>JARHVA010001922.1:225000-747500 GCA_037957365.1 Torreya grandis
TTTAAACTTTAAAACCCTAAAAATTTTAACCTAAAACAAAAACTTGAATCCCAAACTATAAATCCAGAACCCAAAATTAAAACCCATAAATTTTCAAACTTGAAAAATCTAAACCTTGACTTAAACCTTGAAATTTCCAAACTTGAAAACCCAAAAACCTAAAACTTGAATCCTAAAAACAAAATGTGAAAGTAAAAAACATTTGAATCTAAAAAATCCAAATAATATGAACATTAGATTGTTATAAAATGCCCCTAAAAGGTAAAACCCAAAACCTAAAAAACAAAATTCAAAATTCAAATGTCCTAAAATATGAAAGCCTATAAACCTTAAATCCTTTAACCTAAAAACATGAAAAAATCAGAAAATTTTAAACCTAAATTCAAAAATATTTGAACCTGAAAATATGAAAAAACCTAAAAACCCTAAAACTTGAAATTGGAAAGCCCTGAACCTAATTACTCAAAAAATCATGAAACTCAAAACATTAAACTTGGAAACCCAAACAATCTAAACATAAAAACCAATAACCTAAAAAATCTTATATTTTTAAACACTCAAAAAAATTAGAATTATATAAAACCACCTAAAACATAAGACATACAAAATGAAAATTGAAACTCAAAACCTAAAACCATAGACCTAAAAATCTTGAAAATAAGAAAACATGAAAATCATGAAACTCAAGACTAGACAATCATGAAATATGCCTAAGGGTATTTTAATAGGAATTAATCATGCCAATAAAAGCTTAGGCACACTACAAATCTTATATTTCTAGTCTTGAATGATTTCATTTCATTTCAAGGATTTCATATTATTGCATTATTTTACCAAGAAAGGCAAAAGTAAATGTTCATATAGTTTCATTTGATTATCTAGGGAAAAAGGTGAAGTCATAGCTCTCACTTAAATTTGGATACACTCATAAATCACTAAAATTATCTTAAGTCTTGACTTAGAGCATGTATAATATGTAGTTGCAAGCTTCAATGTGGGCTTATGACCAATTAATTTTATATTTTTTGGTATTTTTTATAATCAAGGTTACTTCAAGAAGAGGCATGATTCTGACATCTACTTACACCATTTACAAAATTTGAGATAGGCACCTAGCACACCTACTAATGATTAAGGATCTCATAAATTTTTAAACACATAAAATTGAAATTGATACAATCATAGGAGATTACCACATTTGGCATAAATTAACCACAATCAATTTTATGGTTATAGTCACTTGCATATAACAATCCAATTTTTTATTTTTTAGTATGAAAATATGTAAGAGCTTCCTTTTAGCCTTTCTAAACACTATGAAAATATAGGTGTGTTTGTTTTAAATCCCTTTATTTATATTTATATTTACTTTCATTATCATTTATAGTTTATAGTTTAATTATACTTTTAGAATCTATTTCAAGTATTATGGTAGGTATGATTATATTTACTTATTATGTTACTATATATGTCCCATGTGTAGGCACCTAAATTTTATATTATATAATTTGACAACATTAAATTTGGAATGCTTTGATAGACTTGGACTTCACATAAACATTTGAATCTTTTACACACTTTACCCTATATACCTAATGTATAGTTGAAGCCTACACTCTCCTCATACATACACTTGGCTCTAATTTTTTCCTTTGATCCCTTTATTTCATCTCTAATTTACTTGTCTCTAATAGGTATTATGTTTTTCATTTGAAATCCTTGATCAATCTTGTTTTCACTAGGCACCTAAGCCTATTTTCATGCATATAGTCATCCTCTTTTTATTGAAGACATATCATCTTTATCATCTTCCTCTACACTCTTTCACCTCCTTATCATCAACATCATCCTCTCATACTCACTTTTAAAAACACCATTCTCCATTCTTGATTTATGTTTACTCATTCTCACATATAGGTTCATATACCTCAAAAGCCTAAAACATGGTTCAAAGTTATTTTATTATATAGGTATTATATGGCCATTCACTTGGTCTTTTTTATCTCCCTTACACATCATATTATAATTCTCAATCCCCAAGTTTGCACTCTCAACCAATCTACACTTTCCTCTTTAGGGATTATCCTCAAGTAGCCCTATATTCACACAAATATAGAAAGTGTGAACAATATACAAATATTAAAACCAAATCAAATACATTTTCAAATAATATTTATTCCCTTTTTTGCTTCACATAAATTTTCAAGACCCAACTCTGAGTGGAAACCTAATAACTCAACACATCTCATTACCAATTAGGTCTCTTCTAATTCCACATTCCTTGATACTATACTATATAGTCAAGAATCAACATAAAATCTCAAAAATAATCTATATCTTTTCAAAATACAATAAATTTTCAAGTTTCATCATTTTTGGCTAGTGGAAATGAAAGTTATTCAAGTTTCCATTTTAAAACCCTAGATTGTTTTACACATGCCTATACAAGGTTGAGATCATATAAAATGATATGAAATTAGTTTTAAAAAATTTAAAACATTTATAAGACATTTTTTATGTATGAAATGACTCTATTTACCTCCTATAATAGCTATATGTTCATGGACAATGACTATAAGGCTCTAACAAGCACTTATACATAATTTTGAGTGTTCTTTATAGGATTGTGTAATAGTTTCAATTATATATAACAATTATAAATGGGTTTATGGGCCTCCAAAGGTATTATTATCACCAATAATAAACTCTCTATTATTATTCTTCAAACAATTCAATAACCCTTAAACTATTAACAACAATGTAACTTATTTATCTTATTCTTGACTGAATATTAGCATAATTGCTTCTAAGAGGACTATTTTGTAGATCAAATTATGTTTTGATACAAAATTTCTTGTGTGAACCCAATTTTTATATATAATAAATTGGTTCACATAAATTATTCTCCAAAACACTCTTTTGTTTATTGATCTCATTGCATATAAATAGTCACACATAATTTGTACAAAGGCAGGTAGAGTTCTTCAAATCTTGATCTTTTCTCCTCCTTTATCAGACTCTCCACCTCTCTTTTTCTAATTATTACTACTATAAATACCTAATATACTCTCTAAAATTAATTTATCTCCTTTCATATCCCTCAAACATGTAAGAATAACTCCTTTTATGCCAACTCCATGTAGGGCGGTAGTTACCATTCAAGATTATTTATTACATGGTTATTTTTCATGAATTTCACATTAATAAACCCTTTACACTCACCCCTAGGTCATATTAGGACCTTTATAAACATTCATAAGCCTTTTCATTCCTCAAAATATCTAATCTACCACTTAAATCTAGTTATAAATTTCAAATTTTCAAACCTTCCCTTTTGGTAAGAAACTCCAAAAGGTTTATAAAAACACACTTCTAAGACTCCCAATGACTCTAAAACATCTTAAGGGTCCCTATAAGACATATAACACCAAAATAAAATAAAAAATGGTCATAATTAAAATATTTAACATATTTTTAGCTTATGTTATCTTGTGATGCTCTACATCACTAACTACCCACATATTGTCTTGGCCAACTTGATTTACTAGGAACATATATTTAGGATCACCCTAATATGTAAATTAAATTTTATATTAATATTAATTAAATTATCATCATATATCATGTCATTTATTTTCACTCTTGGGATAGCAATAGAAATAATTATAGTTTGTCACAACTATCTTCCTCCATCAATAGTGTCCAAGAATACTCAATGGATATTTTTTCAAATTTTGAAGTCTCCATTAGGTTGGATTAGACACATTTCATGGGTTTTTTCATAATTATAAATATAAAATACTCAATGATAAATAAAATTCAATCCTAACATTATATTCATGTGAACACTAACTAGATAAGTCCTAACAAACTTGAGAAATCAATTAGCACTTTACTATGATGTGTGTGTGTGTGTGTGTGTGTGTGTGTGTGTGTGTGTGTGTGTGTGTGTGTGTGTGTGTGTGTACTAATATCCATCAAATTAGTGGGCTTGGAACTTAATTTGAATATATACATACATCAAATTTTCTTGTTGCCAAGTTTCAAAATATAAAATTACATTACATTCTAGATTGATTGCAATGGTTCGCACACACGACTAGGTGGAATAACTATGTGTGGTTTGATCCCTCTTCATATTATTATTATTTTATATAATAAAATTTGGTATTAATTAATTGATGATGAAAATATTTGCATACTTTTACCATGCATGAATTGAGCACATAAACATAGTCCTAATCTATCATTTTCTCACACCTGTATGTTATCTTATGAGTTTGGCCCTTCCATTATGTTGTTACATACCTATAATAACCTTAATTTTTTTTTT
Source organism: Torreya grandis (assembly GCA_037957365.1). NCBI lineage: Eukaryota > Viridiplantae > Streptophyta > Pinopsida > Cupressales > Taxaceae > Torreya > Torreya grandis. The sequence goes on from JARHVA010001922.1 coordinate 229,334, forward strand.
TTAAAACCTACTTAATATCTTACACATATATATCTATAACTTTATTACATTCCACCTATACACATGTTGGTTCCATTAGTTTTGTTCAGTTTCACTAGTCAATATAGACCTAATATGGTCGGTGCTAACCCTCTACCAATAATAACTAATTTATAAAATAAAACCTTTCATTAAGGTTGGCCCATTTGCCTAGCATGTCAATGACATAAGAAATTACCAAATTAGAATCATTTATACAAATCAAGGTCATATTTTAAGGGAATTGGGCACTTATCTAAAACACATATATATAATATTGCACACTAAGAAAATCTACCCTATTCTTTTGAAACTGTGAATCTATCACTAGGACAAGTATAAGCCAAGTTTGAAGCATACCAAATCCAATTCAAATAAAACATTTTCAAATATCAAATCCAAATCATTCATTGCATACTTATATGAAAGGATCACAATTTCATAATCACACTAGGTGGGAAAACTATGTGTTTCTTGATTTCCATCCTCAAGGTATTATATATGTAGGAAACATTCCATCATCAAGTAGAGGTAATTGGGTTCATCTTAGCCCATTAAAATTTCCTAGTTTTTGTAGGTTTCTGGTCCTCATAAACACACCTAGGGTTTCAAGGTGAAGTAGGTTGGTTTATATAGTTGTGTGTATTATTAGGGTTAAACATCATACATATAAAGATTTAAAACATAGGAGAACGTGACCATATGATCATAATCCCTTATTTATATATAGGTTAGTACCAACTAACATAAATTAGTATCGATAAATAATATCAACCCATATCAATGGAACCAAGCCTACATAGATATAAATATAGTTCCTAAACCAGATGAATCATATGCTTGCTTTAGTTTGATTTCCACTTCTAGAACATAGTCATAGTTAGACAATTTACCAAAAAATATAAGCACAAATCCATTTGTTATATTTAATATATTTATCTTATCACTTGTCAAATTATTACATTATATTCCAATCTCTTACATTCAAATTCATGCTTAAATGTCATATTTAGTAATATGAGTTATTATACTAGTTTTTATCCTACTAGGATTTCTAAAACCAAATTAGCATAAAACATATTGGTGAAATAGTATGTATATCAAACCATGTCAAACCCTAGGTATCCCTTAGGGTTTCATCCTTCTAGGTTATTATATTTTAGCATTGGCGTTTTATTTTTATATTTGATTTCTAATTATTCCTTAATAATACACATTATTCATGGCTATAATGAATGAACACTATTAGTTAACAAAGGCATAAAGGTATTATTTTCAAATTGTTGTACATCGATAGTGTATCTTATTTGGATAAGTTATGTAAGTAAATGGGTCAGATGGATAAAATATAAGAAAACTAATAAGGCTAAAATTAATAATGAACAATCCTAACCCTTCTCTAATCTTATTACTACAACATCCAATATGACTTTCCCTTTGTTACCAATATATGTTAAATGGTATGCATTACCACATTTTTTATTCCTAGTATGGATTATATAGTATATATTATACACCTTATTGATGGATTATCATGAATGTTGAGATGGATAATGCTCAGGGCATAACTACTATATATCAACTAGATGCCATGGATGCCCAAAACTTCACTTAATATCTTAACATGAATTCACATCAAATTGATGTAATGTTATATATCACTAGATATGAACATAAATTTTTTTCCCAAGCTACCACTCAAGTATTCTAACCTCTACTATTATCCATATTCCTATGTCTACACCTCTAGTGACATTCGTGACATCCACCCAAGGCTTGGGAGCAACATGAGGCCTCAAAATTATTTACATACTTATTCTTACATAATCAACCTTTACCCATCCCATGATGACTACACATGTTCCATCACCAACCATTCCTACTACACATTCCCTTGAGTAAATTATTACATCTCTACATTCTAAGGTATTATATCTATAGATGTTCGTCATTCATGGATTTGCATGCCTTGCTTCATTACCCCTTATCCCCTAAGATAACAACTTATCATTTATGGATATGATTTTTTAATATTGACTAGATCTACTTTACTATAGTAACAATAACACCCCAAGGTGCAAAGATACACTAAATTTTAAGAAATTGAAACCTAAGTCTTGAAAACTCAAAAACCAAAAGCCCAAACCCAAAAAATATAAAAAAAAACCTTGAAAACATAAAATTAATATTGATATGAATGTCTTAGAAAATATAAACCTAATTTATCCAAATATTGAAAACCTAAAACCTAAAATCCATAAAATTGAAAACCCTAAAACACGAAAAACATAATTTTTGGGAGTAGAATAGGGCTACCAAAAAAGTAGTGTAATTGATGAACACATGTGTGACTTGCATTATTTTGTATTTTACATATCTTTTTGTATGTACTCAGCCTTTTTAAGCTCAATAATAGACTTCAAAATGTTAAGATTCCTTCCTTTAGGCACATCAAAAGGCTAGAATATGAAGTGGCAACACTTTGTAAAAATCTATATATAGTGCCCAATTATATTTAAATATAGTTCTGATGCGATAAATATTAATATATAATTATGAAATGGTTTTCTTATGTGTCTTTTATCATTGTTTTATATATGATGAATACTCTATTTGCTTAAATATATTAATCTTATAGTTTATACTAATTATTTGTATTCTAATAAGTGTATGTTTCCCAGTATAAAGATCTCTACTTTGTCTATTAATGAGTATATTTAGTCTAAATACCCATTTATTTTTTACTTTTATCACTTCTTGTGTAATATATCCTTATATTAGTATGTTTTAAAGGGTTTTCCAGGAACCTCTACTAACAATGGTGTAGTGAGTGTGGATCTTTTTTTTTGAAACATGTTGAGATGGCTATCAAGGCAAAGAGATATAGAAAAATGGATAGATGAAACAATTCATAATTTTGTATAATAAGAATTGAAAATAATCAAGAAATCTAAGAAAGAAGTTACTCAAGAGCATATCTATGGAGAAATTTATGAAATAATCTAGTGTGAATTATATAGGTTATTAGCTATATGGTTATCTAGATTGGAGTATTACTATTTTTAGCCACTATTTTTAGCCAAGAAGGATATAATTTATAGCTTGATCGGAAGAAAAGTTAGAAATTTTGTGAAATCTAGATATTGATTGGACCCATGTAGTAGACTATTATGATAATAATAGCATCAAATGTTAAATCAAAAAAATGTATGTACAAGGATTTTTGGATTTTGAATTTGTGCAGGACCTATTTCTTAGATGAATCCAAAAAAATCTCCTTCAGTGACTACCTACTTTGATTAATATGTTGGTTGTGAAAAGCCTATGGTGACTACCCATGCCAACATGGATTAGTTACTTCGGGATTATAGTGATGCATGCAATTTAGGAATGAATGATGTAGAGATGAGTATATGAACTTGAAACTGGACCCAAAATATGAAAAATTCAAATATCTAGAGTGAGAAGAAAATTCTAGGTTTGGAAATAGAATTGTAATAACAAAGAAGATGGAATAAACCAAATCATCCAAATTTAAATGTGAATAGGAGTAGGAATAAAATAGAGGATGATAAAGAAATGGGATACTAGAGAGAGGCTACATAATATGTTAGAAGTGGATAATGTGGAGAGTATGAATATTAAAGAATAGAAGGCCCCAAGAAGGAAGAATAAATAAATGGGGATAGTTAGGATATGGATCAGAGTGAAGGGGAAGAGGAAATTAAGATAAAATTAAATCAATTAGAGTATATTATTATATTTTAGTAAAGAGGAAATATATTTTTTTGACAAGGGAATGAATATTATATGGAGGAATCTATGTGAAATTATAGAAGTATCACAAGTTCAAGATCAAAGATAAAATAAGTTGAAGACAAATATCATTCATTTATTGAGTACACATCCCCCAAGCCTAATATATAATTATATATAAGAAATAAAATGTATAAGAATGGATATGCAGGTGTAGACATGACATTTTGGACAAAACTATATTCCAACTAGACTTCAAATTGATTTCTACCAAACAGTGCAAATTAAGCCTAGGAATCATTGAATGTTAAATTCATCTATACATCAAATATTAGCACTTAAAATCATGTTTATGAATCCTTATTTGGGGTATTATCATGTACGCAACAATAACCTCTCACAAAATCATCTCCATTCAACTTATGAATTAGCAAATTAACAATTTGGCTTTTGGACCCACTAAGAGGGGAACTTGAACAATTCTTAAAGTGAAATAATACTAAATATAATGAATTAACTAAGAAAATAAAATTAAATAATTAAGTGAAATTTCCATATACAATTAGTGAATATGAATTTTTCAAAAAGGAAATTCTAATAAAATTGAGGTCATGATGATTCCATCATCCTCAAAGTCAAGGAATTGAAAATATATTCCCTAAACCCTTAAATTAATAAATGGATAGCCATGTCTAATAAATGGGATCTCTATCCCAAATATTAATTGCCTATCCCCTCCTTAAATCAACTAGGGTTAATCTAAACATAAATACGATTAACTCTAACCTAACTTCACCTAGGTTAGAGTTAGTTTGGAAGGCTATAAATATAAGGATTCACCCATTTTTCAATAATCTCTTTTGGTGTAATGTTATGCAAAAATACCTTAAAATACCCTCTTTGTAGTATTTTAATGTTCATTTTTTGATAGAAAGCCAAACCAAGCCAAAGCCAATCCCAATATTTCCAAGGTGAAAAGGAGAGATGATGCAAGTAACACCATTGAAAAAGATTCTTTGATCACATGACCAAGCACATTCCTCCATGGCCAACATATAATTCTTGCTTTCAAAGAAGGTAAACAATGTTTTTTTTTGTCTTCTATTGATAGTTACTTGTATTATTCTCTTGTTCCTTGAGTATTTAGGCTTGAGTTGTCAATTTTATTAGTGTGTTTTTATTTGGTTTTTATCATACTAACATGATATTAATATCCCCAATTGGATTCCTATTGATCACATAATGCCATACCTGATGGGACACGTACCTCATAAATCTCTTCTAGCTACTTCTTAGGATGTTTTAATAACCATTTTTATGCCAAGTTTTTTATTTAATCACCAAAAAAGTGAAGAAGTTTGAACTCTTGACCAAGCCATAGGGGTCACTAATAATCATAATAAATCAAGGTTAATCACTAGAATCAACATTGATTAGAGGAATTGGCAATGATATTTGTGTCAAAAACATAGTCAAACCTTGAAATATAAATGTAGTAAAAATCAAGTTTTTCTTGCTTTTATTTATGCCTAACAACTTGTTTACTACCTATTTAACATTATTATTGTAGGGTAGTGATAAGTTTTTAATTTAAAAAATTATGTGTCAAGCATTTGTATATTAAAACACATTTGTTTTTGGTGTGGTTATATGAATCGATAACAATCATAACATAATTATTTTTAATTGCAGGAATCAACCATGATCCCTGCTAGTTATTAATGATTTCTCTATGTTTTCCCTTTTTAGAAACTTGAGAGTTAAAATTTTGTGTTTGTATTGAGATAACTTACAGGAATATAATATTGGATCAAACACAAATCAATCTACTAACTTGTTTGTAGGTAATTAATCCAAGAAAGAAGAAGTTTTAGGTTCTTTTTAATCAAGTTTTCATTTTGCAAAGTTCAAATTTTACAAAGTTTAAAAATCATTCACATTTGGTTAAGGTATTTAAAATTAACTTAATAATTTATCTTTTTCGCATTATAAAAGCTCTTACAAGTGTAAACATAGCCAAAGGGCCAAAAAATTTCAAATGCATTTCAGTTTGATGTTAGTAAAAATAAATTACATTTTTATTTAGAGATCTTAAGATCTTTTTCGATTCTTGTTTGTTATTTAGACTAGTTTTAAATTACTTAGATTCTTTTAATTTTGAAAAAACACAAAATCTAGTGTGCATGCTCTCTCACTATCCCCTTTAGGGAACTCAAACGACCAAAAACACTTAGTTTATTTCCCTTATTTATAAAGTGGTGTTGGAAATAATGTTAATTGCTTGTCCCCTAATAGGGTCAATCTAAACTTAAATATGATTAAATCTAACCTAACTTCACCTGGGTTAGAGTTAGTTTGGAAGGCTATAACTATAAGGATTCACCCATTTTTCAATAAGCTCTTTTGGTGTAATGTTATGAAAAAATACCTTAAAATACCCTCTTTGTAGTATTTTAATGTTCATTTTTTGATAGAAAGCCAAACCAAGCCAAAGCCAATCCCAATATTTCCAAGGTGAAAAGGAGAGATGATGCAAGTAACACCATTGAAAAATATTCTTTGATCACATGACCAAGCACATTCCTCCATGGCCAACATATAATTATTTCTTTCAAAGAAGGTAAACAATGTTTGTTTTGTCTTCTATTGATAGTTACTTGTATTATTCTCTTGTTCCTTGAGTATTTAGGCTTGAGTTGTCAATTTTATTAGTGTGTTTTTCTTTGGTTTTTATCATACTAACATGATATTAATATCCCCAATTATATTCCTATTGATCACATAATGCCATACCTAATGGGACACATACCTCATAAATCTCTTCTAGCTACTTCTTAGGATGTTTTAATAACCATTTTTATGCCAAGTTTTTTATTTAATCACCAAAAAAGTGAAGAAGTTTGAACTCTTGACCAAGCCATAGGGGTCACTAATAATCATAATAAATCAAGGTTAACCACTAGAATCAACATTGATTAGAGGAATTGGAAATGATATTTGTGTCAAAAACATAGTCAAACCTTGAAATATAAATGTAGTAAAAATCAAGTTTTTCTTGCTTTTATTTATGCCTAACAACTTGTTTACTACCTATTTAACATTATTATTGTTGGGTAGTGATAAGTTTTTAATTTAAAAAATTATGTGTCAAGCATTTGTATATTAAAACACATTTGTTTTTGGTGTGGTTATAGGAATCGATAACAATCATAACATAATTAGTTTTAATTGCAGGAATCAACCATGATCCCTGCTAGTTATTAATGATTTCTCTATGTTTTTCCTTTTTAGAAACTTGAGAGTTAAAATTTTGTGTTTGTATTGAGATAACTTACAGGAATATAATATTGGATCAAACAAAAATTAATCTACTAACTTGTTCGTAGGTAATTAATCCAAGAAAGAAGAAGTTTTAGGCTCTTTTTAATCAAGTTTTCATTTTGCAAAGTTCAAATTTTACAAAGTTTAAAAATCATTCACATTTGATTAAGGTATTTAAAATTAACTTAATAATTTATCTTTTTCGCATTATAAAAGCTCTTACAAGTGTAAACATAGCCAAGGGGCCAAAAAATTTCAAATGCATTTCAGTTTGGTGTTAGTAAAAATAAATTACATTTTTATTTAGAGATCTTAAAATATTTTTCGATTCTTGTTTGTTATTTAGACTAGTTTTAAATTACTTAGGTTCTTTTAATTTTTAAAAAACACAAAATCTAGTGTGCATGCTCTCTCACCATCCCCTTTAGGGAACTCAAGCGACCAAAAACACTTAGTTTATTTCCCTTATTTGTAAAGTGGTGTTGGAAAAAATGTTAATTGCTTGTCCCCTACTAGGGTCAATCTAAACCTAAATACGATTAACTCTAACCTAACTTCACCTGGGTTAGAGTTAGTTTGGAAGGCTATAAATATAAGGATTCGCCCATTTTTCAATAAGCTCTTTTGGTGTAATGTTATGCAAAAATACCTTAAAATACCCTCTTTGTAGTATTTTAATGTTCATTTTTTGATAGAAAGCCAAACCAAGCCAAAGCCAATCCCAATATTTCCAAGGTGAAAAGGAGAGATGATGCAAGTAACACCATTGAAAAATATTCTTTGATCACATGACCAACCACATTCCTCCATGGCCAACATATAATTCTTGCTTTCAAAGAAGGTAAACAATGTTTGTTTTGTCTTCTATTGATAGTTACTTGTATTATTCTCTTGTTCCTTGAGTATTTAGGCTTGAGTTATCAATTTTATTAGTGTGTTTTTGTTTGGTTTTTATCATACTAACATGATATTAATATCCCCAATTATATTCCTATTGATCACATAATGCCATACCTGATGGGACACGTACCTCATAAATCTCTTCTGGCTACTTCTTAGGATGTTTTAGTAACCATTTTTATGCCAAGTTTTTTATTTAATCACCAAAAAAGTGAAGAAGTTTGAACTCTTGACCAAGCCATAGGGGTCACTAATAATCGTAATAAATCAAGGTTAATCACTAGAATCAACATTGATTAGAGGAATTGGCAATGATATTTGTGTCAAAAACATAGTCAAACCTTGAAATATAAATGTAGTAAAAATCAAGTTTTTCTTGCTTTTATTTATGCCTAACAACTTGTTTACTACCTATTTAACATTATTATTGTAGGGTAGTGATAAGTTTTTAATTTAAAAAATTATGTGTCAAGCATTTGTATATTAAAACGAATTTGTTTTTGGTGTGGTTATAGGAATCGGTAACAATCATAACATAATTAGTTTTAATTGGAGGAATCAACCATGATCCCTGCTAGTTATTAATGATTTCTCTATGTTTTTCCTTTTTAGAAACTTGAGAGTTAAAATTTTGTGTTTGTATTGAGATAACTTACAGGAATATAATATTGGATCAAACACAAATTAATCTACTAACTTGTTTGTAGGTAATTAATCCAAGAAAGAAGAAGTTTTAGGTTCTTTTTAATCAAGTTTTCATTTTGCAAAGTTCAAATTTTACAAAGTTTAAAAACCATTCACATTTGGTTAAGGTATTTAAAATTAACTTAATAATTTATCTTTTTCGCATTATAAAAGCTCTTACAAGTGTAAACATAGCCAAGGGGCCAAAAAATTTCAAATGCATTTCAGTTTGGTGTTAGTAAAAATAAATTACATTTTTATTTAGATATCTTAAGATCTTTTTCGATTCTTGTTTGTTATTTAGACTAGTTTTAAATTACTTAGATTCTTTTAATTTTGAAAAAACACAAAATCTAGTGTGCATGCTCACTCACCATCCCCTTTAGGGAACTCAAGCAACCAAAAACACTTAGTTTATTTCCCTTATTTGTAAATTCGTGTTGGAAATAATCTTAATTGCTTGTCCCCTACTAGGGTCAATCTAAACCTAAGTACGATTAACTCTAACCTAACTTCACCTAGGTTAGAGTTAGTTTGGAAGGCTATAAATATAAGGATTCACCCATTTTTCAATAAGCTCTTTTGGTGTAATGTTATGCAAAAATGCCTTAAAATACCCTCTTTGTAGTATTTTAATGTTCATTTTTTGATAGAAAGCCAAACCAAGCCAAAGCCAATCCCAATATTTCCAAGGTGAAAAGGAGAGATGATGCAAGTAACACCATTGTAAAAGATTCTTTGATCACATGACCAAGCACATTCCTTCATGGCCAACATATAATTCTTGCTTTCAAAGAAGGTAAAAAATGTTTGTTTTGTCATCTATTGATAGTTACTTGTATTATTCTCTTGTTCCTTGAGTATTTAGGCTTGAGTTGTCAATTTTACTAGTGTGTTTTTGTTTGGTTTTTATCATAATAACATGATATTAATATCCCCAATTAGATTCCTATTGATTACATAATGCCATACCTCATGGGACAAGTACCTCATAAATCTCTTCTAGCTACTTCTTAGGATGTTTTAATAACCATTTTTATGCCAAGTTTTTTATTTAATCACCAAAAAAGTGAAGAAGTTTGAACTCTTGACCAAGCCATAGGGGTCACTAATAATCGTAATAAATCAAGGTTAATCACTAGAATCAACATTGATTAGAGGAATTGGCAATGATATTTGTGTCAAAAACATAGTCAAACCTTGAAATATAAATGTAGTAAAAATCAAGTTTTTCTTGCTTTTATTTATGCCTAACAACTTGTTTACTACCTATTTAACATTATTATTGTAGGGTAGTGATAAGTTTTTAATTTAAAAAATTATGTGTCAAGCATTTGTATATTAAAACACATTTGTTTTTGGTGTGGTTATAGGAATCGATAACAATCATAACATAATTAGTTTTAATTGCAGGAATCAACCATGATCCCTACTAGTTATTAATGATTTCTCTATGTTTTTCCTTTTTAAAAACTTGAGAGTTAAAATTTTGTGTTTGTATTGAGATAACTTACAAGAATATAATATTGGATCAAACACAAATTAATCTACTAACTTGTTTGTAGGTAATTAATCCAAGAAAGAAGAAGTTTTAGGTTCTTTTTAATCAAGTTTTCATTTTGCAAAGTTCAAGTTTTACAAAGTTTAAAAATCATTCACATTTGGTTAAGGTATTTAAAATTAACTTAATAATTTATCTTTTTTGCATTATAAAAGCTATTACAAGTGTAAACATAGCCAAGGGGCCAAAAAGTTTCAAATGCATTTCAGTTTGGTGTTAGTAAAAATAAATTACATTTTTATTTAGAGATCTTAAGATCTTTTTCGATTCTTGTTTGTTATTTAGACTAGTTTTAAATTACTTAGATTCTTTTAATTTTGAAAAAACACAAAATCTAGTGTGCATGCTCACTCACCATCCCCTTTAGGGAACTCAAGCGACCAAAAACACTTAGTTTATTTCCCTTATTTGTAAAGTGGTGTTGGAAATAATGTTAATTGCTTGTCCCCTACTAGGGTCAATCTAACTCTAAATACGATTAACTCTAACCTAACTTCACCTGGGTTAGAGTTAGTTTGGAAGGCTATAAATATAAGGATTCACCCATTTTTAAATAAGCTCTTTTGGTGTAATGTTATGAAAAAATACCTTAAAATACCCTCTTTGTAGTATTTTAATGTTCATTTTTTGATAGAAAGCCAAACCAAGCCAAAGCCAATCCCAATATTTCCAAGGTGAAAAGGAGAGATGATGCAAGTAACACCATTGAAAAATATTCTTTGATCACATGACCAAGCACATTCCTCCATGGCCAACATATAATTCTTGCTTTCAAAGAAGGTAAACAATGTTTGTTTTGTCTTCTATTGATAGTTACTTGTATTATTCTCTTGTTCCTTGAGTATTTAGGCTTGAGTTGTCAATTTTATTAGTGTGTTTTTATTTGGTTTTTATCATACTAACATGATATTAATATCCCCAATTAGATTCCTATTGATCACATAATGCCATACCTGATGGGACACGTACCTCATAAATCTCTTCTAGCTACTTCTTAGGATGTTTTAATAACCATTTTTATGCCAAGTTTTTTATTTAATCACCAAAAAAGTGAAGAAGTTTTAACTCTTGACCAAGCCATAGGGGTCACTAATAATCGTAATAAATCAAGGTTAATCACTAGAATCAACATTGATTAGAGGAATTGGCAATGATATTTGTGTCAAAAACATAGTCAAACCTTGAAATATAAATGTAGTAAAAATCAAGTTTTTCTTGCTTTTATTTATGCCTAACAACTTGTTTACTACCTATTTAACATTATTATTGTAGGGTAGTGATAAGTTTTTAATTTAAAAAATTATGTGTCAAGCATTTGTATATTAAAACACATTTGCTTTTGGTGTGGTTATAGGAATCGATAACAATCATAACATAATTAGTTTTAATTGCAGGAATCAACAATGATCCCTGCTAGTTATTAATGATTTATCTATGTTTTTCCTTTTTAGAAACTTGAGAGTTAAAATTTTGTGTTTGTATTGAGATAACTTACAGGAATATAATATTGGATCAAACACAAATTAATCTACTAACTTGTTTGTAGGTAATTAGTCCAAGAAAGAAGAAGTTTTAGGTTCTTTTTAATCAAGTTTTCATTTTGCAAAGTTCAAATTTTACAAAGTTTAAAAATCATTCACATTTGGTTAAGGTATTTAAAATTAACTTAATAATTTATCTTTTTTTCATTATAAAAGCTCTTACAAGTGTAAACATAGCCAAGGGGCCAAAAAATTTCAAATGCATTTCAGTTTGGTGTTTATAAAAATAAATTAAATTTTTATTTAGAGATCTTAAGATCTTTTTCGATTCTTGTTTGTTATTTAGACTAGTTTTAAATTACTTAGATTCTTTTAATTTTGAAAAAACACAAAATCTAGTGTGCATGCTCTCTCACCATCCCCTTTAGGGAACTCAAGTGACCAAAAACACTTAGTTTATTTCCCTTATTTTCAAAGTGGTGTTGGAAATAATGTTAATTGCTTGTCCCCTACTAGGGTTAATCTAAACTTAAATACGATTGACTCTAACCTAACTTCACCTGGGTTAGAGTTAGTTTGGAAGGCTATAAATATAAGGATTCAGCCATTTTTCTATAAGCTCTTTTGGTGTAATGTTATGCAAAAATACCTTAAAATACCCTCTTTGTAGTATTTTAATGTTCACTTTTTGATAGAAAGCCAAACCAAGCCAAAGCCAATCCCAATATTTCCAAGGTGAAAAGGAGAGATGATGCAAGTAACACCATTGAAAAATATTCTTTGATCACATGACCAAGCACATTCCTCCATGGCCAACATATAATTCTTACTTTCAAAGAAGGTAAAACAATGTTTGTTTTGTCTTCTATTGATAGTTACTTGTATTATTCTCTTGTTCCTTGAGTATTTAGGCTTGAGTTGTCAATTTTATTAGTGTGTTTTTCTTTGGTTTTTATCATACTAACATGATATTAATATCCCCAATTAGATTCCTATTGATCACATAATGCCATACCTGATGGGACACGTACCTCATAAATCTCTTCTAGCTACTTCTTAGGATGTTTTAATAACCATTTTTATGCCAAGTTTTTTATTTAATCACCAAAAAAGTGAAGAAGTTTGAACTCTTGACCAAGCCATAGGGGTCACTAATAATCGTAATAAATCAAGGTTAATCACTAGAATCAACATTGATTAGAGGAATTGGCAATGATATTTGTGTCAAAAACATAGTCAAACCTTGAAATATAAATGTAGTAAAAATCAAGTTTTTCTTGCTTTTATTTATGCCTAACAACTTGTTTGCTACCTATTTAACATTATTATTTTAGGGTAGTGATAAGTTTTTAATTTAAAAAATTATGTGTCAAGCATTTGTATATTAAAACAAATTTGTTTTTGGTGTGGTTATAGGAATCGATAACAATCATAACATAATTAGTTTTAATTGCAGGAATCAACCATGATCCCTACTAGTTATTAATGATTTCTCTATGTTTTTCCTTTTTAGAAACTTGAGAGTTAAAATTTTGTGTTTGTATTGAGTTAACTTACAGGAATATAATATTGGATCAAACACAAATTAATCTACTAACTTGTTTGTAGGTAATTAATCCAAGAAAGAAGAAGTTTTAGGTTCTTTTTAATCAAGTTTTCATTTTGCAAATTTAAAATTTTACAAAGTTTAAAAATCATTCACATTTGGTTAAGGTATTTAAAATTAACTTAATAATTTATCTTTTTTGCATTATAAAAGCTATTACAAGTGTAAACATAGCCAAGGGGCCAAAAAATTTCAAATGCATTTTAGTTTGGTGTTAGTAAAAATAAATTACATTTTTATTTAGAGATCTTAAGATCTTTTTCGATTCTTGTTTGTTATTTAGACTAGTTTTATATTTCTTAGATTCTTTTAATTTTTAAAAAACACAAAATCTAGTGTGCATGCTCTCTCACCATCCCCTTGAAGGAACTCAAGTGACCAAAAACACTTAGTTTATTTCCCTTATTTGTAAAGTATTGCTGGAAATAATGTTATCTATGATCTCCCTAAGCTTTGAGTGACTTGGGTTATTCAAAAGCAAAATCTAAACTCTTTCTATTTTTTTCATTTTTTATTTTTATGAACTTGGCTTGTGGGTGGGAGTTCGTCACCTCCCCATGATTTCTTTAGGGGTGTGTTGACTTATGGATTCATTTCCCAACATCATACCAATCATGATCCATAGTAGGGTATACAAATTTGGAAAACCATTAGATGGTATAATGGTGATTGCTTATCTTGACCACCCTAATGGGTACCTGATCCTTGTAATAGGTAGACATCAGACTCCACTAAGCAATACATGACTAGCGTCACTATGAAAAGTAATATACCTTACATAATAAGTTAGGTGGTTTGGATGCAATTGAAATGATTTCAATCTTGTGTTAGCCACACTTGGGACCATCTATTACATGCAAAACTTATATATTTTTAGTAAAACCCCACTGATACATAATTTCATGCCAAATGTTGAGTGTTTCTCATTCTAAGTTCATACCACGTACCAATTATTGAGAGATAAATGGGAGTGTAAAAAATATACCTACACCTATTCTTTAATTTTTGGATTAATACTTAATTCGTCACAAGAATTGGTATATCATTGTAAACTTTGGATGAAGCTATGCATGCACATGTTAGTTATAGGGATAGGATGAGCCATTGGGCTATTTCTATTTGTATTTGATTTATATGTGTTTTGAGACTAGAAACAATTTTTTTGTTTGGTCAAAAATGATTCATAAACTAATCACATGTTTTTACACCTCTTTATCCTAAGAGGTGTTATTCTATGTATTTGGTGTCATACTTTTTCCTTAGACTTTCATTATAAAACATTTGTGTGTGACTTATTTAAAAGGGGTATCATTACACTGTCTATTTCATCCCAAGTATTTACTTGGAGTTTTAAATAAAAAACCATTTTCATACCTTTTGATCAAAGTAGTGTTGTTATGTTGCTCATGTTATTTCAAAATAATGCCTTATTTCAAACCAAGTTCAAAACTATGTGTGCCTTTGCTATATAATTGGTTTTATTATGTCATCCATTTGGGTCTAAGATGTTATCCATTTAAGGAAACCAAGTATCTTAAAATAATTTTTGAAATTTGTCTTGTGAAGTTCAGATTCAAAATTGACCAGTCTACACCTATGTCTTGTTTAATTTTGGCTTATGTGTTTACCTCTCACATTTGAATTATACAACTTGGACTAATTCCTTGTTTTATTTGAATAATTATTTTTCCTATATCTAGGAAGTGGTCTGTTTTTATGTATACCTCAATTCAAATTATTTCCTTGAATTGAGGTCAAAACTCTCTTTTCAAGTATAATCTTAAGCACATTCAATTCAAATTGGAAATTGTTTATCTCTTGGGCTTGAATGTTTTACTTATCACTCATATTTTTGTTTACTTGAGATTGAAATTCCTAATTAGTTTTAGGAATGTGACTATAATGAATGTCTTATGCCAAGGTCAAGTTTTTTTTTGAATCCATGTGCCTAGATTGAGTCAAAGTGTTTCAAACTATTTTACTTAGACTATATATTATTTGTAAGTTATTACCTCAACCTAGTTTGTTTTTAAAGTCTATATTTGTGCCTTCTTTCCAAATACCTAGCACTTGCCTTTTAGTTTTTATACTTAGTTTTTTTTTTTAAGTTTAGATGTTTGCCTTATTTCCAAAGACCTAGAATTTTCCTTAGTTTTTAGATTATGTTCATACCTTTTGAGTCTAGATTTCTGCCTTGTTTCTAAATACAAAACACAATTTTTCATTTTTAGACCTAGTTTAGATTTGTTCAAAACACTATTTCCAAAACCAAGACTAAAACTTACCTTTTAGTTGACCATTTATGTGCAAGACCTTAGACTTTAGTGATATTTGAGACCAATCTTACCATTAATGATTTTAGACAAAAGCTCTATTTTAGACTAATTTTAGACTATTTAAAACAAAATATTGAGTTTGTTATTTCGACCAAGTTTCCAGACATACCAAGAATCAACCAATCCTTTTAACCATGTTTCAAGATTTTTTTGAACTCTAAGCCTTTTCTTCATGAGATATTAGTTGTGGATTTGGATATGCCTCACTACACATGTAGTGGAACCATATATAATCTATATTTAAAAATGTATCAATGAATGATGCCTTTGTTCAAGACCCATATGGTGATGATGTAGTTTTTGAGATGAATGTATATCCCCTTTACACTATTAAATATGTAGAACAAGGTGAAGATTCATTATCACACTACTTAGTTAATACACCTCCTTATCTGGGTCAAGAATAATAATAATAAGAAACTCAATTTATTGATAGTGTGCCTCATATAAATAAAGTCCAACAACAACCTTACTATGTTACCATGCCATTAACCAATGCCCCATACTTGTTTGACCATTAGTTGCTTGAGAACAATGACAGAGCCATAGAGGTAGGGGCCAAGTTTCTAGAAGACTTTCCCCATGAAAACCTACCTAGTCTAGTTAGAGTGCATAGAAACATACATTATACCTAAACTATTAAGCAAACCTCTACTAGTTACCCTTAATCACTCATGTTAATGTCATACCAAGATCTGAATATGTCTATGAAGGGGAAGGGCCCCATGGAGACAAATTTATATAAATTTAATGAGAATATCATACTTATTTTAATCTAGAACAAAATTTTAATGCCATGGCCATATCAAATAATCCACTTATAAAACTAACTCCTTCAATAGGAGTTCCATTTGATTCATTAGGTCATGTTAATTAGGGTGTGGAACCATTTTACCAAATTAATTCATTAGGTGACATGTTTAATGTCCCATTCATTGAAGTAGTGATTGTGGCTTCTACTTAGGACCATGTTTCAAATATAATGAATAACACGTGTCTTCCAATTCAAACCACGGTGGGTTAAATTCACCACCAAATAATCTACAAAAAAGTACCTCTTGCCAATACCATGAGTGGTTTTCAATATTAGGGGTTAGGAGTGCCTATTCCTAACAATAGTAGGTTACTCCCACTCCCCAATAATTAGCAATGACTATACCTCAATAGTTGTAGACATTATCTAATCAACAACATGTTATTATTGGTCAATGACAAATACCAAACACACAAAAAGAAATCAATTTATAACATGTGTTCATTTATATAGTTGGGTTAGACTAGTTAGAAACAAGTTCTTACTCAAAATAAATAGGTAAAGTACCTTACACAAAGCCATATATTTTTATCACAACTGTAATTCCCTTAAACCCATGGACATATTCTAAATCCAAACCATAATATTTAAAAACAATGCATGTAATACTAACAACCTCATCCTAATGTGTGGATGCATATTCCTAGTAAATTGGTCCATCAAACTAATGTTCCAAAATACTCTATACCTCCATTATACCTTGGTTAAGGCAATCTACCTTTGACCATCCATCCACAACCACAACCAAATGTGACATCAATTTTCTTGGCCCAAGAATTACAATAGATAAAGGATGAAATTAAAACCATTCAAATGGGAAATCAAACCAACAAGTTCAAATTGGATGATGTGTGTTCATACCCATTTAACATAGAGTATATTCATATACCATTTCCTCAAGGTTATGAGCCACTAAAATTTGATAAATACAATGGTAAAGGAGACCCTAGAGAACCTAGATTTTTATGTCACTTTCCATCTAGTGGCTTATAGTGACATTTACCTACTTCTTTTTCCTCAAAGTTTAGATAGACAATCTTTGGATTGGCCTCTTAAATTTCCAAAGAACTTAGTAACTAAATTTGATGATCTCTTAAATAAATTTGTACAAAATTTATCCTACAATATCAAGCATTAGATTTTAGTAGTAGACTTAAGTCAGGCCAAGCAAAAAGTTAGTGAGAGATTTATGAGCTACTTATAGAGATGAAGAGTTATTTCTAGTCATTTCACCCATAATCTACCAGATAAGCAATTAGCAATTATGTTTACTAAAAAAATACATAGTGAAAAACCTTATCACTTGGAGCTTCAGTGTGCTCAAACATTCAAGGACATCATTAAGAAATACATAAAAATTGAAAAATTCCTTATCAACACATGGATTATCAATTTGTCTTCCTCAAACCAAAATCAAAGCCAAAACCAAAACTCAAGCCTAAATCATAACCTTATAAAAATCCAAGTGTAAGTGTTTGTACCCACTCAGGTTAATAATTATGAAAAAGCTAAGCCAACAACTATAATAAGAATGTTGTTAGTAATGGGGTCACTAAGTCACACCATGTTTAAATGGTGAAAACACTATCTATTTAGCCTATGTTGCAAATGTAGATTATTTCACAAATGTAACCTATCCAACAAGCACAACTTATGCCTCAACCCAAGACAGCTCCTCAAATGCTATAACCACCACATTAAAATAATGAAATGAACACACTAACATGCTAACATATCTATCCTATATCATAGGGTATATTAATGAAAAAAAACAAATGAAAAGGACAACTAAAATACAAAATATAAACAATATCTTACCTTCTTTGAATGCTCCAAATGATTTTTTGTGTGGCTTGTTTAGTTTGTGCTTAAAGAGTCTTTGGTAATGGAGTTTGTGTAGCTCCCTTTCTCCTTCATACCATTGTTTCTTGTGTTTTATAGGTTTAATATTTGGGCATTATAACATTATTGTTATGAAATATTGAAATAAAACCTACATTATAGCTCTAAAATTTTCAAGCTCTCTTTTCAATAGGCAATGGATTATATTTACAGGCTTAAGAACTAACCCCAACTCAAGGTGAATTAAAGTATAGTTTAAATATAGAATGGGTTCAAACCTAAGCTAAGTGAGTCAACATAACCATATTAGAGTTGAAAGGTGTCAAACACTCATGTTTTTTAATTAATAGGCATGGGTATCCAAAAAGAGATATTTTCCAAAGGCTTGACAACTTGCAAAGGTAATCATGAAAATCTATGATATTTCATATTTTTTATTTTATTTTTCAATAATTCATTAATTACACATGGATAATTCAAATAGGAATTTAATTTAGTTTAGATTATTAATTAATTCTAATTAACTATTTAACTCTTTCAATATTTGAATTTATGTGTGCAAGTGCCCCACTTAATAGGTCCATAAACCAAATTACATGTTATGATGTTGTAGGATGCTTAGAGATTAATCCATGAGAAGTTATGATTGCATATGGTAGGATACCACAATTAGGGATGACTTAATGTTATTTTGATCTTTTATGAATGATTCATAAGTAAATTTGGGATGTTTAATGACTTATAAGCTTAATTTGTAAATGCTGGTAGGAATCAGTTTGCATTTCAATCAAAGGCCATTGGTGGCTAGTTTTAGGTGTAAATAGTTTTCACCTATTTATGAAGGTGTTTCAAGCTATAAGAATAATAAAATATTCTAAAATAATGAAAATTTCATGTATGCTTATGACTTTAATAGTAAAAGATGAATTATAAGTGCCCCCTCAAGGGAGTGGTTAGTAAAGGGGTCAGTAATCGATCCCTCTTAAAGAGGAAATAGTTAGACTAAAAATATGAAATGGGGTGGAAGGGAATTATTTAACCATAGGTAGTTATAATCAGTGGCATATGGAGCTACCCTAAGTAGGGTAGACAAATAGGATGATTTACCCACAGGCATTTATAATCATCGACATAGGTGAGATAAAAAAAGGTAATGATTTGTCCAAATGTGGTTATAATTATTGAAAAAGGCTTAAGGTAATAAGGGACTTATTTTCCAAAAGGTAGTTATAATTAGTAAAAGGAAAAACAATTATTTACCCAAAGGTGGTTAGAATCATTAGTGAGATAAAAACATGCCCCAGTTGGGTAGATAGAGATAATGGTTTGACCAAAGGTAGTTATAAGCATTATCATAATGAAAACATGCCCTAGTTAGGTAGAATAAATAGAATGATTTACCTAAAGTTAGTTATACTAATCAACATTCAAACCTATGTAAGCATAATGATTTTCCCAAAGGTGGTTAAAATCATTGTTAATGTAAGTGGGATGGTATACAATGATTTGCCCTAAGGTGGTTATAATCATTGGTATATTGATAATGTCAAACATGATATAGACTATGATGGAAATGAGTAAAAAAGAGACAAATGAATTTGGGAAACTTATTAGTAGGGATATGCTCATCTAAATTGGCAAGGAATAAAATTCTTTCATTAGGTAACTACTCTATGTAGGATATGATTTGGATTAGATTGTGAATGTTTCTAGTGCCAAGGAGATATATCATTTCTTCATTACCATGTAGACTCTCCAAGATAATTTTTGTTTTATCATATGATGATATGAATTATGATATAACACCATGATGACTTGGTCAAAATATACATAAGGACTAATACATGATCTAATATTCAATCAAAAATAACACACTGATGATAAAAACCATGATGACAATGTTGCATATGAATATGAATAAATTAAAGAATATTGCACAAGTAATCACTCAATGAATGCACATAGACTGAATCAAATGACAACAAAAAATCAAATAAATAGCTAAACAAACAAAACAAATAAAAATATAAAACAATAAACAAACAACAAATAACCAAAAAAACACAAAACACAAACAATGGTTAAACACAATGTTAATAGAAATAACATGACACAAATAGGATTATGAACATTTCCCCTAGATGATAGGAGACAATGAAACAAAAAAAGGAAGGGGGTGGCTGAGCTATCTCTAGATGCACTAGGCAAGTGGATGCTACCTACATAGTTTCATAGACATAAGATCCAAAAAAAACTTTAGGCCAAATCTAGTTCTCCTAGGAAATGAGATTAAAAAAATGATGAGAAGGAAAACATGTTGAGTGTTGTATAATAATATGGGAATGATCTCACAAACCAATGAGTTAATGGGATGTAAGGCCAATAAGAATGGGGAAATTAAATGAAAAGTGGTTTCTTGTGACTTAGTGAGGGTTCCTAAAATCTTTAAGGCAAAGAAGTGGTCAATGTTGTTGGATTTTATAAATCAATTTTACAAACGTTTTTTGAATTTTCTATGTATCTCAACTTTATTGATAATGATGAGACACTAAATGGTCAAAGCTCACAAAATATAGAGAGTTTTTGAACTTAAATTACTCATAAAATGGTGATAGCATGGCTTAGGTTGCTCACAAAATGGTGAGAGAATTGAAAAGGGGGATTGAGTTGAACTCAACATGAATAGAGTGATACCTATATAGTCCCATTATGGGACCTCAAATCACTATAGTTCCACCTTTCAGTAGAGGAATCTGACTAGTGTAGTAGCCAATTCAAACAAAATAGGGAAAGTTGGAAAATGGCATAATACAACATAAGCATAGCAAGGTGGTAGTTCAAAGCATGATAAATAATTATTTCCCCTAATTTTCCCATAGGTGGTTATAATTAGGCAACAATGGCTTAATTCAATAATACAAATTTTCCCATAGGTGGTTATAATTAGTAGCATGATGATGAAACACTAATTTGCCAAAAGGAAGTTATAATCAAGCACACTTGGTATAAAAGTGAATAAGAAATGAAATATGAAACTACCAAACCACTATCATACTACTCCAAAATATGGACTCTATTCAGAATATAGAAATAACTATTAAAACTTGATCTAAATCTTTGTGCTAAAAGTTGCCATAGAACCAATAGAATGGAACCAAGATCAAATGGGATGGGTAGGGAGGGTGAAAAAAACTCAATTGAGAGGAAAAGTATGGGATAATGGAATGTGATAGAATGGTATGGTACAAATAGGAATTTCTACATTATGGTACAACTGAAACAAAGCTCATAGACAATATACCAGGTCTCTCAAGTTACGTAATGCTTGAGGTGTTTAATGTTCATCGGCTCATCAAGTTCATCTGCATCTAGTGTAATGAGCTTGTATGCTCCTACACCATATTTAGCAGAAATGATGAAAGGACCTATCCAATTGGGTTTGAACTTACCTTTGTGTTTTTTTTTAGTCACGGTATTCTATTTTTTCTCTATGTATAATGTGTTGATTGTAGTGGCCACAGAGTTAGTTCTAGTATGCTTGAAGGTTATTAACTATGGCAAGGCATTTCTCATCAGGTAACTCAAGATATTTTAGGTTAGCTACTTGATAGTCTTCATTGTCCAGGACATGCTTCAAAGATATGCACAAATAAGGTAACTCGGTCTCAATGGGAAGAATGGTCTCAGTGCCATAAATAACTGAATATGGAGTGGATCCTATTAAAGTAAGATGAATGGTATGGTATGTCCAAAAGGTGAAAAATATTTAGAGGTGTCAGTCATAACCAACATCATTGATAATACTTTTAAGGATGTTGACAATGGTTTTATTAGATGCTTCTACTTGGTTGTTACCTTGTGGGTAATATGCATTAAAAAATGCTGAGTAATTTTAGACTCAACACATAAAAATTTGACATCTTTGTTTTTAAATGATCCATCATTATCAGATATAATGTTGGAATGGATACCATAGTGTCAAATGAGACGGTTGAAGATGAATTTGGAAATTTTCTTTCTACTCACGTAAGTGAGGGGTATAGCTTTAACCCACTTAGTAAAATATTTATTGGTGACATGGATATTTTTATGACATCAGATGAGGTGGGCTTTATCTTCCCAATGAGATTGAGGCCCCATGTAGCAAACAACCATGGTGTAAGCATTGGTTTCAGAGTCTTGATTAGGGCATGAATTTGATTGGTATGTTGTTGACATTTGTCATACTTTTTCACATATACAACTACATGTGCATCCATCATTAGCCAATAATACCTAGTATTCAATATATTTTTGGATAAAATCACCCACTTGTATGGGATCCACATACACCTTTGTGAACTTCCCATAATGTTAATGTAGATTATATCAAAGTTAAATAATGAAGTAGAGTTCCATAAAAACTATGGTGGTAAAGGGTTATTTTGAGTAATGTATTATGTGAAGTATGGTGGGTAAAGGTTTTAGATTGTTTATGGGATAGTTGTGGTGGCATAATGTGGTCATTAATATATTCATATAGGTTAGAATACCATATAGATCTGGGACCAATAATATCATAGATCAATGTGATGGTTGAATGTTCATGAGTTGGTGCTAATAGATTTTCAATGAGGAATTGGTATTATTTTACAGTGTCTATATGTCTAATCAAAGATCTAATGGTTTCCATGGCATCTGATGTTATATTACTAGCCTTTGGTATATGTTTAAATTATACATCAGAAATCTATTATTTGAGAGTGTCAACCATGGCCTTGTATGGTACCAACTTGTCATCTTTAGTCTAAAAATGGTTTATAACCTGATTGATGATTAACTAAGACTCACCATAAACCTTTAGATGTTGTATGTTCCATTATATTACCTGTTATAGTCTTGTAACTAGTGTTTCATATTTGACCATATTATTGGTACAAAGAAAGATGATCTAGAATGATTTAGGGATTAGATACCCTATGGTGTAATAAATAAAAGGCTTACCCCTGATCTATGTGTTGTGAATGATCCATCAAAATATATCTTCCAATTCTACTCCTCAAGAGGTGTTTCCATGATGGTCATAATGGATTCATCTAGGAATTGGAATGTTAGCAGTTATGTGTCTATAAGGGGTGCTTTATCAAGCTGATCAATAAGAAATTATCCATTGATGGCTTTTTGGTTAATGTATTTTATCACAAACTCACTAATAAGCATGATCCATTTGGCCATGCATCCTTGTAAATATATTTTAGATAATAGATACTTTAGTAGATCTACTTTTGAAATAACCATAGTCTTGTTGTTTTATATGTAATGGTATATTTTCTAAGCTATGAAGACCATAGCTAAACAAACTTTTTAAATGAACATATAATTATGATCATACACAACAATGTATGACTTAAATATAAAATGGCATGTTGCTTTCCATTATCATCATGTTGAGCTAGAAGTGCCACTAGGGCATTGTTTGAGCAGCAAGTATAGGAGGAATGAATTTCCTTGATTTGATGGCAATAAAATAGGTGGAGTTACAAGATAGTCCTTTAATTTTTGAAAATATTTTTGGCATTTATCATCCCAATGAAATGTTACACCTTTATTTAATAAGTGTGTAAATGGGTGAAATTTGTTAGCCAATTGAGATATGAAGCATCTAATAGATTGTATCTTTCATTGTAAATTATGAATCTACTTCAAATTGGTCGATGGTGGTGTACAGGTAATGGCTTGTATTATAGTTGGATCAACTTCAATGCCTCTATGAGACACAATGAAACCAATAAGTTTTCCTGAAGTAAATCCAAAAACACACTTATTAGGGTTAGCCTTGACTTTTTATTCATGCAATCACTCAAATATCCTCCTTAGTGTTATTGGATGATCATCCTTGGTATTTGATTTTCTCAATATATCATTAACATAGTCTTTAATAATATCATGCATCATATCATGAAATATGATGGTCATGGCTCTTTGATAGGTGGCCTTAGCATTTTTGAGACCAAATGGAATAACAGATAACAAAATATTCCCCATAGAGTGGTGAATGTTGTTTTATGTTGGTCTTCTATCATAATCTAGATCTAGTTGTATCTTGAGAATCCATCCATTAGTAAAAGAATTTCATAACCTGATGTGGAGTTGATAATCATGTTAATGTTTGGTAGATAAAAGTCATCCTTGGGGTAGGCATTATTTATGTCTTAGAAATTAGTGAAAATATTGATTCCTTTTAGATTCTTGCTAACTAGCATAACATTTGAGATCCACTCTGAGTAGTTGATTGGTCAAATACATCTCTCTTCCAAGAGTTTTTATAACTATTTCTTTACTAATACAATAATGTGAGGATGCATCTTGCACAATTTTTTTCATAGGTTTGGCATCAGGGTGTACCACAATATGGTGCATAACTAAGGTAGAGTCTAAAATTGGAATATCAAAGTAGGCCCATACAAATGTATCAACAAATTCCCTCAAAATGGTTGTAAAGACTTATTATTCCTATTTAATGTAAGATGTGTCTAATTTGATCCATTTTGGGCAATCTAAAGTCTTGATGTTAACTTTTGTAGTATCCTCCATAAGAAGAGCTAAACCATCTTTCAAAATGGTAGGAAAAGGTTTAAATTATTCTATAATAGTAGAGTCCTCTGTCAGGATTGGCTCTTTGAGTTATCCTCAGCATGATGAATCAAAATCCACCAATGGTTGGGATGGCCATGTGATAAATATTATTGGAAATTCTTGGATGAGTTGATCAAAATCCTACTATTATTTAAAACTAAACTCATACCCATAGGTAAGTTCATCATTGGTGGTCTCCTGAGGTATGTTTGAGGAAGGTTGAACACCTCCATCTAATGGCACCTAAAATGGGTTTTCACCATTAGATGAGCCTTTCTCTTTACTATTTTCCTAGTCAAAAATAACCTCAAAGAGGTTTTTTCTTTAGGACCTCAATGTTTTATTTAATTGTTTATGGCTAAGGGTGTTCATCTATTCTCCAAAATAGGCAACAGGATCTAGTTTGACTAAAAATCCTTGTTTGTGGTCTCCCAACAAAACATTATCCCTCAGGCATAGAAAATCAAAAAAGGCCTCACCATTTTAAAATTCATTGACTGACACTATTGATTCTTATTGGCCCTAGTCTATAAGTTGAGAATAATATAAGGGAAGTAGATTATGGTGAATAACTAGTCAAAGGGTAAAAATGGCATTATTTTCAAACAAATTGGTAGTGTTTAGGTCATTGAAAGGGCTATGATCAAACTATGCTTCATTGTTGTCCTAATCATCACTAGTTATTGGTGATGGAACTCGAATAAGTTATATGGGGTTACCCCCAGGTGGTTTAAATCTGAGTCCATAGGTTCCTTTTTACCAAGTGGTATAAATTAGCTCAATCAGATCCTATTGATTAGCCTAATGCCTCCTCCTTTATAGGCATGTTTCTCCATGATTTTACTTAAAATAACATACTTGGAATTTATGTAATAGTCAGCTAGTTTGTAATTATAAAACCAAGATTTATCATCTTCAAGTGGGTCCTATTATTGGCCAGTGGTCAGTATGAAAATGATAGGTGCTAAACTATGTAGTTTAGTTTTGCCCTTTCTTTATCATTCCAGGCAAGGTGGTTTGGCTTTAGGTCTTCCATATGATTTGAGGTTATATCGAAGCTTGGTAATGTGGAATGTATTATGGGACAAATATTCTCCTAGGACATTAGTCAAGATGGTATAATAATTAGACATTTTAGGAGGTAACATGTGGGAAAATGAATCAAGGGTATCAAGGTCAATGCAATTAGACTCTCTTGAATCAACAAGTATTTCTTTTCCCCTGTCTTTCTTAAGAACTAGATTCAAACCAAAATGGTAGTTATAACTTTGGTACTTATCCTCCAAATGCTTGCAATGTTCATATGACTATAAATCTCCATGGATAGTAACCTCCATACCTGAACGGGATAACTTGATACACTGGTGTAATGTTGAAGGGATTAAATGAATATCATGTGTCCAAGGTCTACCCAAAATCATATTATATGACAAATTAAGGTCTAACACATGACATAGGGTATCATGGGTCAAGGTCCCAATGATAACTTACAAGTTGATGGTGCCCTATGATTCTCATTCTTCATTGTCATAAGCTTTGATGGTTATCATTTTTAGCTACAAATCAACTATGGTGTACCCAAGAAGCTTGATGAGCTTTAGAGACATAATATTTAGACCTAATCTATTATCTATGAGGACACATTTCAATTTATGCCACATTAGGAAAACTTTGATGTATAATGGATTATTATGCAAAGGTCCAAAGGATGACATATTAGTTTGGTTGAAGGTTAATTATTGGCTTAGAGCTAGATATCCAACCAAATCTTGAAATTTGTCTAGAAATATGTCATTTGGAACTTGGGTTTGGCCAAGGAATTCTATCAAGATGTTTTTGTGGATGGTGGATGTATGCTAAAAATCTAAAATGGATATTTGTGTGTGAATATTCTATAATTATTCCACAATATCAAATGTATTTTATTGTAAAATGGTAATTGGATTGTTCTTAGCCAGAATGGGTGGTTGGATGGGTGAAGTGTTAGATGGATGTGGGCCTAGGATGGTAATATTTTATTGTCAAGTTATGATTACATAATCAAGATTAGATACATGACCATTTTTCTTAATAAATGATGATGGTGGGGGACTACATAGGACAAGTCTTTATTGTTGGTGCACTTGTGTGTGGTCATGGGTCAATGATGAGTTATATTTATTAGGTCTAAAGGTAGTAATCTCTATTTTTTGGTATGCATGTATGTGGTCCCAAGTCAAAGAAGGATCATCGATGTGGGTTGGTAGTTAGAAGTTATTAGAAATGGTATTGTTTGATCAATATTTAGTCTTAGATTGATAGAGATGGTTGAAACATGACCTCTTAAAATATGGCCTAAAACTTTTTTGTATTCATGTGCAACTACATGGTAGGTCTATTGGTTGTTGGCATCATTCTAGCCTTGGTTCCATCCATTTGGCTAACATTGTTGTTTTTATTGTTAGTTTTATTAGTTCTATCTTGGTTGTTGATATTATTATTGTTGATGTAATGGTCATTTTTGTTGTTGGTTTTTATGTTGTGGAAAGGGGATTTGATAGATTTTAAGGTTTTGATTGGATGTGGAAGCTCTATGATCCAATGTGATCTTTCCATTTGCCAACATATCCTCAATCAAATGTTTAATTTTCACACAATGGTGCAAATTATGTCTATTAACCTAATGATACTCACATAATTCATTTTTTTGGTACTAATCTAGATGGGGAATGCCCTCAAGATAGTGTTTCATAATAGTCCAGCTAATCAGATTAGCTACAATGAGTTTTTGATACACATATTCAATGGGTTCTCCAAGTTCATTAAATATGTGATGGGAAGGCACAATTATATTTAGAGGAGGTTTTTATAAAGGGAAAGGTTTTTGTGTTTATCGCATTGGTCTAGGCTATGGCATTTGCTATGTTTGTTGAAGAGTTTGTTAGTTAGGAGTAATTTACATATCCAACATAGGCTGAGGAGATGGTGTTTACACTATTTTGGCATGTTGTGACTTAGTTATTTCATTCCCCACAACATTCTTTTTATGATTAAACTACTTGGGTTTGTCATAATTATTGGTCTAGGCTAGTTATGATGCTTGTGCTTAGATTTTGTTCTGATTTTGGTCATTATTCTAGTTTTTATTTTGTCTCTAATTTAACAAGGTAAGTTTAATGATCCCTTTATTAATAAGGGCTCTTTCTATCAACAAAAAGTTTTCAATTATTTCTTTGAAAGTATGTGCACAATACAGCTCCAAATGGTAAGATATCTCACTATATAAATTCTTAGTAAACATAACTACTAGTTAATTATCTAGTAAACTATGGGTAAATCAACTGGTAAATATTCTCCATCATTTCATATAACTTTCAAAACTCTCACTAGCCTTCTATTTATCTTAAATCAAAGCTAAAAACAAAATCTCATGCTTGAGATTATAGGATAACTATTACACAAACTTGTCTAAAAGATCATCAAAATTAGATATTGAATTATTGGGCACTTTTACAAATCACTCCAATGCTTGTCCTACTAGACTCCCTAGAAATCAAAATAAGAGGTATATGTCATTATAGGGAACTAGTTGGAAAGCAACAAAGAATTTAGTTAAGTGGTCTTTGGGGTCACCTTTCCCCTTGTATTTTTTGAATTTAGGTGGTTCATACCCTAGAGAGAATGGTATTTGTAAATGATCCATGTTGAAAGGGTAGGAACACATGTCATCCAACTTAAACTTCTTGGTTTGCTTTTTGATTTGGATGAGGGCAATTGCATACTTTATTTGTTGTAATTTTTATTTGAGGAAACCAAAGGGATCATTAGCTTGAAGTGAAGGTTAGGTGATCACAAGTGGATTACTTTAACTGAGGTATAATGGAGGCATTTTTTGGGGAATATTTATTTGGATAGGTAATTGACCAAGAATATGCATACACAAATTAGGATGCAATTTTTGAAATTGCATGATTACATTGTGATATTCTAGTTAGGATTAGGTATGTAGGCCTAGTTTTAGGGAAATTATGATTGAGATAGAAGGATATGGTTGGGAGTGAAAAACTATGCCTATTGAGGTTGATTAGGGAGTTTCTACTGACTAGTTGAACCTTACTGATTGAGGGGAACTTGTGAACCAAAGCCATGTCATTGAGCTTATGGCATGTTTATAAAAAAAGGCAATTATATCCTAATTGATACTTGTGAAACATTATAACCTCTTGGTTGTATTAATCCTTATTGGGAATTAGATGCATGTTAAAGGTTTAGGATTTTTTATTGACTAATACTCATACACTATTTATTAGACATCATTTGTGATTATATTGGTATGTTGGTTTATGATTGAAGAGGTATGTTCATCACTACCTGGTGAGGTGGAACATTGGTTTCCCCCTATTAGGGTGGAAGAATGTTTTATATTTGCTATATGGGTAAGTTGGATTGTGCCTATGATTATGGAATGTTAGTTTTCACCTCTTGTGGTGAAGTAACATTCATCAAATTTTGTTGAGGTATGCCATTGGTCATTTCTTGACTACTTAATCCTTGAGTTTAGGTGCTTGAATAAGTAGTTAGTCAAGGATTAGAGGTATTTATTTATAATTGGGAGGTATAAGTGACTTCCCCCTACATTTTCAAACCACTCATGGTGTTAACTAGGGGAATATTTTATTATGGACTAGTTATTTATACATTTAAACCACTTTGGTCTAGATTAGATGACACTTGTGTATTATGAACTATGTTTGGCTCACTATTTTTTGTAGAAGTAGAAGATATTTATTCAATATATGGGGCATTAAATACGTATCCAACCAAAGGTATTTATGTGAATGGGTTTATACCCTAATTTTTTTGGTCTATTAATTCAATTAAGACTCCTATTGAAGGAGCTAACTTGATAAGAGGAGCATTTGACATGGTCATGTTATTGAAGTTGCACACTAGGTTTAGATAGGTTTGGTATGATTTTTGCATCTATATAAAGTGTTCCTCCATGAGGCATTTTTTGATGACAATGTATGAGGGTCCTAACACAACATTGGCACTATAACATGAGGATTTATATATGAGGCATGTTTGATGTTTTGATTATAAGGCATGTTGTAAAGCACTCTTACTAACTTGGAAAGTTTTTATGGGAAAAGTCTACTAGAAACTTAGCCCCTACCTATGTGGCTTTGATTAAAACTTCATCCTTGTTTTTTAGAAAGTGATGATCAAACAAATAAGGGTCATAATCTACTGGCATTATCACATAGTATGGTTGTTGTTGGACTTGTTCTACAGCCAAAGATATGCTAGATACGTATTGTGTTGTTTTTTCTTGGTCCTACTCTAAGTATGTAAGTGTGTTGACCAAATAATGGGCCAAAGGATCTTGGATTTCTTCCCTTGATTAATTTTTGTAAGGTGGATAAATATTTATCTCATAAATAACATCATCTCCATAGGGGTTTTGAACAAAGACTTCTTATGCGACCACATTACTATAACCTAGATTGTACATGACTTCACTATAATTATAGTGAGACATGTTCATAAATGGTGAATTCTTCATGAAAAAAGGTTTAGAGTTATAAAAACTCTAAAAATAATGTATAAAAAGATAAAAATCTCAAACTTGATCTAACTTGGTTAAAGGATAGAGCTATATCTCCAAAAAGAGTTTATGCTAAGACTTGGTAAAAATAGTATAATGTAAAAATTATAACATTAAATGTCTCATATAAAAATTTCAAGAGGATGAACTAAAAAAAATCCAAATTTTACGTTCAAATCATTCCAAATAGGTCTAATTTAAGAAAATAAAGGTTTCTAGGTCTTTTGGCCAAACATGGCATCAAAATCTAGGATCAAATAGAGGTATGTGGTATGACTTTTGGCCAAGCATGGCATAAAAATCTAGACTTAAAATAAATGGGTATTTAACCTAAAATTTTTGAAACACTTTGGCATAAGCTAGGCAATTGACTTTGGACATGAACTTGATCAAATTGGTATGAGGAACAAAACAAGAGGCATTTGGAGATAGTCTATTTTCTCCCAAATAAAGACACAAACAAATAGTTTTTGAATTTGGGTAAATAATTAACCTAAGTTACACAACCCAAAAGAGAAATATTAGTGTCTAAGACCAAATTAGACAAGGAATAAATAAAAATCAATCAATGTTTGGATTCAAACTTGTCAAGGTTAATTAAAAACTCAACTTAGGAAAACTAATATTTTTTATCAAACAAGATAGACAAAGGTGATTGATTTAATGGTACTAGACAAATATACTAAAGGCACATGTGGATTGGTTTCAAATGTGAAACTTGGACACAAGGAAAAATAAGTCTATGAAACTATTTCAGTAGTGTAGTGGCGTTATCACTCTATAAAGATGTAAATAAATGGTTGGTTTCAAGACTCCAAGGCACAAAACTTAAATTGATTTGGGTAGCATAAAATTAGCCATTTCAATCAAGTGACTCACAAAACATTTTTGAAAAAATGTCTAAGGTAAAAGCAAGGTGTCAAATGGATGGTGTAACACCTCCTCAAACAATTGATTCATGTGGACACAAGACTCATTTTGACATGACACAAACAAAAATATTATTTCAAACTTAGAATACCAAGTAATAAAATAAAAAATACCAAATACAACTAAGTATAATGTCCTAGATCTTATAACTAACAAGGTTACTTCATATTGTTGAAATATGTCTATATACATGCTCTTGGGATAATTTTAAATATTAATCCAAAAAAATAAAATCACATGAAGTAGTAGGGTTTTTACACCCCCTTCTCTTAAGATATTATATAGTGACATGGACCTCTGGACTACTCATCTTGCATCAACAATATGTCCACGACAAGTGGGGTTTGTCTAAAACTTAAATTTTTTATTGTCTAAATGGTCCCAAGTGTAGTTAACATTATAGGTACATCATGTCAATTGATTTCATACTACCTAAATTACTATGCGAGGATTTATTACTTTACATAGAGATTCCATTTTTGGACTACTTAGTGGAATCCCCTGGTTAGCTAGACCTGACTCAAGTTTTCATTATGAAAGGAGAGGTTTGTTGCTCAACCCCCTAGCTCTCATAGTATACATTCCATAATTTGTATACCCCACCATGGATCTAGGTTGTTACAATGTTTTGAGATGAATTCCTAATTCAAAACACCCCTAAAGAACTCGTGAATAAGCTATGAACTCCCCTTCACAAGCCAAGTTGTATATAATAAATGACTAAGTGAAAATACTTTAGAGGTTATTTTTAGATCACCCAAACCATATGAGTTTTGGGGAAAGCCTAAACAACATTCTTTTTATGCCTTGGACTAGGCAAAAATTTCAAGGAAAAGGCACTTTTCATCACCCAAGTTCCCTATAGGGGACGGGAGGGAACATACACACACTCTTAATTTTAGGAAAAATAAAAAAGTATAAAATAACGCTTTTAGAAATTTACAATCTAAGTGTTAATTTTATGCACTAAATGAAATGTTTGATTAAGTTTTTTGCCCCTTTGCTTAAATTATAAAATGTTGTAATAATTTTCACAAAACAACTTAACACAAAACACCTAAGTTCCTTTTAAACTCTAAAACTAAATATCCAAAACTTAACCATTCTTTTTAGGCACTAAAATGAAGTGTTCAAGAGTTTAAACTTGAAAATTTATGTCCTATTCCTACCTTGGTCCTAAAAATGTTATAGAGTTTCTTTCTACTTTGAAGTAAAATTACTGGTGTGTAAACAAGTTTTGAAAAGATAGCTCTTAGGTTTCTCTATATTTTTTACACAGAGACCGACATCGGTCAGTTGTGACTGATGCTAGCTATAAGGTGACCAATGTCAATTGGAAATGAACTAATGTCATTTGATAAATACTGATATCGATTACCTATGAACCCAAAGGTAAAATAAAATATTCATTAAAAATGTTAGCTCAAAATATTATAAAAACTCTATAAAACCTACAACAAGGTGATAAGGTAGGGGAAATATGAGTCAATGAAACCAAGAAATAACAACTAGAAATGTTAAGAAGATTTAAAAACTTAGTTTTTTAAGCTGTGTCCCAATCTACACCCTATATAATTATGGTTATCCATAACCTATGTCTATTATGTAGAATAGATGATGGTTAGGTAAAACCAATGCCAGTTATGCTAAATCGATGTCGGTCTCTGTGTAAATCCAAGTTAGCACAAAAAATAGAATATGGTAAAAACAAAGATAAAACCCTAATTTCTAAGCTATTCAAGCATTCATTTGAAAATTTTGAAGTTTCATCTTCATCTCTTTGGTATGTGGGATGCTTCATGTCCCATTGAGCATGTCATTTGTGATCATAGGAATTTGACAAAGAGAGGAGGTTAGTATTGTGTTAGTCCATAAAATAATGAAATGAACACACTAACATGCTAAAATATCTAGCCTAGATCATAATGAGAGCTTAATAAATAAAACCAAATGAAAATCATAACTAAAATGCAAAATACAAACAATCTTTTACCTTCTTTGAATGCTCCAAATAATTTGTTATGTGGCTTACTCAATTTATGCTCAAAGAGTCTTTGGGAATGGAGTTTATGTAATTCCCTCTCTCCTTGGCACCATTGTGGCTTATGTTATCTTGGCTCAATATTTGGAAATTATAACATTAATGATATTAAATCTTTCAAAAAAACCTACATTATGACTCTATAATTTTTGAGCTCTCTTTTCAATAGGCAATGGATTATATTTATAGGCTTAGGAACTAACCCCAACTCAAGGTGAGTTGAAGTGTAGTTTAAACATGGAATGGGTTCAAACCTAACATAAGTGAGTCAACATAACCTCAGTAGATTTAAAATGTATCAAACACTCATGAGTTTTAATTAATATGCATGGGTCTCCAAAAAGAGATATTTTGAGATATTTTCCAAAGGTTTGACAACTTGGAAAGGTAATCATTCAAAGCTAGGATATTTCATATTTTTGAATTTATTTTTTTAGTAACTCATTAATTCCACATGGATAATTCAACAAGGCATTTAATTTGGTTTATCCTATTAATTGATTTTGATTAGCCATTTATCTCTTTCAAGATTTGATTTTATGTGTACGAGTGCCCCACTTAATAGGTCTATAGGCCAAATTGCATGTTGTGATGCCACATGATGATTATAAATGAATATATGAGAGGTTATGATTTCTTACAATATGATACCATAATTAGGGAAGCCTCAATGTGATTCTAAGCTTTGATGAATAATGTACAAGCAAATTTGAGATGTTCAGTAATTCATAAGCTTAATTTATAAAGGTTGGTAGGAATTGGTTTGAAGTGTAGTTGAAGGCCATTGGTGGCTAGTTTTAGGTGTCTTTACACTTTGCATACCCATCCTCTAAAATAATAACCACTCCTAGAGTCTTCAATAACCTTGGTGAGCCTATTGAATTAGTGTTTCAAATATTTTCCATGGCCAATATGATTAGTTGGCCAATTCCCAAACACTTTCTTGAGGGAATACCTTATCCAGATTGGTATAAATATCATGAATTCTATGAATACCATCATGTTCATGAAAATTATATTTTTTTTTATGTGAATCTAAATTACCTTATCAATAATATGTTTTAAAATGGAGAGATCCAATTGGATAATAGATTATCTACTTCCAATCAAAATATAGGTATCTACCAAAATCCTTTTCCACAGCATAATAATTCCAATCAAAAATAGCAATAATGATTACCACTTCCACAACAACATCAATAAAAATAGTATCAGTAGTAACAAAAATAATTTAAACTACAAAATAGAAGAAACCAAGGCTAAAATGATCCCAATAATGAAAAAACCTATCACATAGTAATAAATGACTACACTAAAGTTGTAGGTTATATTATAGGAGGTCATATATCTACCATTACCATCAATCTTAGAATGAGTGCCAACAGACCAAGACCATTATCTAATAATGCCAATCAGACTATTGATTCCAATAATTCTTCCTTGATTTGTGACCATAGTTAAGCATAACAATAACCAAGGATTACCATCTCATGACCTTAAGCTAATAACTGTTCATTGCCCCATGACAATATCCAAATGCACCAATAATCAAGAATTATACACTCTATCTCATGTCTTTTATTTCCTAGTTATGATGGTCTAGTATCTAATCCAAATTGCATAATCACAACTCCATGGTCTAAAATCACCATCCTAGGCCCTCAACCCCTTACCAATGAGTTGATCCAACCCACTATGCCATTTAGGAACAAGCTAATTACCATTGTTAATAAAAAAATATGTATGATATTATGGAATAGCTCAAAAATACACCTACACAAATATCCATTTTAGATTTTTTGGGTATGTCTACCATCCATAAGAATATACTTATAGAATTATTATGAAAATCTTGAGTGCCTAATGACATCATACCAAACAAATTTCAAGCTTTGGTTGGACACCTAGCCCCAGGCCAATAGTTGACGTTCGACCAAAGTGATATGTCATCCCTTACCCCTCTCCATAATAACCTATTATACATTGAGCTTATTATTATGCATCACAAAGTTAAATGTGTTCTCATAGATAATGGATATGTCCTAAATATTATGTATCTAAAGTTAATCTAGTATTTGGGATATATAATAGTTAACCTTCAACCAAAGACTATTACTATTAAGTTATATGAAAATGAAGAGAAAGAACCATAAGTTTATCAATTATCATTATGAAAATAACCCCTGATACATTTTTCCATGTGTTAGACTTAGATTTATCATATAATTTAATTTTGGGTGGACCATGGATACATGAAATCCATACAATTCCTTCAAAAATGCACCAGTGTATCAAGCTTGCTCACTCTAGGATGAAGGTAACTATCCATGGAGATTTAAATCTATATGAGCACTATAAGTATTTGGAGGATGAATATGAAATGTAAAGTTACAATTTTATTCTAGACCTAGTGATAAATAAGGACAAAGATAAAGAGATACTTTTTGAATGACCAGAAGCTAATTGTATAGACCCTAATAGCCTTACCTCATCTTCACATATGCCTCCTATTGAAATGTCTAATCATTTTACCATTTTAGACAATGGTTTAAGAGAGCATTTTACCCATGACACATAACACATATCCAAGATTCCATAGAATCCCAAGACCTATGGAAGACCCAAAGCTAAGCTAGTTTGCATGGAATGGCAATGAAGGGAAAAGGAAAGCTTCATAAACCAAAACTTGTTATTTTCACACCTACCATTAGTCAAGAACAATACCCACTATCCAATGACGATTATTAGTTATACAATGATAATTTTTTTAATTTTTTCCAAAGTACAAAGTATCCCATCCCTAATAGGATCATGGATAACTAAGTGTATAAAGGAAGAAGCATGGGAGCAAATCAATTAGGTACTCTTAAGCCCATTTCTATGACTACATATAAAAGAACTCATGATCCTGGATTTAAAACGTCTTAGAGGTGACCCTAGGTTTATTATTTATTTTCCAACACTAATTACTAGTGACGATGATGTTAGTAGTGAGATAGAGTCTAATCATATCATATATAAAGACCTTGCTAGTACCAACTTATTTGACCCATACATTGTTTGTTTTATCATGCTAGTAATTTGATATTCCACACTTCCACTTTATCATCCTCAAATTATAGACTGGGACCAATAAGAATCCATATCACCTTTAGATGAGTTTGATAATGATGAGGCCTTTTGTGATTTTCTAGGCCTAAGAGACAATGTTCTATTGGGGGACCATAAATAAGTGTTCTCTATCACATTAGATCCTAAAGCCTATTTCAAATAGCGAGTGAAAACCTTTAGACAAAAATAAAATAATAAAATATTGAGTTCCTAATGTGAAAACCTATTTGCGGTAATTTTGGACCAAGGTAAAAGTAAAGAAAAAGTCCAGTCTTTTACTAAAGACCTATTTTAGGCACCATTAGATGGGGATATTCACCCTTCTTCAGATGAAGCTCAAGAGGCCACCAATAGTGAAATTGATTTTGGATCTGATTTCAGTACATAGGAACAACATGCATTTGATTATATGGGGATTACTACCATTAGGTGATTTGGATTTATCCTTCTTGGGAGAGCTTAAAGAACTAGTCTGACCAAAGGACTTTACCATTTTTAGACAATTTACATCCTTGCCAACTATTATGGAAGATGGATCGACTCTCCTAGTATAAAATAATATGAATGTCAACATTAGGACTCTACAAGATTGAAGTGGATTAAATTAGGCACATCCTTCACTAAGGAGGAATGTGAAGTTTTTGCATCCCTTTTGAAGGAATTTGTTGACATATTTTCATGGGCCTATTTAGACATGCCAAGTTTAGAACCAACCTTGGTTATACACCACCTTGTTGTACATCCTAATGCCAAAACCATTAATTATACATTATGTAAAATGCATCCTCATATTACTACGTTAATTAAGAAAGTGTTGGAGGTTCTAACTTACACCCTAGTTGAGAAAAAGAGTGTTCATGTCCACATCTCAAACATAGTCCAACATGGGAATTACCTTAAACTATGGGTTGCCTAATATTCATGTCACACATATAGATTTTATGGGGATATCTCCCCTTATTTTACAATTCAATTCTCTCTAAAACCTAAACTTATAACAAGGAAAATATAAAAAAATGTGAAAACTAATGCAAGAACCTACTCTAAGTGGTGATGCACCAATTGATGAAAGAACCACTCTTAATCATTACCTTTGAAGGTTACTGATAAACATAATGAATAAAATGATTTATTAGTATTATTGATGGTGTTATAGCATGAACATTTTGTATGGATGTTGGATAGGGTTCTAAAACTTAAAGGGCAAAAGGCATAGATCTGCTCAAGACACAATGAACTCATGACACTTCAAGAAAAACTCCTACTTTCAAACACTTAATACAACCTAAAATTAACTCAAACCTAAATTTAGGTGCATGAAAGGACATACATATTACCACATAATGCATACATCCTATAAATCAAACTCTCAAATATGCACATTATCCTTCAACAAGAATCTACAAATGTCTCTTATTGATTCAATAGAATTATAAAGCAATTTTGGCTAAGATTTAATACACCCATCTGAGGGATACTAATGAAATATATAAATTAATTCTTAACTAGAGAATTTTTAAGACAAGAGAGAGAAATCTAGGCATGTGAGAGGCCATGAATGAGGCTAATGTGGTGTATGGTAGTTACAGAGGCCTATTTATCTCTTTAAGCATTGGCATATCATTAATGAGTCCATTTTAGTTGTAAATCCTTAAATTGACTTTATTAAGGCCTTGACCATTCCTAAAATAGATCAAGATTCCCTCCTTTGGTAGATAATGTATTTGGAGTGTGGATGGGCCTCCAAGAGGTGTTAGGTAACCTCGTTTCAATGTGTATGAAGAATGGTATTTGAAACTACATTCAACCTATCATAATGGCCTTCATTTTGGTGTGAGATACCCTATATGATACTTACCATGCCTTAAGATGGTCAATCAATGCTTTCACACCACCTTTTACTCACTAAACTCTTCCATTTACAAGATAAGTAGGCATGTTTTCTTGTTCTTCAACATTCTATTCATGTTCATTACTTAAATGGTCATACAATGGCATTATCGAGTCCCGAAGTTGAAAATGGTCATGGTGCAATTATTGGTTTGAGTGTTTTATATAAAGCATAAATAAAATTAGCATGTCTCTAGCATTTTTTACATATTTTCACATAATAAATTACATTTGATTATATGGTTGGCCAATAATAATCAGAGTGTGGGATATTTTTGGTAAGGATAGCCCCACTAGTGTGGGATCCAAAAACACCTTCATGAACTTCCCTCAATGCTAATGTATCTTTTACTGAATTCAAATAATGAATCAAAGTTACATCAAAGCTTATTCGATAAAGGGTTGGGATGAATATGGTATATTGAGAGTCTTGGTGTGTGAAATATTTTTGTTTCTTTCATGAAAGGTATAGTAAAATGACTTAGTCATGCAGGTTGTTATATAAGTCTGAATACCAAATAGAACTGGGACCAATAATATCACAAATCATTTCAATAGTTAAAGGTTCATGAGTAGGTTCTAGAAGATGTTTAATGAGGAACTGATAGTATTTTACCTTATCTATGTTGCATATCAAAGAACCAATGGTAGCCATGACATCTACTATCCTATTATTAGCTTGAGGTATGTGTTCAAATTGAATGTGGGAAATATACTACTTGAGAGTGTCTACCATGGCCTTATATGGTACCAAATTATCATATTTAGTTTGGAAATTGTTTGTAA
Source organism: Torreya grandis (assembly GCA_037957365.1). Taxonomy (NCBI): domain Eukaryota; kingdom Viridiplantae; phylum Streptophyta; class Pinopsida; order Cupressales; family Taxaceae; genus Torreya; species Torreya grandis. The sequence goes on from JARHVA010001922.1 coordinate 268,613, forward strand.
CCTAATTTATGATTAGCTAAGAATCACCATGAACCAAGATATGCTATATGTTCCATTTCACTACTTGAAAAATCCATATAATGAGTGATTCATATTTAACCATGTTATTAATACATTGAAAGGTGATACAAAATGATTTGGGAATAAGATCCCCTTGTGGCGTAATAAATAATATGATTTTACTTGATCCATGAGATGTGAATGACCCGTTAAAATAAAGCTTCCAATTTTATTCCTCAGGAGGTATTTATATTATGTTCATGGTGGACTCATCTAGGAATGTAAAATTGAGTGGTTTATTATCTAAAAGAGGATTTCAGCAAGTTGATCTATAAGTAATTGTCCCTTTATGTCCTTATAATTGACATACCCAATATCAAACTTGCTCAAAATCATGATCCATTTGGCCATGAAAAATTTTAAAGCTATTTTTGAGAGTAAATACTTGAGTGGATCTACTTTGGCAGTGACTATGGTCTTGTTGTTAAGCATGTAATGATGCAACTTCTAGGTTGCAAATACCATAGCTAAACAAGATGTTTTTATTAGTGTATAGTTATGTTCATACACTACTAGTGTATGGATTATATAGTACATGATGTGTTCTTTCCCATGTTCATCATGTTGGGCTAACAATTTGCCTAGGGGCTTTTCAGTGGTAGATAGGTACAATATAACCAACCTCCCTAGCATTTGTGGTAATTAAATAGGTGGATTAGTTAGGTATTCCTTCAGTTTCTTAAAGGATTTTTGAAATTATTCATCCCAAATAAATGTAATACCTTTATTTAAAATGAGTGAAGGGATGGAATTTATTGACCAACTATGAAATGAAGCATCTGATATATTTGATTTTGCCCTACAAATTATAAAATTGCTTCAAAGTGGAAGGTGGTGACATCTCAGTAATGGCTTGAAACTTGATAGGATCTAATTCAATGCCTTGGAGAGAGATAATAAAGCCTAAAAATTTACCTGAAGTGACACCAAAGATGCACTTCTTGGGATCCTTGTACTCATAAAGCCTTTCAAATATATTTCATAGTATGGTTGATGATCTGCATGGGTCTTAGATTTACCTAATATGTCATCAACATAGTCTTTGAAAATATAATGAATCATTTCATAAAATATGATGGTCATATCTCTCTAGTATATGGTGCCAACATTTTTGAGGCTGAACGACATGACCTGATACCAAAATATTCCCCATGGAGTGGTGAAAACTATTTTGTGTTGGTCTTTTGGCACAATCCTAATCTAATTATATCCTAAAAAGCCATCCATGAGGAACAGTATTTCATACCCAATTGAGGAGTCAAATATCATGTAAATATTTAGTAGAGAAAATTTTTCCTTAGGGTAGGCCTCATTGATGTCTCTAAAATTAATGCAAATTATGATCCCTTCTAGATTTTTACTGATAGGCAAAATGTTTGAGATCCAGTTTGAATAGTTGATCGATCTAATGTATCTCAATTCTAAGAGTTTTTCCAACTCTTTTTGTGGACCAATTTTAGTCCTAGAGCTAGAAAGAGGTCAACCTTATGCCTTGAGTCATGATTCATCTTTAGTATTATGGTTTTTAGTCATATCATGAGTTGAGAGGGTTATTTAATAAATTCACTATTTTTTCATGTCACAACATTGCCTTGGTAGTCCTTATGTACCTTTATATCTCCTTTTATGATAGATTTAAGTGTGATTTTTATGGTCAAGCATGTCAAATTATGGTCCTTAATCACTTTTAAATATCCTCAACATGTAAAATATGTAATGGTTAAGATAAACTAAACATGAAGTTTTCTATAAGCTATAAGCACTTTGGTTTTGGACTCATAATCAGAGGTATGCTCCTTTCAAGATTTTAAGAAACATAATAAAACATGACATAAGGTTAAATTGAGGTTCCATTGATCATTAATTTCTTTCATATGCATTAACATGGAAATTTAATTGATATATCTCCTTTTAAGGTCATATATGTGAGTAAGGTCAATGGTTTTGGTCATAATGAGATTTAATTTTTGGCATTGATAAACCACTAAACCACACCACATGCCTTTATTAGGCCTCATCAGCTTCCTTAATCCATCATTAAATGGTTTCATGCCTCATTTATATCCACTAACACCATTGTCAATGTTAATTCTTCCCAAAAGGGACCCACACATGCTAAGTTATGACTCTTAGACTCCCTTAGTTTATACCACCAAGTTAAAAGTGTTTTATACCCCATATGTTCCCTAAAAAACACCTTATATCAATGTTTTAGATCTGAAAAAAGGAATATTTATTTTAAAAATGATAATTTGTAGGGTTTTATTCAGTAGTACAGATCCATACAATATAGACCAACCTAGACAGAGACATGATTTTGTATAAGGGGGTCAAAGGTATCCAATGGTGAAGAGATCAATGTTTTTTATTGTCTTAGGAGCCCAAAAATATTCCATTTCTCCTTTGATCTCATTGGCAAGTTTAGAGGACTCCTTAGGTTTCTGCTCATACCATACAGAGGAGAGAGTGTGGGGGCGTAAGCTCATAGCCATAGAAATTAGACTCAAGAAGATTTCACCCATGGGAATTTGTATAGGGATTAGATTCATATCCTTTATGAACATTACTTAATAATTTAATGAGTCCCTATGCCCTTCTCATCTGCACATGCCCATTTGAATTGAATGGTTTTCAAATATTTTTACCCTCTCTACTTAAACCAAACATGGATCCTATTTATTTGAGTCTCAAAGATTATTTATATGCCACCTTAAACATTTGAATCATGTGTGATATCACATGGCTTGAAAATATTCATGATTTTTTCTTATTTATATTTTGTAGATGAGTTTATACAAAGGATAGAGTTTTGATGCCTTCATCAGAGGCTATATATAAGGTTGAGAGTTTATAAGGGTGTTTCAAGGATTCCAATACCTTATTGATTAGATGGAAAGTTCAATAACCCCATTTTTACCTCAAAATACCTCAAAGAGAGTGTCTTGTGCACATTTAAAGACTGCTTTATGATATATTATGTATATGTGAATTAATGGTAACTTTCAAAGCTCCAATGTAATCTAAAGGCATGCAAATGAGATGTTGAAGTGATAATGAATGGTCATCACCGATCTAAAAAAACTTTCTCAACTTTGATTATGGCCTCATAGGCCTAAAAACCACCTTATATGTATATAATTTCACTTAGTCACCTTTTAGTAGGGTTTAAGGTTTTTTATGAAAGTTAAGGATTTTCTGAGTGTCTTTGGTTTCATTTTAGGACTGTATACACTTTATTTCTACCCCCAAACTTCTAGGTTTTCTTAGATATAATTATGAACTCCTATAAGGTTCATATGGATTCATCTTACGAGAATAATTTCCCTTAATTCCATTCCATTTTCATTCTCATATGATCTCACTATGTTTTCACTGCCCTTTTCATCATGTTACACTTGTTTTCATGCCTTACACTTCATGTCTCTCCACTACCATCCTTCTCCATTCATCCATCCTTCCTCCTAAGGTTTTAACATGTCACCATACCTTAACCCTCCATTGGATCCATAATAAGTATTGAAAACACAATATTTTGGGCCCATATGGCCATATAAAAAATTGATAGTGTAAATGTGCACTTACAACTAGCCTTTAGGGCTATTGTAGCAGGGTCCTAGGAAACATTATGTGGACCATCCAAGGAATGAATATTGTTATGATTATTAAATAGTGTGTATCATAAATTATTAAACAGTAATATTGGATTATCATTCCATTAATTTAAATAACTATGCAAATCACATTGATCCTATACAAGCCTGGTAACAAAGCCCTATAGACAGTCATCTTGGTAGATGATTACATGTGACATCACTAGTTTATATTAGTTCCTCCATATTATATAATAAAAGAGTAAAATTACATAAAAAAGGTAAAAAATATCACATTTTTAAAATACAAACTTGATGGCCACTCCTCTATGAAGTAATAATGACACCTACATAGTCATGAGACCACACAAGTATAGGCAAACATGAGATTTAAGTCTGAGTGAAGGATAGGGTATGCAAATAAAGTGGTGTTGTAAACCATCATATAAGAATTATAATTTAATTTATAATTATATTAACACATACATGACCCCAAAAACCTCGATAGTCAATGTTTCAAGCCATACTTAGAATTTGCATACTTGAGTGCATAGTCAACAGGCAATTTAGAGTTAGTTTTGGCCAAAATGGTACTTTGGGACCCTTTAAAGCATACAAAAGCCCCAAAAATTGGTATTAATGGTAAAAATTACCTATTAATTTTATTATTATGTTTAATTTTATGGTAAAATAGTGGGCATATCCACTATTTTTTCTCAGACCAAGGTTTGTCTATTACAATCACTCAATGAGTTAAAGGTGCACCCATGCTACATAAGGCATACAAATAATATGGAACCAAATAGAAGTTTTTGATTAAATATATAATTATTTTTAAGGGTACCTAAACCCCATCCAAAGGTATAATACCCATATTTTCACTCAAGAGCCTTAGAGATGGGCTAGCACAGTCAAGCATCTAGGCCTATATACAGACCCTAGTACCATCTTGATATTCCTCTAAGTTGTTACAACTAGTTGAATGGACAAGGTAAGGTGTGTGAGTATGTTTCATAACTAAAAATAATGTTTCAAGTTCCAAGAGGTGACAATTTCAATTCAAGTGTCCTAAAACCCATTTCAAGCCAGTCCATCCATACACATGCAATTTGAGGAGCATCTTCAAATGCTCACCCACTCCACCATATGTGTGCTTAGAGACAAAGGTCCTAATGAGGTTTAATCACCCATATGGAATAAATATCCATGGAATATATATTTTTATTTAGGGGCTAGGCTCTATGAATGAATGTTAATAAAATAGCCACTCAGAACTACCTATAAACAACCCTAACCTCATCTTCTCATACTCATATCTCTAAGCACCCTTTATATGGGAACCTATCCCATTAATGAGATAAGAGGAGGTTATTTCCATAATAATCCATGGAATTTGTTCCAATTTTGGATATTCATACTCTATGAATCATCATTAAGATGGTGGACATTTCAAACCCTGCACAAAACCTAGAAATGACCCGATGTGGAATTTGACCTCAAAAACCATTTATATGAGAGAATTTGATCATGAAATGGAATTTAAGGTCTCTTAATATCCTTTAAGCCTCATATTTACCAATTATTTGTCATGTGTAAGGGTAAATTTGGACATAATAGACCTGAAAGTGTTAATTTGAGATCAAAAGTAAGGATACTAAGAATGTTTGTGTGCACAATGAAGTTAGAGAGGGAGAATGATTCTAAAAGAATCTATTTATGCCCTCCAGTAGGATTTTTTCTTGAAGTTTCATGATTTCAGTATGTCTTGAGTAGACCTATGCCTTTTACCCCTTAAGTTGTAGAATTATATCCAACCTGCATACAAAATATTCATGGTAGAACACCATAAATAATCCTAATAAATCATTGTATTTATTAGGTTCATTATTAAGCTTAAAAGGGAATGATTAAGATTGGATACTTCATCAATTGGTGCATCACCACTTAGAGTAGGTTTTTGCATTATTTTTTCACTTTTCATTGTGATAAGTTTAGGTATTAGAGAGCACTAAATTTTAAAATTAGGGGAGTTAACCCCATAAAATATAGAGGTATAACCTACATATTAGGTAACTCATAATATAAATTCACTCCAATTTTGGACTAGGTTTTAGGTGTAGACATGAACACTCTTGTCCTCAGCTAGGTTACAACCTAAAACCTCCAAAATTACTAGCACACCTAGTGGGACTAAAAATCAAGGGATTTTGATACTTCTTTGACAATCTTGACTCATGGGAGGACACATATGATGCTAAAGGAAATTAAAAATAGATTGGAAGGTAGTTTCATGCACCAAGTTTCTACTAGATCATCTTCAAAAGGTAAGCAAATTCAATTTATTGAATTAAGATTAGACATATTAAGGAGAAAGAGGGTTACTATTTATAATCCAAACCCCACACTACTCAATTCTCCCAAATCTCCAAATTCTACCAATTCTATCTATGCACAACATTTTACAAGTCTACCAACCCAAATGGTGAGGCCTAGATTGCAAGCAACCCTCTTAACCTCAACTAATATGATGATATTTCAATTTCTTCCTTGAATATTTTCCCATATTTTATAAGATAAAACACCACCACTCCTATAGAACATATAGCTAACATTGTAAACCTATGTTTATTACACAACATCACCTAGGAGAATGTAGCCATGAGACTCTTAACAACTTCCTTGAGAGGTAAATCCCTTTAGTGGCATAGAGTTTTGAATCCTACCTCAATAAATACTTGGGATGAGTTTGGTGAGTGCTTTTGCAAACATTTTGAAGATAGAAGTGGCCATGTGTCACTATTTGAGCAACTCATCTCAATAAAAAGGGCACCCTAAGAATCTATGGTTGATTTTAACTATAGATTTCAAAAGACTTGGGATAAAATCCTTGCCATCATAAATCCCACACCCAATTATGCCTTTTTATATTACCTAAGGGCCTTGAATGTATGTGTTACATTAATGATACAATCTGTGGGTAGGAAAACCTTACCAAAGGCTTATGAAATATCTATAAGGGTAGATAATTGCTTGATACAAGTAGTGAAATTGACTCATAAACCCCTCATGCCCCTATTTTCTAAGCTCCAACATACTACCCCAACCATTAATCCATTGCCTACTCTAAATAACCAAAGAAAATTTGATGATAACCAAGTAGACCAGCTTAGAAATATTTAAAGTCTATTAAAATCATAAAATAAAAAATTGGTAACCTTAGAGAGGATACAAAAGACCTCTTATAGACCATATCAAGCTCCCAACTAGAATCCATACCAATCATATCCTTAAAATAAACCCCCTTACCCACCAAATCAAAAATCTTAAGGTCAAATCACATAGGCCAGACCATATAATATCTATAACCCTAATGTTACAAGTAGCTCAAGGGTATTGGTACTAACACAAAATAATATTTCACAAGAGGGTCAATGGTCTACTCCATGGGGTTAATCAAATGAGATTGTGATTTCAACAAGTGGAGAAACACATCAAAATCCTAGTTTATATCAAGCCCCTCCAATCCAAGGTCATGACACTATGACTCTTCCACCACAAGGTCCTCCAATTCCTCATGGTGACATGCCTGCAATGATACCAGTAGAAGCATCAAACCAACAAAAAGGGAACATGACCAAAGAACCTATTGATACTAACTTTGTGAACTTTCAAGAAGGAGAGCATACCTTTGATCATGTGATAATAAACTTGGGGTAGAATGCACAAAGACTAAATGATGCAGTTACAGCCCACACAATGGCTAAAAGGAGAATGGTAGATGATAGCTTGGGGTAGTCTAAGATCTCTCCCACACACCCTCAAGTCACTCAAGGACTACCACCTAAATTTTAGTCATTAAAACCTCTCCAACTCAACAAACACCTTAGACACATGGGAAATAGTAGAAGAGACCATTCATTCTTGAAGATACTCAAGTCTCAAGAGATGTTTCCACTTCCAAGTTGTAGCCCAAGATCACTAATGCTCCATTAAACATTGTGGAATACATGAATAGATCCAATGTTAGCATTCCTATGTGGGATGATCTATCTATTCTAGGGTATAAATACATTCTCCAACAAGAGCTCTCCATGCTCTCTTTCATGAATAAGACAACTGATAAGGTAAGTGTAGTTTATGTCAATGATAACCAACCTAGTCAAGTTTAATCCCCTAAGGTTTATTGGAGGTAAAATATGATTGAGGAGGGGGTGAATTAGTCAACCAATATTTCACTTTCAAATCACTTATCATTTTTTCATTGACATTCATGAATCAAAACAACAAGCATATTCAACTAGATTACCATCAAAGCAAGGAGACCACATACAAAGAATGAATAACTAAAGTACATCATAACACAACATCTAATGTGGGAAACCCTCATGGGGAATAAAACCCACTCTCAAGCCTAAAAACACATGGACTACTTGTCCTATAATTTATTACAAACATGAGAATTTAATGGAACACCTATTCCATAAGGAATACCTACCCCTAGGATGGTCAAGTCCTTTTAACTAGTCTTTAGTGAATAACCTCTTTCATAAGGAACACCTACCCCTAGGGTGGTCAAGTCCTTCTAATAAGACTTTAGTGAAACACATATTCCATAAAGAGAACCTACCCATAAGATGGCTAAGTCTTTCTAACTAGACTTTAGTGAAACACCTATTCCATAAGGAGCACCTACCCCTAGGATGGTTGATGAGGCCACCAATATCTCTATTTTTTAGCCTCATCCATACTATGTATATATCTTTTTCTATGTAAATCCCCATAACCATCCATGACTCATACAAATGAATGAATGAATTTCTAATTTTATGTGTGAATTTGATATATATGTTATGTTATGAACTATTGATGCCTTTTCCTTGATTATATATACTTATCTAATGTTATTTAACAAGCATTTGAAGGATAATTTAAGACAATAGGATCTCATTTGGGCACAACACTTATAGGCTACCCATAGCCACTACAAGTTGCCTAAAATGATTATAGGCTCCACCTACAGGCTACCCATAGCCACTACAGGTTAGCCACAACAAATATAGGCTTCACTTATAGGTTACCCATAGCCACTATAGAGTGCCCATAGCATCTATAGCCTTCACCTATAGGTTTCCTATAGCCACTACAGAGTTCCCATATCAATTTTAGCTTTCACCTATAAGTTGTCCATAGCCACTATATAAAATAGAGCTATTATTGTGATTAGATCTTAAGGACACATCCAACTATCTTGGGAATAAAATAGATAAATGGAAAGGACCATAGTTGTATGGACTCCCTACATGCAAGTAAATTTGAATGTGCTACCAAAGATAAGAAAGACAAGCTTAAAACAAGTAACTTTGGTTACTAACCACTTGAAGGTTGACTAGGGTAGTTTCTAAAGTATTTGTATTTTTCCTAGTTTGGTGCCTTTGGTTAGAATTTAATAAACTACCTTTTGTATTTAATGGTAGAACCTAGATCAAATTAGAACTTAGTGAGTTAAAATTAAAGATTGGATAGTTAATAGAACTATAGAATTCATTGCATTGTAATCTTTTGTAGCAATATTTAATTACTATAGATTTGAGTAATGAGAAATTTGATTATGTAAGAAGCTTTTGCAAATATCTTGAAGAAGGATTAGAACTTAGTTCTAAACAAGGAAAGGCCCCCTCAAAAGGAGTTGTAGTGAAGATCCTAACCCTATTTAGTTAAGAGTATGTAAGTAGATTTAGTTATTAATCTAATTATATAAAGTGTGATATATGTGTGATTTATAAGTGTGAAGTATTTTTATATTTTTGTGATAATAGTTTCATAGTATAACTATCTGGTAAATTCAACATAAGTTCATTATATTACAACTATTAAAACAAGATGATTTATGAATCAATAATGCATATATATTTTTGAAATCCTTGAAAATCACACACACCTTGGGTTGATAATTAATGTTAATTAGACTCAAGAATCTAGTATTCCTAGGTAATTAGTCTCCATAACATTTTGGTGCCATTATCGAGGAGGGTGTCAATTATTGTTATCTAAAATCAATCAATAATTTTTTAATATTGTTTAATGCACTATTCTACCTAGATAGACAATTTGAGAGAGGAAACTACAGTGTCTTATGCTAGATGTCTAAGTTTTTGGACATATAGTTCCAGCCAGGAAAGTTGAGTGAGGACACTACAGTGTCTTATGCCAGATGTCTAAGTTTTTGGAAGTAAATGGTGCATAGCCTTAAATGCCTCTTTGCAATCTTTTAATTTACTTAGTTTATTTTTTTATGATTTATTTCTTGTAAGAGTGATTTATTTTTCCTAAAGTGTGCCTTTAATTTTCTTGTTTTCTAAGATAATTTTTCTACTTTCATTTTTTGTTTTCTAGGATAATTTTTTTGCTTTCATTTTCTACTTTGTAGATTAATTTTCCTACTTTAAATAGATAAATTTACAATTTTCTAGAATTAAAATTTTAATTCTAGTTATTTTTATTTCTGCACTCCTTTATTATACTTTTTGCTTATTTTGAAAAAAAAACCTTGGAACACTCAAAAAACACTAATCTTGTACAGGAAGGAATAGGATAGTTGAAAGGTGTAGCATAATGTTTATGTAGAGAGAAAGAGATTCTTGAGGGAGATTCCTACCAAAAAAGCCACAAGTTTCTACCCCAAAAGAACCACAAGTACCCACAGTAACTAAGAATACTATTGAAAAGTATACCATAATATGGAAGGCTATTGAAGAATGAAACACTACATATCAAAGGAAGTAGCTTACATAAGAAGTACTATTAGCTTTTAAAAAGGAAGCAAAAGTAGAGGAAGTTTAGTTGAGTTAGTAAGGAGAAATTAATGAGAAGAATTTCATGAACCAAACACTCTAAAAACTAGCATCAGAACAACATTCCATCAAGTATTTCTTGAACAAATCCAAGAAATCTCAAGAGAATATTTAGATTTCTCATCAAGAAAAAGACTATGGAGTAGCAGATAAATGTTTACTATTGTATTGATGAAGGGACTAATAAAAAATTTGAATATGTGATCCTAAGTAACTTTGGTATCCATATCATAAGAAAATCCATCATGAATAGAGAAGGAGACTTTGTGGATAACAATAGGACTCTAGACACAGTTACTTTTGAATTTTCTATTCCAGATGTAACAGGTGTAACACAAATGAAAATATCTGACCCTCAACCTTACCCAATTTTAGAGGTACATTCTCAAAAGACCCAAACACATTTTTGTTCAAATTTGATATCCTCTGTAGAATTTATGACTATAGGCAGGATTCAAAGAAATTGAAACTTTTTCTAGCCACCCTCAAGGACTCAACACTTTGTTGGTTCATGGGACTAGGTAGTAATTTAGTCCTTACTTGGGAGGATATGAAAAATAAATTTCTAGCTAAGTATCATAAATATGTATTAGGAATAAGTTAAAAAATAAATGACATCTTTGGGATAACTCGAGAAGGGGGTGAATCTTTCGAAGACTATGTTGAATGGTTCATGTTCAATGTACAAAAATTTAAATGAAGTGCACTAGGAGAAGAAACTCTAAAACTCATCTTCCTGAAAGGAGTTTAAGAAGACAATATGAAAGCCTTGGACCTAATGAGTGGGGGAGATATCTACAATTCTTAGACATCAAAGAATTGAACAAGAACTCTTCTAAGTCTGCCATAAACAAAGTTAGAGGTAATAAGCTTCCACTGGCAGCTGCAAGTGGCCTATCAAAATTTGAAGTTAGTAACCTATTATAAGACATGAAATAGGATATCATTAGTCATTTGGCCACCTAATTGGATAGCCTACACTCCAAAAAAAGCAAACAACTTTGGATCAAGCTTTGACCATCTATTGTCCAAATTGTAAGAGGAGGAAGGTAGATTTTAGGTGTCACGAGGTTCAAGCTAAAGTAGCTAACATCACAGTTAAAGAACCAAAAATAGTAGAGTTTCATGATTTAAGAGGAGATGGAGACCAAGTTTTCTATGTTGCACAAATAAATTCATGGGCTTAATGACCATCTTATCAAAGTATGGGACAAAATCCACCTTTTGTAAATTATACCTCCTTTAACTCACAATTTGTAAATACTAATCCCAACTAGACTAGTCCATGGATAAATGTCCTGCCTCCTAATTCTAGCTATCATCCACCTCAAAAAATCTACCCCACTAACTCTTGGTAACCTCCAAAAAATACATCCCCACCTCCTAATTATAGTCAGTAACCACCTTAAATAAGTTACCCTACTACCTCCTAGAAACCTCTACAAAATGCATCCCCACCTTGGACACAAGCTTGGCAACCAACCTAAGGCCCACCCTCCACAAACTAGTGGCAGCAGCCCTAGAGACCTAATCAGCCCTGGGGAAACCATCAAGGATGATTCCCTCCACATTAGAAATAATAACCTCCTACTCTTATTCCCAATACAGAATCTGCACCCAAGCATAATTAGCTCTTTGCCCAACCTATGTAAAACCCTACAAATAATTTGGTTTAACCAATATTTAGTACTGAACTTGTCTAGTACTCAAAAATTGGAGTGAACATCAGTGAAGTTTACCTACATTTAGGAAAATTTCTACCACCTCTAACCCTACCCATAATAATGGAGTCAGATCAAGAAACTCTAGAAGATCATGCTAACCCACCTTCATCACCACAAGAAATATCTTAACTAAAAAATAAAGTTGTTGCTAAAATAGCCCCACCATTTCCATAATGTATTACCCTTCAACACCATGTAATTGAGCCTAAATTTGATTTTATAGGATAGCTCAGAAATCTTTGTGTTAAACTTCCCCTCTTCTAGGCCATCAAGGATATGCCCATATATTTCAAAGATGTCAGAGACTTATGTCTACATAATTTTGGAAGGAATAAGAAGGATCCTAATATAGTGCATGTGATTGGTCAGTTGGTAGACCTTATGCTAGGAAACACCCTACCAAAAAAATATTCAGATATAGGATGCCCAGTAGTAACAATCTAGATCCATGATTAGCAATTGTCTAATACATTGATAAACCTGAAGGCTATAATAAATGTAATGATAACTGAAACCATGCACAAACTATAGCTAAATAATATTCATCCCACATCTACAATGCTTCAAATCATTGACAGGTCTATAGTAAGACTAGAAGGAATTATTGAAGATCTTGTCATTACTATATATTCTTGGGAGTATCCTATAGATTTCATTGTGCTATAGCCTAAGTCTAATTTGGGTGTATATCCTCTTATATTAGGATGTCATTGGCTTTCCATAGTTTATACCTTCATCAGTTGTAGATTAGGTGACATGTTGATCTCTAATGGTAACCACACTAAGAAGTTGGTTCTTTATCCCCAACATAACCAGCCTTGGTACTAGAACATATATTATGGACTAAAGAAGATGAGGTAAAATAGCCTCCTTAGATTCCTGTATTCACCTTGGACTATACATTCACCTTTGTTAATCAGGAATATGATGTAATTCTCTCTAACATTCTTTAAAATAATTACAAAACTCATTCTACAAATTTCAACCACCTGTAATGTGTTGAGTGCCCATTTTCCATCTCTTGGGAAGCAAATAAATCTAATGCATCTGTAAAAAAAATATTTCACTAGATACTAACTCATTTTTGAAACTAAACTAGATCCATTAGCAATATAGAAATGATAAAAGCACTATCACAGTAAATTGGAATCTCTCTAGGGAAAACATTACTTATTAATAGCAAGTTTGAGTCAAATAAGGAAAAGCACCTAGTCAGCATGTTGCATGCAAACCAATGTGCTTTTGCATGGGATTATGGAGACATGCATAGAGTCAACCCAAAAACATGCACACATCATATCTATATCAAACAAGATTACCAACTAATTTGATAGCCACAACGAAGGATGAATCCAGCTCTTAGAGAAATAGTCAAAGTAGATTTGCAGAAACTACTGACCACTCGATTTATATACCTCATCTTAGATAGTAAATGGGTTTCACCTTTGATAATTGTACCAAATAAAAATGGAGAATGGCATGTATGCATAGATTATAGGAAACTTAATACAATAACTAGAAAGGATCATTTTTATTTTCCCTTCATTGATCAGGTGTTGGACACACTAGCAGGTAAGAAATATTTTGCCTTCTTGGATGGCTTCAATGGTTACAACTAGATTAGCATTGCTCTTGAGGACCAGGAGAACACCACCTTCACTTATCCCTAAGGTACTCATGCTTATGTTGTATTACTTTTTGGGATGTGTAACACTCCTGTAACATTCTAGAGAGCTATCTTGAGTATCTTTGCAGATATGGAAAATGAATGTGTATAAATTTATATGGATGACTTAATTGGTTATGGAGAAACATTTGATGAGTGCTTGAACAACTTGGATAAAGTTTTACAATGTTTTCAAGAGCACCATTTGTCTTTAATTTATAAGAAATTCTACATTTTTATGACAAAAGGTATTGTCTTAGGCCACCATGTATCTACTAAAAGAATTAATGTTGACCCTACAAAAATTAACATTATAAAAAATCTCCCTGTTCCTCAAAAATAAAAAGATGTCAAGATTTTTTTTAGGATATGTTAGTTATTACAGGAGATTTATCAACAATTCCATCAAAGTAGTAGCACCATTATTCACTCTCTTGACTAAAGATGTTGAATTCCTCTAAACTCCCACCTGTGATGTAGCCTTCAAGCAATTGAAGGAATTATTGACCACCACCCCTATTCTATGTGATCCTAATTAGAAGCTTCCCTTTCATATTCACATATATGCTTTAGGTATTGTCTTAGGAGTCATGATAGGTCAAAATTAGGGAGCACTCAATTATGTTATCTATTTTGTAAACAAGAACCTATAGATAGTAGAATTAAATTACATAGTTACTAAAAAAGAGTTTTTGGTAGTAGTCTATGCTATCAACAAGTTTCATCACTACATCACAAGGTATCAAGTCTTTATTCATACAAACCATGTATCCATTTAATAGCTTATGAACAAACTAGTTATCCTAACTAGAGTGATAAGATGGATGCTCTTATTATAAGAGTTTGATCTCACCATTGTAGATAAGCTTGGCATGACAATGTCATGGCTGATTTCTTATCACACCTACAATCCCCTAAAGAAGATACCATAGTGTATGAATAATTTCTAGATAGCACCTATTCTCCCTCACCCTTATCACACCTTGGTATGCTGATATTATTAACTACCTTTCCATAGGGTTACTCCCATAACACTTTCTTCCTAAACAAAGAAGAGCTTTAATTTAAAAAAGTGTCATGTATTCACGGTTGTCCACATTTCTTTTCTATACTAGGCCTAACTCCATCATCAGAAGATATCTCAGAGAAGATAAAGTTCTAGATATCCTCAAAGCTTGCCATGATGACCCCTAAGGAGGGTACTTTATGGAAAAGTGTACAACAAAAAAAATCTTGAATACATGATATTATTGGCCCTCACTCCATAAATATGCCATAAGGTATACTACTCATTGTGATAGATGTCAACATATGGGAAGACCTACATACTCAGATGAGATGCGTTTATAGTCTTAAATAGTGCTTGAACAATTTTAAAAATGGGGCCTAGACTCTGTAGGACCTTTTGATCCAAAATCCAATAACAAAGAGTATATCCTTGTCTGTATTGACTATGTCACTAAATGGGTGAAGATCAAGGATCTTACACATGCCAAGAATGAGAAGGTGGAAAAGTTCCTCTATGAAGAAATATTCATAAGATATGGCATGCCATAAGAAATAGTCATTAATCAAGGAACCCAATTCACTACTAATTTAATTACTACTTTGGTTTAAAAATATGAGATTAGGCATAATAAATCAACTCCATGTCATCCACAATCTAATAGATAAGTAGAAGTCACCAATAGGGAATTAAAAAAAATTTGACCAAGACTATTAGTATGTCCTATAAGGATTGGGAAGCTAGACTTATTGAAGCTATTCAGGGTTATAGAATCATGTGGAAGACTACTATAGGCTTCACCCCATATGAGTTGGTCTATGGGGAAAAACTTGTATTGCTAATAAAATTTAGCATAAAACCTTATAGACATCACTAGCACTTGGGATGGATATATCTGAAGCACAGAAAGAAAGGCTTATATAAATAAATGCCTTAGATAAATACAAATAATAGGTATTTTAGACCATATAACTTTTACAACACTAATATATTAACTAGCATGATAGGTACATAAATACCAGGCAATTTAATGTAGGAGATTAGGCCCTTATTTTTAATTTAAAATATAAAGATCACAAGGGCAAACTCTAGACCAGATGGCTTGGTCTATTTGAGATTGAGCATATTTTTGATAATTGAATAGTGTAACTCCAAACCATTGATATAATAAGATTCTATCTCCTGATCAATGGCCATAGACTAAAGTTGTATAAAAATTCACTCACTCAAGAGGAGTTTTCCAAGAACATACACATGTAATTACAAAATAGATACAATGATGTGATGGATTAACATGATGTCTCACCAGCCAACACATAATGAATAAGGAAAGGAAGACATCCTAACCCTCCTTTGGAATGAAGACTGAGACCTTCACTTGGTCCTTGACCAATAACCCTCACTACTAACTTGGCAAGGACCTAGAATAAACATTCTACTACAGGTAGTAGTTAGAGTAAAAAAAAACCCAACAATGAAAACCCTTTTTTGGGCATTATTGGTAGTTTTTGGGTAGAAACCAGCTTTTTAGATACCTAAAACTATAAAATGGACCTAAATATAAAACTATCTTACTGGCTATTTAGGGGTAAAAACAAAAAAATGAAAAATAAACAATCATTTTGAGCAAACTATTCATCCTCTTCCAGTTGCCAAGGGCCATTTTGTAACTACTAAAAGCACCTCCTTCAATTTCTATTGGATCTTCTATAGTTATTGTAGGCACCTCCTTTAGTTTTTATGAGCTCTTATATAGCTACTATGGTCACTATTCCCATACCTGGGCATAACCTTTTCATCACTATGGGTGCCATCTTTGGTTGTTATAAGCATACCCTAACATCCTTCTAAGCGTATGCAAGATAACTCTTTCCATAATTTAATATATGGCCTTGGATATGAGATTTTCAACATACAAGGAAGATACTAGACCACCTAGAAGAGGAATGAAGGAGGATTAGAGTAGAAAATTCAAAAACATGCTCAAGCCTACCCTTAAATAACAAGGCAAAGTCACTAGGAAGGATCCACAAGCAGTAAGATAACACATAGGATAATCATGTAGAGGAAGATCACTAAGAAACAACACCTTTAACTACCCCCTTCCATGTTCATGTAGCACCTAAACTGGAACATCTAGATCTATAATAACCACCTTGTGTAAGGAGAGCAATAATCTCCCATCCAATTCTAAGACTCCTATTCCAATTCCATACAAGTTGTCATGACAAACATGTAGGTGAGCTAAGGGCATCATTAAAGCCTAACATCTTGTGATCTCATCATTAATTCAAAAGGGGCCCATTTAGTCTAATTATAACTACAAGCATAATCATTTCATTCTATCAAATCACTTGCATGCAAACACTCACATGCATATCCTTGACATAACCCTTGGTAAACCATTAAAAGGTACACTATATATTTTGATAATTGAAAAGTATTCATTATTTTAATATAGCATGTACAATATTAAAAGCATATTAAAATCATAAAATATGTCATTCATTTAATACCCCTTAACTCACACTTAAACCCACATGATGACTTCCCAACCCACACTTATACCCTTAATAATTGCCCCATTCTATCCCTTCCATCCTATTCACTCCATATCACTTGAGGATATGTGACAACTCACATGGGGGGAAGGATGTTGTGGGAGAGAATATCATGTACTATAGGATCTAAACATGCAAGACTAAATGCCATAATGAAGCCCTAATACCCTATAGAGAAATAAATCAATTTCATTAATTTCCCTTGTAAGTATACCCATTCATGCAAAGCTAAAACAACCTTGCAACCTGTAACCCTACAACCTGCAACCACAAATTGTCATTATTGGAAAAACCCTTGATTTACTATAGGTAAATTTTTATAAGCCAAATAGAGTGTGTTTTCTATTGCTAGTTGAAAGGATTGGAAGAAAAGCTGAACTTAGCAGAATGGGAGAGTCAGTTGTGAGGAGAGAACCCATGGATCATAGCTAAATTTAGGGAGACCAAGCCAATTAGGATATTTTCAATAGAGCTAGTTTGACCACCTATTTTGAGAAATTACAACATTTATCAGAACCCCTTGCTAGGGAATTTGTAGGATCCTTTACTAAAAACCAAGCTATTATACATGGCATCACATTCCCAGTCATTGAAGAACTAATGAGCCAAGTAACTAGAATACCAAGTACAGGGGAGAAATGACAAGACAAACCCAATGGTCAAGAGGCTAGATAGTAGTTTTGTCAAGAAACTGAAAGACTATTACTGAAGAAAGGTGGTGTGGAGAGACTCAACTTACTTGTAGCCTGGAGGGAGATAGCCTCATACATCATCAGATACATGACTTGCAAAGGAAGGTATTCCCTAATTTATACTCTTTAATTTAAATTTTTGAATCATTTAAGGTATGACATAACCATTAATGTTCCAAATCACTTATGGAACATTCTAAAAAAGATGTCTAAAGAGTACCAAAAGGGTATTGTAAAAGCCCTATCCCATCATTGCCTAATATGGTTGATAACTAAACATGGAATAAATTCTGTCAGACCTGACCTGAGTTGGGAATAGTTTTTAAACATAAGGAATAACTAACCTTAGTAAGAATAAGGTAATGATGATGATAAATCCCCTAAGGAGTAGGCCCAACATATTGTATAAGAAGATGCTACGAGCACTAGTGCTACTAGTCAACCCATAGCTACTGAGGTTCCATCTAAAACTACTACAGGTAGAAGAAAGAGAATAAAACTAGTCTTACCTCCTAACATAGAGGAGGGAAGTCCATAGTAACATATTCCTTCTCCCACTATCTCCTCACCATAGATTGATCTTTCTACCATGGCTTCTTTAAGATAAGAGGAAGTTCTTCAATCAACTGCTGCACAGGAAGAATAAATTCCATCAGCCACTCCTCCTAAAAGGAAGATGAAAACTAAAGAAATTAAATCCATTGTATCAATAAAAAGGATACCTCTTCCTAATATATATTAAATAATTAAGAAACAAAATATAAATACAACCTCCTCACCCATAGACATCAGTGAGGACTAAAAGCCAAAAAAAGAGCCTAGGTTTTGAGAAGACCCTGATAGGTTTGAAATTGAAGAATGGTCTACTAATGAGGAATCCACCAAGGAAGAAGAAGAACAGTCACCCCAACCATCCAAATTTACTGAGGAAGACATTGATCTTCTCAGAAACATTGGGTATATAGAAAAAGAATTGAGAATGGCAGATCAACCTATAGTAGAAGAGGAATTGACTAAAGAAGAAACTATGGAAAGAGAAGTAGAATAAGAGATATTTCCCCATGCCCAGGAGTTCCAAACATTGGAAAAATATATGAAATAAATATATAGTCTAAGGAATGAAATAATATAATTGAAAGGAAAAAAAGGCATCGAAACACTTCTAAGGGCAACAAAGTTTGTAGAACCTTCTATGGATAGAGAAAAGGTATTGGAGTAACCTATAACAACTTCATCTACCTTGGCCACAGAAGCACATATAGTAGATTATGCTCTAGCTTTAGTACCCTTCTACAATAGATTTCTTTCTTCATTGCCCACTATAAAAACACCTATAGTAGAAGAAGTCATTGATGTATATCTTTTAGCTGTCACACCTATGGAAACTAATGACCTCCTATGTTTTCTTAAGGAACAATTTGGTGATGATGAAACTCACTACAAGAAGTTAGTCCAAAGATTTAAAGTATATGTTGAAACTAAAGAAAAAAAAGTGGACTTGGAAGAAAAATTGAAAATAGTTGAAACTAGGATCAAGTATCTAAAGGAGAAGATTAACAAAATGCATGAAACCACTAAATGTTAATAGAGTATAGACCACCTTCTAGGGTGTATGTTGTCTACTTAGAAGAGAGATGGCTTAAATTCAAATATGATAGGATCTATAATGATCAGTCTTACATGGTTTTTAACCCCAAATCTTTATTTAAAGTATATAAACATGTTGCTCCTGACTTCTAAGCTTAGTTAAGTGAATTTTACATTCACCAATATGATGTACCGAGTAATGCAGATTAGAATCCAAACATCTACTTAGGGGATGTCTAGCTAAATGCATTTTCTTCATATGTTCTTAATGAAAAAAGAAGAAGGAAACAAGTGGAAGAGTATCAATAAAAATTAAAATAAGCTACCATAATGATCAGGGGTGAATCAAGTGATCCAGATGTTGTAATAGAAGAATAGATCTCCCTTGTAAAATCAAGTACTCCATAAGAATATCCTATCAAGAAATAGGTAGAAGTTCAAAATCATTATTTAAGTCTAATAAAAGGAGATGGAAAGAAAATTTGTCTTTCTTATTCTTATAGATGGGAAAAACTCTCTGATGCTTTAAAAATAAATGAACCTTACTCCCCTCAAGACCTTAGGGAAGCTATACATAGAGTATACATCTATATTGAGCTTGTTAAGAAGAGAAGGGTGAAATGGTTGGGATTGATGTTTCAACCTCCTTTATTTTGGTTCCCAATTATTGATTGGGAGGGAAAGGTCCCAATTAATAGAGAGGCTAAGAAGAAAAGATTGGAAAACATTGATTATTCTAAAGGGTTATATATCCTCAAAGGGCCAAACTGCATTGAGCCCCTTGATTTTTTTTTTAAAAAAAATAGTTTCAAAATGCAGCCAAGAATTTCTCAAGGTTGAGCAAGAGGTTAAGTAGGGGGTGTGACGAGTCCACCAATTTATCTATTTTTTTAGCCTCGTCCATACCTATTATATATCTTTTTCTATGTAAATCCCCATAACCATCTATGACTCATATAAATGAATTAATGAATTTTTTATTTTGTGTGTGCATTTGATATATATGTTATGTTATGAGTTATTGATGTTTTTTACTTGATTAGATTATGCTTGTGTGGCTTTATTTAAAAATAATTTGAAGGATAATGTAAGACTACAGGATCTCATTTGGGCACAACACTCATAGACTACTATAGCCACTATAGGTTACCCATAGTGATTGTAGGTTCCACCTACAGACTACCCATAGACACTACAGGTTGGTCGCAACAACTAGATGCTCCACCTATAGGTTGCCCATAACCATTGTAGAGTACCTATATCAATTTTAGGCTTCACCTATAGGTTTCCCATAGTCACTTTAGAGTGACCACAATAACTATAGGTTTCACTTATAGGTTACCCACAACCATTATATAAAATAGAGCCAGTATTGTGATTGGATATTAAGGACACAACCATCTATCTTGGGAACCAAATGAATAAATGGAAAGGACCATAGTTGTATAAACTCCCTATATGTAATGAAATTTGAATGTGCTACCAAAGATGAGAAAGACAAGGACAATAGGAAGGAGACAAAAGGAAATAAAATAGACAAAAAATATATCATGTTCTTAACCCAGTCAAGCCTAAAACAAGTAACTTTTATTACTAACCACTTGAAGGTTGAATAGGGAAATTTCTAAAGTATTTGTATTTTTCCAAGTTTGGTGCCTTTGGTTAGAAGTTAAGAAACTA
Source organism: Torreya grandis (assembly GCA_037957365.1). Lineage (NCBI taxonomy): Eukaryota > Viridiplantae > Streptophyta > Pinopsida > Cupressales > Taxaceae > Torreya > Torreya grandis. Next base: position 290,030 of record JARHVA010001922.1, read on the forward strand.
CCTTCTGTATTTAATGGTAGAACCTAGATCAGATTAGAAGTTAGTGAGTTAAAATTGAAGATTGGATAGTTAATAGAACTATAGAATTCATTACATTGTAATATTTTGTAGAAATATTTAATTTATATATATTTGAGTAATGATAAATTTTATTCTATAATAATATTTTGTAAATCTCTCAGAGAAGGATTTGAACTCAATTCTAAATGAGGAAGGGCCCCCTTAAAAGGAGTTGTAGTGAATATCCTAACCCTCCTTAGTTAAAAGTGTGTAATTATATTTAATTACTAATCTATTTATATAAAGTGTGATTCATGTGTGATTTATAAGTGTGAAGTATTTTTGTATTTCTATCACAATAGTTTCATAATATAACTATCTAGTAAATTCAACATAAGTTCATTGTACTGCAACTAGTAAAATAAGTTGATTTATGAATCAATAATGCATATATAGTGCTGATATATTTGAAAAGTTTACATACCCTAGGTTGATAATAAATGTTAATCAAACTCAAGAATCTGGTATTCCTTGGGTAATTAGTTTACATAATAATGGCCAAGTCTTTTTAACCAAACTTTTGTGAAACACTTGTTCCATAAGGAGTAGTTACCCCTAGGATGGTCAAGTCCTTCTGACCATTTGTATCTATCCCCAATATTCAAACCTGTATGATCATTATCTTTGACATCAAAAATACAACCTATAGGTCATACACACAGGCATCAACCTAGTCTACTCTACAACCCATCCACTAGGCACACACTCTTTCTTATTTCCTTCACTCTTCAACTCTTACACATGCCTCTCTTTCACAAGTATTCAAACCTATAAGATCACTTATTTTGACATCATAAATATGACCTATAGGTCATACACATAGTCATAAACTTGATCTAATCTTCAATCCATCCACTAGGCACCCTTACTCTCCTTCACCTCTCATCTCTATACTCTTCCTCCACTTAGAGACCCCTTCTCTCAAGTATAGAAATCATCACCTTTGATTTCACCTTTTATAGAGTCCTCATGATTAATATCTTCTAGGTTAGACATAATACTTGTATTATCCCTTAAGACATATAACATGGCTCAATACCATCCACACAAGTTTTCCATAGCAACTATGGGTCATACTTAAGTAGATACACCTTTCAATTAGTCCTTAATGGCCCTTATAGCTCTCATAGAGAACTATTCACCCATTTATCACTTCATCAAGCAATTTATAAACATAAAATCACTTAAAAATGCATAGGTCCAATCCACATGACCTCTTAGACATCCTTATATTACTATAGTCATCATTACATAACTTTGCATATGTTCAATCTACTCAAACATTAGCCTTATACACAAGAACACCATGAATGAATAAACAATCAACTTATAAGCATTTTTTCATACTGAATATGGATTGTTCAATCTCCAAAATCCATAAAAATGATATTGATGGAGTATAAAACACTCTTCAATAGCTCAGTCCCATTGAAACATCCAAATGTTATCAATAACAACTCAAATATCCTTCTTGGATCACTTACATAATATGTTCAAACACATAGTCAACTTTGGATCTCAATAAATTTGACTATATAAACATTCGTAACTCATAACTAGGTTAATTAAATGCACCTTGAAGTCCTATACAACTTTGATTGATACTAAACCTTGAAATTTATCCTAAATTAAAATTTATTGCTCAAACACTACAAACTAGTTGTTCCCTTTGCTAAATTTACATGCCAATAGTCACTGTTAAACATCGAACACTTTGTCAACATCTCATGCCCTCTCATAGCTTGAAAGAATACATATCATCAATATCCCTTGAAATTAGCTTTATATTTACATTTTATTACTATTAAACATTGAGAACTTATCATCATCTCATTTCTTCTTGATAATTTGGAACAAACTCACTCTGTCAAATTAGGCAAGTCTTTATCTTATAATGTTCACTGTTAGATCTTGATCAGATCTCCTATGATTATGACACTTGGTACCCTCACATTCCTTTTGAACACTTTTCTATCAATCCATGAACTTGTTCTATTTGACAATTATACATGCTTTATTGACTCTTTAACTTATTCTGCACCATTGATCTTCATTAGTATGAACCACTACTCATCGTTGATCTTCTGTCAAATTAGCGAGCTTATGACACTTGTTACTAGTGCATATAACCTTTGACATGTTGACTTCATCCTCACCATTGATATCAATATGTACAATTAAGTTCTCACCATTGTATCTTCTAGACCAATGACCTTAGACTTCAATGTGATTAAACTTGGTGGTCTTTGGTTCATCACAGTCTGTTAAAACAACTTTGAAGCTTTATAACTTGAGCTAGAAAACACTTCAAGACTCCAAATTTTTAGGCTAGCTTCTTGGAACTATCAACAACATCTCCATGAAAAACTTCAATTTATTTGTATTTTTGAGTACCTACATTAAATGTACAAACTTTTTGTTCATTTATATCTACATGATGTATAGTGACGGTTTGGCTAAGTATAGAAGCTTAGTGAACTTTTGTTTGAGAGACACCCTTTACACCCACATATTTTTAGCTACATTCAACCTCATAACCTAAAATTTGAACCATATGATCTCCTCACATATATAAATCCATATATATATATATATATATATATATATATATATATATATATATATATATATATATATATATATATATTCTCCTAAAACCTCCACATGTGTGAAATATAATGTCATCAAATTTTTTACTTAGATTTTTCTACCATAGAACCAACTATGCCTAGATAAACATAATGAAGAATTAGATGAATGCCATGCATTCCCATAAGTATTTTAAGCACTATTGATTATCCCCCATATGACCTCTATAACATGATCTCATCATGTTTTCTAGGCGTTGCCTATGGGCTTAGATGTTCTTATCTTGTTCTCTGTTAAAGGGTTTCGGGGCCCCTTCAAAACCTGCTTTTACCTCAATCTAAAACATGATCTCATCATATATAACCTTCATCAACTTCTTATCCAATCATATACTAAAGATCCATCTTTACATACAAGGCTAACAAGCCTATGCTAACACACTATTCCCATGTTTGTCTTCTCTTCCTGACCTAAAACCACATCAAAATGATAATCCTAAAACAATAATTACCTTAAATCATATGCATCCAAATCCCACCTTGCACAACTTTAATTTTAAATTCATCATCATCATGACATTGTCACTTTGTCATTACCTTTGACATCAATTTACATATGACATCAACAACAACACTTGCCAATAATCTCCCCCTTTGTCATTGATGGAAACCTATTCTAATCCTCCCCATTTTACATTAATGATAAAGTGGACTAAACAGACACCAATATCCTCTTAAAATCATGAATGTATTCAAATATACTTCTAGGATACTTACATACCTCATATGAAATAATTGACCTCCCTTTGACATGTATCAATCTAAACTTGGACATCTATGATCCTTAGACCTGACAAACTGCTCATAGAGCTTAGAAATATCCCCTTAACATCATGATCCATCTCATGTGATTTTTTATTTGACATGCATCAATCTAAACTTTGGCTATTCTGATCCTTGGACCTGTTTACCTATAGAACTCACAAGCTGCCTTTATTTATACATGAATATTCAACATATTTTTCATAATTATGACTAGGTTTAATTAAGTCATCATATCAACCTTCTTAAAATCTCATATATAGTATATATCACCACATATTTAATATGACTAAATCATCTTAGATATGTTTCCCCTCACATCATGCATATCTCCTTAAGCCACTCAAGCTATCTGAGTTAACTCCCCTTAACTCTTTGCATACCACCTTGTACCTCTTAACCATACACCATGGCTATATTCTTATTTGACCATGAATTGATATCAGTGGGGATTAAAAATGTATGAACACTAAAAATTTATTAAAATCACCTTGATAATACTAAGAGGGACTCTCCGTAATATCTCTAAGCCATTACACCTCTTGAGCATATTCAGATCTCCACACACTATGAAGAACCACCACACATGCGTACTAGCCTTCTCTCTCAAGCCACCTCAAGGACCACCAATAGAACTTCATGCAACTCATAAAATAGTAAACATACTATAATCCAACCTAATAACCTATCTTAAAATACTTATGCCTTTCTTTTTTGGAGAAACTAAGCATAAACATCAAATCTTCATACTAGGCATGTCTAGACTCCTCGTAGCTCTTCTTAAAAAATTTATAGCCCACAAATTTTATTAGACACACCTTCAAGGCCTAAAACTTCATATCTATAGAAATCTCATATTCCCCCTTAAGCATATCAATTTTCCTCACCTATATCATCCTCTGTAACATACTTCCTTCACAAACCTACTAGCCCATTAAGCCTCCATCTTGACAAAAACTTGAATAATTTGAAAAACATAAACCTTAAAATCTCTGTGAAGATTCATTTGACAATAAATTTGTACCATTAAACCTATTAATAAGCCTAAAAACTCAACTCATAAGTTAAACCACTTTTCTATCATAGCCTAAAACTCTAGAATCTCAAAACAAATAGGGTCAACAAACCTCCTTTTGTTCAACTCCCACATATGAAACTTCTTACACACTTGAAAATAGCTATCACACACTTTTGGACTAAATCTTGAGATTTCAAACCTTTGGGAACCCATACATCCTTTAACCCATGTTAGGCATGCTTGGCCCTTAAGCTAAAAATTAAGAAAACTGAGAGCACTCAAAAATCTCCAATTTGACTTCAACATACCTTTAGACCAAAAAATCACCTAGAGCATGCTATAATAAGGTCAATATACCTTTATATGAAAATATCATCTTTGCAACTCACAAATCCTCTTTTACCACATGTAAACCTTCAATCTAACCCTCTAGACTAAAAACACCCTTGCAAGACCACATGCTTCTTCAAACTAAAAAATGTCTTCATGAAGCACAAAATAAGACATATCTACTTAACAAGGACCTAAAATAGAGGTGCATACAAGTTCTCATCATAGTACTTAATAACCTTCTTCTTATTCTTCCTTTTCTTGACTGAAATAACTTGCTTGGCATCCATCTCTTCTTTGGCTTCCTTGACAATACATGATAAAAACATGGGTTCTTATAATATCTCTTCAACTAACACCTCTTATTTTAAATTAGACAAAAACAACTCTTGTCAATCATGAAACTCTTTCTTACCTAAAGATTCTTCAGCTACAACAAATAAAACATCAAATTGAGATCCTTATTTTAGATTCTCCTTGGCCTTGAATGGTATAAATAACTTGATTCTTGAATCATCCACCTTATTCTTCATTTGGATTGATATCAAGCTTTCTTGTCACTCTTGAGACACATTCAACACTAATTCCTGTTCTATAGTATCAAAAGTTTGATCTTTGAACTCAACAAGACTAGCTTTCACTACCTTAGGTCTCCACATCATGTTTTAACTTTTGATATGCTCTCTAGGAGTCTCTCCCTTATTTAGATGACTTTAGGGCTTATCAAATTTAATAGTACAAAGTCTAGCAATATGAAATTTCTTATCACAAATGAAACAAATAACATCATTTGTACCTTTTGACAAATTTAAACTATGATCATTCTTTAGCCAAAGACTCCTATCATAGCTCCATGAATGTCCATACTTGATTGACTTCCTTCTATAGTATTTATCTCTATGACCATACTTATTACATGTATAATAATGAACATGGAATAAACTAACATAACTTAAATCATTTGTTTGTCTAATAAACCTTCTTGCATTGCTTTCAAAGCCTACATTCTTCTTAGATTGATCAGGCTTTACATGTTCCTTTTCTAGCTTTTCTATGATTTATTCATGCTCTACTCTCAAGGAATCAAGATTAGTATTTAACTCATCATTCTCACCTTGATTTTAAATCACCTTGGTATTAGCTTCTTTTAACTGAGTCTTGATATATTTGCACTCTTATTCTCTTAATTTTAGGCTACCATTTGAAACCTCTAATTGACATTTGATATCTTTGATGACCTCCTTATCCTCCTTAGATTCTTTATCCATGTCATCTTTTAATCTAAATGTTTTATCTTTAAGAGACTTTATCATATCTTGATACTTTTTCTCATATCTCTTGTTCTTGCTAAACAAACTTCCCTCAAGAGAATTGACTTGTGCTTCAAGACCTTTGATCACATACCTCACCTTATGATTCGTCTTTATGAGCTTAGCTCCTATATCCACTTATTCTTCCTCACTATCATAGAACACTTATTCTTCTCCATAGTCATGGAAAATTTCTTAATCATACATGATGTCCTTTTCTTTTGAACAAATTTCTTCTTTTGAACTCAAACTTGCCTTAACATCTTCTAGTTAAGCCTTGATATCATTGATAACTTTATCATCCTCTTTGACATCTTTCTTAAAAATACATATATACTCTTCAAGTTCCTTGATCACATCCTTCCACTATTTATTCTCTTTCATCAACTTCTTAGCCATCTTGTGCTACTTAGGATCTCCTTCAAGTTATTAAGCTTCCTCCAAAGATTTGCTCTGGTACCAATTATTGGAAGTAAAAGATGACTAAGAGGGGGCTGAATTAGTCAACCAATATTTCACTTTTGGATCACTTATCATTCATTCATTAACATTCATGAATCAACATAATAAGCATATGCAACTAGATTACCATCAAAGTAAGGAGACCACATACAAAGCATGAATAAGAGAAGCACATCATAACACAACATCTAATGTGGGAAACCCTCATGGGGAATAAAACCTACTCTCAAGCCTAAAAACACATGGACTAATTGTACTATAAGGTATTACAAACATGAGACTTTAGTGTAATACCCATTTCATGAGGAGTTCCCCTAGGATGGTCAAGTCCATTTGACCAGTCTTTAGTGAAACACTTGTTCCATAAGGATCACCTACCCCTAAGATGGTCAAGTCCTTCTAAATATATTTTAGTGAAACACCTATTCCATAAGGAGTATCTACCCCTAGGATGGTCAAGTCCTTCTAACCAAACTTTAGTGAAACACCTATTACAGAAGGAATAACTACCTCTAAGATGGTCAAGTCCTTCTGACTATACTTTAGTAAAACACCTGTTCCACAAGGAGCACCTACCCCTAGGATGGTCAATTACTTATAAAAATTCACTTCTATCCCCAATATTTAAACCTATAAGATCACTATCTTTAACATTATAAATATAACGTATAGGTCATACACACATTCATCAACCTTCTCTACTCTACAACCCATCCACTAGGCACACACCCTTTCTTCTATCCTTTGCTCTTGAACTCTTACACATGTCTCTCTTTCACAAGTCTTCAAACCTGTAAGAGCACTATTTATGACATCAAAAGTATGACCTATAGGTAATACACATAGTCATCAACCTAATCTATTATTAAATCCATCCACTAGTCACCCTTACTCTCCTTCACCTCTCAACTCTATACTCTTCCTCCACATAGATCCCCCTTCTCTCAAGTCTATAAATCATTACCTTTGATTTCACCTTTTATAGATCCCTCATTATTAATATCTTCTATGTCATCCATAATACTTTCCTTAGCCCTTAATACATATAACATATCTCAATACATTCCACAGAAGTCAACTATAACAATTATGGGTCATACTTAAGTAGTTACACCTTTCAATTAGGCCTTAGTAGCCCTTATAGGTCTCATGGAAACCTATTCACCCATTTAGCACTTCATATAAAAATTTAGAAACACAAGACCACTTAAAAATGTATAGGTACACTCTATATGACCTCTTAAACATCCTTAAATGATTACAATAATTATTACACACATCTATATATGCTCAATTTACTCAAACATTAGCCTTATACACAATAACATCATGAACAAACAAATACTCAACTTATAAGCATTTGTTCATATTGAATATGGATTTTTCAAACCTCCAAAATCTATATATATTATCTTCATGGAGTCTAAAACACTCTATAATATCTTAGTCCCCTTTAAACATCCAAATTCTATCAAGAACAACTCAAATATCCTTTTTGGGTCACTTATAAAACATGGTCAAAGACATAATCAACTTTGGAGATCAGTAAATTTGATTTTAAAAGAATTTAGACCTTTTAACTATATTTAATATATGTTTCTTGAATTCCTCTACAAATTTTATTTTAACTTCACCTTTGAATTCATCTTAGATAAAAAGTTATGGCTCAAACACTACAAATTGGATTTTTTTTTCCTTTGATAAATTCAAATGCCAATGATCATTATTAAACATCGAACACTTTTTCAACATCTCATGCCCTCTCCTAGATTAAATGAATATGTATCATCAATATCCCTTGAAATTATCTTAGTATTTACCTTTGCTTATTGTTAAACATCAAACACTTGTCATCATCTTGCTACTTCCCGACAATTTAGAAAAAACAAGCTCCGTCAATCTCTTTGGATCAGCTAGGTCTTTATCTTACAATGCTCACCATTATATCTTGATCAGAACTCCCATGATTATGACACTTTGTACCCTTGCATTCATTTTAAACACTTGATATCATTCCATGTGTTTATTCCACTTGGTAGTTTTGTGTGCTTTATTGACTTTTTGACTTGTCTTGCACTGTTGATCTTCATAAGTATGTATTGTCACTCACCATTGATCTTCTATTAGATTAGTGAGCTTGTGACACTTATCACCATCACATGAAAACTTTGACATGTTGAGTTAATTAACACCATTGATATCAATATATATAATTTCTCACCATTATATCTTTTAGACTAATGACCTCATACTTCAACATGATTAAACTTGATAGTCTCTGGCCTATCTAGTCTAGTAGAAAAAATTTGAAGCTTTATAACTTGAGCTAAAAAACACTTCAAGACTCCAATTTTTTAGGGTAGCTTCTTGGCACTATAAAAAAAATCTACATGAAAACCTTTGACCTCAATTATATTTTTGAATACCTACATTATATACATAAACTTACTAGTTCATTCATATCTACATGACGTGCAATGATGGTTTAGCTAAGTATAAAAACTTAGTGAACTTTTGCATGAGAGAACAACTTTGCACCCACATATCTTTAGCTATGCTCAACCTCATGACCTAAAATTTGAACCATATGATCTCCTCACATATTTAAATCCATCCATATATCAATCTTATCCTATAACCTTCATTCATGTGAAATATGATGCCATCAAATTTCTTACTCAGATTTTTTTGCCATAAAACCAACTATGCCTAGATAAACATAATCAAAAATCAAATGAACACCATGTATTCCCATAAGCATTTAAATCAATATTGACACCCCATGGGACCTCTATAGTATAATCTCATCATCCATAATATTCATCAACTTCCTATCTAATTATATACTGAAGATCCATGCTTACATATTAGGCTACCAAGCCTATGCCAACACATTGTTCACATGTTTGTCTTCTCTTCTTGACTTGAAACCACATCAATTTGCTAAGCCTAAAAAATACTTACCTTAGCTTATACACATCTAAATCCTAAATTACATAACTTCAAGTGCAAACTCATCATCATCATGGCATCACTACTTTATCATTACCTTTGACATCAATGCACACATGACATAAATCTTTGACAACAATCACAACACTTGCCAAAAATTATGCTAAGCCACCTTGATTTTAATTTTTAGTCATAATAGGGGATTGTCTTATCTACAATTATATAATATATTCTAGTGACTCAACCTCAATCATGCCAAAATCCATAGCAGACAAACTAAGACTCAAGTATGAGTCTAATGAGAAAGGAGTCTTGTAGTTAGATGGTTCTTCACCAAGACAATAAGTGTCTCAAAAGACCTCAAAATTATGTTATTATCCTACGTCAATTACACTATCACTCAAGATGTCATGGTTTTTTTTTTACCCTCATACTTTGCCCTATGCCTATCTAGGGAATTTACTACAAATATTGGAGGTTTCCTTTCATCTAACTCATCATACATGGTATTTAGCACTAGATATGGGACTAGGGTCACTATTAGGTTTGAATATATTTCTAGGTTCTAATTATAACCCTATATGCCCAACCTTAAATTTTAAATTATACTATACTCAATGAGAATGTCAGTGAGAAAGATCCCAAGGATCACCTTGAAGGTGTTAAGGTCAACATACCCACATTTCTAAAAAATGGGGACCCTAGTTTTAAATTATGCAAATTTATAACTTAAAGTTGAAAATTCACTTGATTAGAGTACCACTAGCATGATTGCACATAGTTTTTATTTGAAGATCATTCACACCTTATTTTTTGGCATATTTATTCATAATTATGAGTTAATCTTGCCTAATGTTTCTAACATTGGATCTTAATTTTTAAGGTTACAACTCTAATGGAGTCCATTTAGAATGGGCAATGCCCAAGTTTCATGATTTTTTTATATCAATTTGGCCCTTGAATAGCCTTTGGTCTATCAAGGGTCAAATTAAATTCATGATTAAGCATCTTGAAATCCTTAATAAAATTTCCCTAACTTAGGTCCCTTTAAATCAAATTCAAATTTGATGGGAACAATTTATGCGAGAATGATTTATCATGCCATAGACTTAGTTTAATTTTTATCCTAAGGTTTATTCATTTTTATTAACATGACCAAACCTTAGTCTAAATTTTTTATATTTGGTCTCTTTATTTTCCAAGCCCCTTGGTCCCTTTTATTTCCACATGGTCTAACTAAATGAAGGGTTGTTTTTACTATAGACTTAGCCTAAAATATTTACCCTAAATTTTATTGTATTTATTAATAAAACAAACCTTAGACTAAAACTATATGTTATGTCTTTTACTATTTGTGAGGTCTCCTTTATTGTGTCTCAAAAATTGGATTAAATATTTTAACCTAAGGTTTTATCATGTTTATTAACATAAAATAAAACCATAGTACAAAAACATTATGCTAAGTTCTATATTTTCTTGAGCACTTAAATATCATTTTTATTCATAGGATCAACTATTTATAATTGATCTATGAAAAAAATATAATGGTTCAATATTAAAGATGAAAATTTAAATTCCTAACCCTAAGATAATGTTTGAGCATCGTCTAAAGATCAATAGTACATGTTTTCTTGGGTAGGATTGATCTAATGATGTGTATTGCGTCAAGACTTCAATAGAGCCTTGAGACAAGTCATAGGGTGACGAGTGTCACAATCTTAGCCAAAGAACACTTGACACCAAATGGAATTCAACCTTATAGATCAATATATAATGGAGTGAATTTGCTCAGATGAAGATGATCAAACAATGCATAGAAAATGTTGAAAATTAAAAATCCCTAAGGAAGAATATAGAGATGACATGAGCCATAATTTAAAGATAGAGCATCTTTCAAATGGTACATCGATGAGTGTACACATTATGATTAATAGTATATAGAGTATGAGTTACAATTAAACATATTAAGATCAACAGAGTGTAATTGATACATGTAATCAATATCAATGATGCAAGATCAATGTTGACATTTCAACAAAGCTTAGAGAGAATGCAAAAGTGATAAGTGTCATAAATATGGGTAATGTAGCAAGCATCTAATAGAATTCAAGTTCTCAGATTAATATAGATGGTTCATAATGATCTATGCAAAGGATGATCCAATAGTGCAAGATCAAGGTAGAATTTTCAAAAGGCAAAGGTCACTCTTTATATATTAACAAGCAAAACATTGTGAAAATGCCATATGGATTCCATGATGATGCCACATCAGAGCCACATAAGTATAATATGCCAAGGTAAATATCTTATATACCCAAGAAATATAATGGTATACTTACGTAGTCTAATTGGGATCCAAGTCATGAAGCTCACACAAGTTCAAATAGCTACTACCATTAAATCATTGTAAAAACCTTTAGGAAATCCCTAAAAAGTAAAAAAAACCTTGATTTGACCCTATACTCATTGTAATTAAACCAAGGAATTTGAATTATCACTTGTGTAAGGATGATTCAATCCAAAATTCAACTATAGACCACTAGTAAATAATTTAGAGAAGCCTATAGCCATGGCAACCTGAAAAAGTGTTTTAAGGGAAGATGTGGATCTCTATCTAACTTATGATATAGAAGAGAGGGTTTTCAAGGACACATAATTTTATGCCATAAATCTAAATATAGGGGACAAAAATTAGTTGAGCTCATTTTGGACCATTGAGAACTAGTAGCCCATTGCAAGAGGAGAACATGTATGTAAGGAGGCTCTACTACAATGATCAAAGGAATCTTGTAATAGAACAAAATTTATAAGAGACTGCCAACTTGTCAATCCAAGAAAATAGACTCAATATATATGAAGACACCATAATTGAATTGTTCAATTCTTTAAAGTTAGTCAAAACTAGGCAAGAAGTAGTGAATAAATAAAGCATAATGGCTATAGTCTAAGTTGGCAAATGGCAAGCCTCAAGATACTAAATTAAAGATTTAATCAAGGTATTGACAAAAAATCAAGTCCTTGAGTTCAGGATAGTCAGCTAAGCCCACTTGAATATGGATATGTCTAAATTAATTGATAAGGTTAAAGCCTTAAACAACTGGTCCAAACAAATAGAGGACATTTCTAAGGACCCAAAATATTAGGAAGATAAGATGTTACACATGTTGGATAGTCTAATAAAAGAACCCACCACACTTAGTCCTTTGGGTTTAATAACTGATGAGGAGTTTAAGCATAGAACTACTCAATTCATGCTAAAAGTGAGGAATCAAGGATAAGGGAAAATAAAACCTCATAACTCATGGGCTTGCTTTTATCATCAAAATAAAATATAGGAGACGTCAAGGGTATCAAAAAGGCTCTATAAAAAATTGAGATGGTTCTCAAAGACCTAGAGGACCAAGAAAAAGGAATTATTCATAAAACCTATCATTGATCTCCAATTGATCAATGAATATAATTATAAAATGAAGATCTTGTAGAGAAGGCAGAAGACTACATCAACAAAAAGGCCCCAAAGTTAATTGGATTAGCAATATTATTTTACAACCAGCATTGTATATTTTTAAAATAGAATATTCTTTTGTAAAAGCATGTGTAATTTATAAATCATGTTGTTTATATGTTATTCCACTTGTAAATTGTATGATTCTAAACTGTTATAGAAAGACAACTATCCATGACACTTATACAATTATCATTGGATATGATTAACAGACATACCTGATTGATCCTTCTATAAAATGGTTACTATCATCTATAAAAGGAAGAGATTTTTTGGAGACAAAAAACTATTTGTAACTTTGGAGAAAATTAATATAAGCAATGAATTCTACAAAGTTTGTTCATATTTGCTTGTGTGAATTTATATCATGATTTATCTCTCATTTGTTTGATCTTATCTTTAGATTTGAATGGTTCTTGTGAATTTTGGATGTGCATATTTAAATTTAGAGTTGATAATTTGGGATAATGCTGGATTAGTTGAAATTTCTTAGGTTTAATTCACTTTAATTGTTCTTCTTACATTGGGCTAAAGTTGTTTGCTTATAGGGAGAAAATTCTTAAAATAAATCTTGTTCTTATTTGCATCTTTTCACATTTTCCTTAGATGTTTGTCGAATATGTGATAGGATTTGAGCTTATGCTACTTCATGTTGTACATTGGTTAAATGCATGTTTAGATGAAATTGGATCTTTGTCATAATTTTTGAAACAAAGATCAATAACACCTCTCTTTTATACCCTACCCTTCCTTTCACACATTTTTATCAAATCACCTTAGATTAGATTCATTTTTAATATTCATCTTAGCTTAGTTTTAGACTTAGTTTTGATCATAATTCACTTTAATTAACATAGATCATCTTCAAAATCAAAGATTAAATATTAAGCCATGGTGGCTCCTAACCACCAACTATTATAAATTTGTGAAATAAACAACTTATTTTGCCTCTATTCCACCAAGGATAATAGAAATATCATACCCAGAAGCACATGAAATGGATTCCTTAGATCCATAATTGAGAGGTGTTTCTTAAACAATGTTGGAACCTGTTAATACATTTAGGTGCATCAACAGGGGGGAAACCTAGTGCTATAATGAGGGTGAGTTAAATAATTGAAAATTTACATCTTTGCTAATTTTGGTGGATTATATTCAAATATTGATTTATTATTTGTATATTTGTGTAAACATCATTGATCTTAATGGTTTTAGACCAATCTTTGTGTTTATTTCGATGAAGATAGATGTTCTTTGAAGTTTGATGTTTAATTATGGTAAAGATAGCTTCTGATCTTAAAATCCAAGGTGTTTGAGGTTAGTAATAGTTGTTTTGTTCAAAGGTTGATTAGATATCTATAAATTTGAGTTTATTTGATCTTGAAACATGTAAAGATCATTCATATTTACATGTTTGGACACATCTTTGAGCTAATTTAGTTAAATATTGATGTCCTTTTCCATTCTTCATACATATTTGTGCAAAATTTGCTTATTGTGTAAGTTTAATTATCATTATTTGTAAAGATAAGACTTACACATTATACTTCAAATAGGTTTCAAATATCTCAAGATAGAATTATAAAGGATAAGAACTAGATCATGTTTAGAGACAAGGGTTCCTCTTATTTCATTAGAAGTCTATAGGAGAGCAAGGCAAGACCTAAATTCCTCATGATTAGTGAAGAATATGAATGGGGTCACCAACAAGTACTACTTGAATTTTTGCATGGCATAGACCTTGATGAGTGCCTCATGCTTAGTTGTTATATAGTTATGCTTTGCTTGGTTAAATTTCTTACTTGTAAAGGAGATGGGATGATCCATCTTGCCTTCACTGGGATGTGTTATAATGGTTCCAATTACATATCTAGATGCATCGACATGGATTTGGAATGGATTTGTCTAGTCAAAAAATTGTAAAATAGGAACACTAACTAATTTTAGCTTTAGGGTTTCAAAGGTATCTTATTATACCGGGCCCCAATAAGATAGGCCATCCTTATATAAGATATCCTTTAGTAGTGCCATAATATTTAAATATCTCCTTATAAATTTACTATAGTATCTACAATGGCCAAGAAAGGTGTGAACATATGTCTGCATCAAAGGGGTCTAAAGCTAAATGATTATTGCAATTTTCACAAGATCGATGAGTAGACCATCTTTACAGATGATATGCTCGAGAAAAGTTCCAAAAGGTGTCATGAAGATGAATTTATTGAGGTTTAAGGATATCTATAACTTCTTATACCTTTCAAACATTAGGAACATGTTATCATATTTGTCCTTCATTAGCCCATATACTATCCAGTCATCTAGGTGCACTTGGAGGAACTTGTGAATGAATTCCTTAAATGCAGTGATCACCACTCTAGAGAACATGGTTGACACATTATTAAGTCTAAAGGGTATCACATTATTCACAAAACAACCCCATTCAATCATAAATTTTATTTTGGTCTTGTCCTCCTCTTTAATTTGAAATTGATGGTATTCAGAGAACCCATCAGTGAAAGTGTAGATCTCACAACCTATGATGTCATCCAAGACTTCATTGGTGAATGGAGTCAAAAAGGGGTTAGTGATGTAGGTAACAATAAACATTTTATAATTGATGAAAATGTAAATTTTCCCATGTTTCTTGATGCTAATAACCATGGGGATTACCCATTCTAACTCTTACACCAGGTAGATCACCCCTATGACTATCATACTATCAATTTCTATTTTGACCTTAGCATAAATATTGGGGTTCCTTCTATAGGGGTAATTCTTGACAAGTCTTACACCATCCACCAGCTTTATGCTCATCTTCCTAAGGGATGGGTGGGTACCCTTCATGTCTCAATAATTCTAAGGGAATAAGTATTGGAATTCTTTTAGGATATCCATAATTCATGCTAGCTCCATATCAGACCACTATGTACCTAGAGTAGCCATATTTGGTTCCCCATTTGAGTTGATGTCTACCTTGATAGTTTTGAGTGGTGAATAGTATGGATCATTCCTTACCTGGTGTGAGTCCTTGACTTGATAAGTTCCCTCAATTGTTTCTATGCAAATATTAGTAGGGTCTTCTTCATTAGGGTTACCATCATCCACTTGGTGCACAAGCTTATTTTTATCTATCAAGGTCATCTAGTGGCACACCTTCTAGGTATCATCATCTTCTTCACTCAATTAAATATTGAGCACTTGCTCCTAAAAAAAATTCAATAACACCAACCCTTTTTCCTCACACATGTCTTTTAGGAACTCCTCTAGGTTATAGTGTCCTCGAACACTACCCTTCGAATTACTTACAGTGGCTCAATAAATTCTAGGTTGTATGAAGAAAAGGAGAAGGTGTCTACAAACCTATCCTTGAGTGCATCCCAATTTGTTGTCTCATGGTGTGTCTCATTGATAACATACCATGCTCACACCTATGTCTTTAAGGTTCTCTATAAGGCATATAACCATAAGTTCCTTGGGGCATTTTTGCCATAGCCAATTCAAGTTTCTTACATAATTACACATGTGTTATTGGGTTTGAATCACCATAGTATGCAAAAATGTCTAGATCCTTGTTACTTTTCTAGAATTTGGTGTTAATGGTTGCTTTTATATCTTGCCAAGTTGGTAAACTAGGCTTTTGCACTACCCAATAATGAGTAGTAGTGATTTTAAAAGTATACACTAGTGTGCCCATCCTATTTACCTCCTTTGGGATGAATAAATCAAGTTCATGGACATATTATTCCATAATATTAATCCCCTTATATATTAGGAGTGCGTAGATTTTACCTTTGCTTAGGCAAAATGCTTTCTTTCCCTTCTTTTTATTACAAGGGACCCATCTCTTCAAAGTGTGATCAATCTAGACCTAGCTAATTCTCATAAGTTTTGGTGCCTTTGTACTCACTAAGCAACACCTTTGACTAGTCATCTCATAAGCTTCTTTGACACATCAATTTAAAGAAACATCGGTGGTATTTAAGGTTGACTGTATATCATCCTGAGAAAGCACTCCTTGGTCATTGGGGTTGAGAGTCTTGGTGGCTTATGCCATGATGTTGTAGATATTATTGATCTCATCCTATAGATCAACATTTTATACATAGGGGGTCCTTGGTCACTTTATAGGGGGATCACTACCCCCTCTTTTCCATTTTTAAATGTCATGTAGTGCTTATTGAAATGTATATCAACATTATTTATGTAGTACCATGTCCTTATTAGGAGTTTTGGATAATTATCTTGTTCATCCAACTTGATCACTTCAAATTCAGCACATAATTTGATGCCCATGATATATAAAATGATGTTTTTTAATAAGTTTAATTGGTTGTATCTTGGATTTTTTAACCATGAAAATTGCATGAGGGAAAGGACTCAAGGCTAGCCTACTTAGCTTTTCCCATGTGTTATTTGTTATGATATTTACCTTAATGCCTGTGTCCACAAGGACCTCACATAAAAATCATCCATCAATGGTGGCATTAACTAATATTTCTTAATCATATTCTATATTCCATGTATGTCTGACTTCTTGTGCCATTTTCATGCATGATGCAATGACTTTAACTGGATTTTATTCTATATGCCCTAAAAATAATTTATTTAATAGGGGTAGAATCCCTTCTATCTGTAGGAGGTGAAATATTCCATTAGCTCTTTTACCTTAGCCTCTTGGCCATCTTGTTTCTTGTAAGAGGTAGCATCTTGCACTTCTAGGTATTGTGCTAGTTGGATCTCCCCTTGTAGGTTCTGAATCACACTCATAGCCTATTACAATACATATTTTTGGTACATAGTGTTTGGGTAAGGTGAAGCTTTGGGTTCAAGCCACATTATATGCTTAGTTTGGATCTATTCCCCATATTCTATTGGTAACTTGGGTACTAGCACAACTGGTGGTTGAGTGGTGAATCAACTACGAGTAGTTTCCTACACTTTGATTGGCTTTGTATGGGTCAGTTTCACTTTATAGTCCACTTCTCTACTTTCAGCTCATCTCTAATCATTCCTACACCCTTGTCTAAATTGAGCCTACCTTTGGTCAATTTTTCATACAAATTAGTGCATTCCTCAACCTTATGTGTTCCTTGATAATACCCACACATTGGATGTGTAAGGTAGTTGTGCTAATAATGCTCTATCAAATGGTACTTATAACATGAACATGGTTGGAATATTCCTCCACCACATCATCCACCTCACCCTGTAGTACCTATTTTCAGTCCATATCCTACATTATGTTATCCACAACCCTCATCTCCTTGGATTTCCTACCCTCTAGCTACTCCAGTTTCCTACTTGGTGCCTCTCTTCATGTTTTCATGAATCTCATCGATCACGCAAAAATCAACTATGGTATGGGTGTAGGCATCACAAAATTGATAGTAGATGGTTGTGTTAACTTGATTGATAAATTTTAATAAATTTCAGTTTCAAACATCATGTGCTTCATGATAAACCTCATAGCTTAGAAGTAATGTACACACATTCCTTTGAGGGTAGTTGTTCCTATTATCACCTTTTATCTCATAATCAGTGCACCATAATCCACTTTGAGGATCTTGTGATGAACTAGTGGTCACTTTATGGAGCTGGGAGTCCATAGATGTAATTTGTGACTAAATAAATAAGTTGATTCATATATCAACACTCCTGACTACCTTAGCCTAGAGTGTGGCTTCAAGCGCTTCATGAGGGTTCATGAATGTTTTCATTCATAGTGTTCTTTTGAGTGGTACTGGAAATCCTCTAACAAATCATTGTGTATGATGGGAGGATTAAATGTCATAAGTAAGATTTGAAAGAATATTTTTGAACTTGACATCATATAGGTGCACACTCTTTCATAATCCTTGGTTAATTTCTTTGAGTACAGTAATGATATGCTATTCAAACTTGGGTATATCAAATTCCATCAAAATGCTTCCTTTAAAGTGTCATAGTTAATCATGGCCTAGTTAGGATTAAACATCCTATACCAAGTATGAGAATGATCAAGAAGAGTTATCATGAATTGAGTTCCCTTATGATCTGATTGAGTTATACCCTGAGCATGCCATTGTATTTCACACTTTAGCATGTGATTTGTGGCATTTTCCATGCCATAGTATTATGTCAAGTACATGGCCATCTCATAGTAAATTTTCTATGGGGGTGATATCATCTAAGGCACTTTCTACCTAGTAATTATCTTGGTGGTGGTCCTTTAATGCCTCTAGTTACTGGGTTGAGCATCAACCCCATTATTACTATTAGTTCCATTGAGGTCAATGGAATGGAGCTAGTCACTTTTGGCACTGGGCCACTTCTTGTGCATTGTTGCTCAATCTACACAGCTGACATTGGATGAATTAGAATGTTTTTTCTCAAATTATATGTTGTTGATCTAGCACCTAAAGGTCTATAGGTATCTTCACTTTACTCTTTGTAAGGAACAACTTGATCATTCATAAAACTATAGTCCAAGTCTACAAAATAGTCAAAGTCTATGTTGATAATAGGGTCAATTATCACTCTTATTTCTTCCTATGGGGGATCTAGTGCATGACTTTGTGTAAGAGGTTAAAAGGGGGTAGATGTATCTAACATAATCAATGGTCAAATTTTGTAGGATCTTACATTATTGTACACTTTTCAACTATTGAGCTTGATCTATAGATTCATTATTTATCTACTCTTGGTGTTACTACAATTCAAGATATCCTTCCCCATGTCCTCCCCACTCATTATGGGTTCTCTAAACACTTTCAAGTTCCATATCTTCTATAAACCTACACCTTCTCTTGTTATATTTCTATCACTTGACATCTTGGGTGTCAATCTGCTCATTTCCTTCCATTATGCTTCACCTACACATCCCCTTCTTCCCCATTACAATGCTCATACATGGAAGGACTTTAGAATTCCATTCTCATGGTCTCAAAGCTATAATATACCATTAGTTTCTTAATATTTACACAAAAATATTTCACAAATATGCCTTAGGCTCATGCAAAAACTAATACTCTGCTTATTTAAGGTAAGAGTATATTGAGACTATGAACTCAAGCATGTAGTTGCTCATTTCTCCTTGCCACCATTTGTCTGCAACTCTAATCCAAGTGGTATCTAAGGTATTAAGCCTCTTTAATCTCTCTTGTTTCCACTTAAAGTGATATACATAAATTTGTCTTTTATGGGTCACATAAGCATCCAACCATCAATACACATGCTTAGGTAGTTTATAAAATAAGACCTCATACAGAGCATTATATAGGTTGTTTTGGACCCATTTCCTTAGCTTTTCTCTTTTGTAGGATGGATTCTTCAACATAAATCTATCTTATACCTATTACATCTATTGCTTGATGTTCTCGAGGGAGAGCTAGAGCATTATTCTATCACACCATTGTAATAACAAAATTCAACATGGGTCCCGACAATGGAACCAAAATGTTGTAGTTTAATTAAGGTTTCAATTCATTATTTAGGGTGTCAGGCACTTATTTGGATATCCAAGTTATCCTTGGACTCATTAAAACTAGGTGCAAACTCAGTATATTCTCATAACACTCAACATTTATCACTACTATGTTGACATCAATTAACATGAGGCATGAGCCTTATACACTCACTTGAAGTGCAATAAATAAATAACTAGGGCCTATATTGGGCTAGTTGTGTCATAGATTAACTCATTACTTATAAGACTTGGTCCTTTAAACTAAGGCTCTAGTGGGTTCACTGGCACAAGCCTTATTAGGCTAAGATTGATGATCTATAAGTACAAGCCTATTTAGGGAACTCATTCTATCCATTAGGGTGCAAGTTTTTATTGGGTTGGTTCTATAACCTCAAGGGCACAAGTTTTTTTAACACTAAACTTAGTGTCATTTGGTTACTTTGAGGGGTCAAGGGGATCATTTCACTTGAATGATCATTTTGGACTCATGTATCTAGTTAGGGTACCAAATTTTGGGCTGATGACCTACATACACTTAGGCTATTTCATAGAATATATTAATGTCATCTATTATATAGGGATGACATTAATAACTTAGAATAGACCTTCACTACAACTTAATCATTCATATATTCAAATTATACTATTATAACTATTGCATTCAATTCAAATTCAAAAAGCATTACCATAACCACATAAAATAGATAAAAATCAATTAGGTACAATGTCATTATTCATTAAATAAAGTCCCAGTAAACAGAGTACATGACAAGTGAAGCAAAGTAAATGCTTATCTAAAGCTACTAATGGCCTAGAGGCTCATAGGTGAGCTTGGGCACTACAATGTGGATCCTTAAAGGCATACATGCTAATCCTAGATTATAATGGTAGTTGAATCACTATATATGGGACCAATTCTATAAGGTTTCACAACATCAAATCATGTCTCTTTTGATGACTAGTTTAAGCTTGGCTTTATAGCACGTAGGAGCATCTTCTACCAGGTTGGAGTTGCACATGCCAGGTATTGATTTGGAGATTTTTGGAAGTCATTTTTCTAGCTCCATTACCTTTCACCCATAATTTTTTTATTTCCACATGTATCCACTCCTTGAATATGCCCAAGACATCATGGAAATAGTTAGCCACCTATCAGCTAGTGTAAGGTGTGCATTGATTCCTCCAACTAGCATAGAAAGGGATTGAAATGACAATCATACCAAATGATTTACTCATGATAAGATGTTTGTAAAGTTTGAATGGACACACACTTAGCCAAAATAGGGGCCTAACACCTAATTATCTTGGACTTCCTACCTTAGAACTTGCCCATCAACTAGAGTTGTTAGAAGATGATGCTATGTAAGTGAGGATGAATGAGCTAAGATAGTTGGAGGAGTCAATAAATATTGTTATGCACATCATGTAATTTAATTGGCATGAGGTCAAGAATTCATTTGATAAAATGGCTTCATCTAAGGCATACCAATAGGGAGATGTAGTCCTCAAGTGGGATGAGGACTATGCAAATCTAGGAAAACACTCTAAATTTTATAACCTTTAGAGTGGACATTACATCATCACCTATTTCAAGGATATTAATGCCTTTGATATTTCTAAATTTAATGGTGAGGAAATCCAAATCCCTATCAATGGGATTTTCCTCAAATTATATTATTGGTGTCTTTTATGTTTTTTTATACATAAGTAGACATAGTTTTCTTTTCTCTCCAAGTGATTCTACACATGTCTCTTAGTTTGTTGCTTAGTCTTGTTGTTAGATATTTGTGTGTTGTATTTATCATTTTTCTTTTTATTTGATTATATCTCATTGTCTCAAGATGATGCAAGGATAAGGTAGATCCCATGTGAAAAATGCTCCATTTATTGAGTCATCAAGAGTAGGTGCAACCAATTTTATGATTTCCTTGACTAGTAGACTGGTCAAGCCAGTTGGGTCACCAAAAATGTTGATCAACACCACCCCATCTGATTTATGGCATCACATGCATGGTCATAAGTCTAATAAGGGATTTATACATATCCAAAATGATTGATACATAAATTTGAAAAAAAATAAAGAGATTACACTCATTTTAGTAATCTAATCATGTAGCCCACCAGGCTAGTTCTCTCTTCTCAACAATAGTTTATGGTGTCACATATCATCAAAGTAAATTTAATAAGCAACCCCAATATCACATATATATCCTCTAAGGTTATTTCCACTTCTATTACATCCCCTCCACCTCCCACAAAAAAAATTTTGTCATCCTCTTTCATCACCCTATAAAAATGGTGATTAGCTTAGTACTTAGAGGCACATGGCACATCTTCATAATCCCACCAAATCCTAGATTCATGAACAAATCTATGTTTATTTTCTATAGTATTTCCAGTAAATATGGTAGCTAGTCAATGTCCACATTCCACCATAATTATATTTGTCTCTAAAAAATATCAAACAATAAAGCACAATCATATTTTGATCCAAAAATATAAACTCAAAATTAAAAACTAAATTAGAATAGTAATTAAAATCAAAATAGTCCTTACATTTTATAATACTAGTCATTTTCTTAATTTTTTACTACACTAACCATATCTTAAAATATTTGCTAACATTAAGTTTTCAAATACACTAGCCATACCCCACTATACTAACCATGGAAAACTTATGGTGAAACTAGCCATACCATAGGGTACTAGCCATAACAAACTTTTAACTATGATAGCCATACTTTGCATTACTAGACAACACATCATTCTAATAAATTAATCATACCCTATGGTATCATCCATACTTATATTTTTCTATTACATTAGCCAAGCATCTAACTACATGAGTCATGCATTATTATCCAATGTTTCTAACCATACCCTATTGTATCAACCATTTTACCCATTTTATAATGCATCAAACATACCCTATTATATCGACTAGGAGTTGAATTTCCACCTTACCAGTTATATCAGCCTAGATGATATAGTTGTCTGAGGGCAATGATTTATTTCCTTGGCCCTAATAAATACCTTTGTCCCTAGTTTTTACTTTTCTATTCACTACCCATTACCCTTCCGAATTTTATCTTTATTTTTATGCTTGTTGAGGCAAATTCTACTAAATAGATTTGCCTCAGTGCCTAGATTTCTTAAATCTACTTCATTTTATTAAAAATGGCAAAACTAAATATTAATTTCACTACCTACCTATAGGTCTCCTGTTATAATTATGATGTGACCTCCTTTACATCACCTTATCATTTTCAATCCATCATCTCTCATAGTGATATTTGTGGTAGTATAGAGTTCTAATTTTCCAAAAATAATAAATATACAAATGAAATAGTTTTTTACCTATTTATAGTAAAAATCAAATTTTAAATAAAATAGGTATTTACCTTAAGATTTCATATTTTTCCCATATATTTATTTCTATAGGTCCTTTCAAAAATTGAAAGAATCCTTATAATCTTGAGGAGATAAAAAAAATTGGGTACTAATAGAAAATATTTATTAAAAAATGGATTTTTATCTTATTTTTTAGATCCACCTTTCATTATTATCAATGGATACCTTATATCCACTATAACACATAAATCATCATCTACAATAAATAAGGTAAGTGGAGATATGTATTTTTCATTTTATTTACTTTCAATTCTTTCACCACTTCTTTTCATTCATGATCTTTTGTGTAGATATGTTTCTATCCCAAAGCACCATCTCATATTACACTATTATGACATGTGATGAGATTTAGGTGGGGCATATTTATACACACTATATTTTTCAATGTATCATTTTAATGATGTTTTTTATTATAGTGGGTTCTCAACATATCAATCTCCTTAAGTGCATGCCTTAAATAGTTCACTGAGAATGGGGTGGGATCACCTCATGGTACTTTACAAGAGATGTTTGCATACTATTTTGTCACACATTTATTACTATCAATCTAACCTCTTATGAGTATTTATATTTCTTACCTCTCCATCTAGATTTTATGGCTTCCCTATATCCTATGGTATTAGCTTGGCCAATACAAATTATTTCATGTTTAGGTCTTGCATGTATTGTAGTGGCCAACCTAATAAAATTATGAATCTATATTCTATCATTTAGACTATATCACCCTGGCCAATACTATAGTATTTCATCCAACATATTCTAATTGTACTAGTCTGGCCAATATATTCAACCTAGAATTCAAGCTTAGTTTTGGATATTGGAGTCATATATATAGGGTTCATATTTTATTCTTATAGATATATCACATTCATACACTCTACTTATGCTCATATTTTTACCCTAATTAATTATTTGTAAGCATTAGAGTTTTAGGACCTTATCTTGGAGGTATTATCTTTTGGTATCATTGAAGATCAATAGGAAAGGCCTTTTGGATTTCCTAACTAAGGATGTATAAGTCTTCATCTAACCATTTTATGTCTTTAAGCTATAACATCTCTTTAAAATTTCCACTTGATCCAAAGGGGGAGATTGAATCATCAATGGATATACCCAAAGGTAATTATTTTTATCATGTACTCTTTCTTTTACTTAGTTTATTAGATGTTGTTTGTTACTTTTTAGATGTATGTGTGTATCCTTTCTCAGGATCTTCCTTATATCAAATAAGTTGGTATAGATATAGATTTTATTAGGTTTGTCATTTATCACCTTAGGTTACATATGTTATAAAATAATATCTAAATCATGCAAGCAAATAATGTGGAATAAAACAAGCTATCAAGACAATGAACAAGAATAATAAGTTATACAAGATATTACATGGAAGCCTTACAATGAGTAAGGAAAAAACATGGGTAAATGGCAAATTCCAGACTTCTATTAACTTTAGTAAATTCTCCTCTTACAAAGCTTCCTCCTCTTAAAAATAAATTTATAATGCTTACATATAAAGTGTTAGGATTGTGGAGCTAAAAGCTTCACTGATGCAGACATGGAGGAGGTTACAGGAGAGTTGCAGAAGTGTCAGAAGTGTTTGGCGTTGGTCTGGCCAACCGGCGTCGGGAGGGTAAGACAGGAAGGCAACCGACGTCGGTCATATATCGGCCGGCGTCGGCGACCCCCAGGCGGACAGGGACCGACGTCGGTCGCCTGTGTGGTTCGACTGTGAGTTAATTACGGGCAGTGGGTTGACGAACCAAGTGTTTGCATGATGAGTGCTAATTTTAGACTCATAGCTGTGGATCTAATTATGGTAATTAGATGTCTAATCATTGTTTGGATGAGATCTATATAATAGACTCATGGTTGTATTGGAAAAGTGTGTTAGGGAGTAAGAGAGCATAATTATAAGCTCCTTCTGTGTGTGAGGTAGAGCTATGGTGCGTTCCTCCTAGTGCCTCAGTACCAGGTGTGTTGGTGCTGGATTGGAGAGCCAGCTGGGTTCTTCAAGAGTGTAGGATCTTGGTCACAGTTGCATGGCCTATATAGGAGATCTACATGGTAAGTAAGATCGTTGATCTGCAGGTGTATGTGTGTGCAAGGTCGAGGTTCACAGGTGAGCAGAACCGTTGTTTGATTTGCAGGTGTGTAAGGTCATATAGACAACAACACAACAGGGAGCAGTATCAGGCAGGATCTACTTGGAGTACAGGTGTGTACTCGGATAGAGCAAGAGGAAGGCAAGGGAGTTCCTTCCATAAGTATGGTCTGTTGAATTGCAGGTTGTTGCAGATTCATGGGAGATCTACTTGAAGTACCTTGAGTACTTGTGGAGCACGTGGAGTGCTTGTGGAGTGCGTGGAGCACTTGTGGTGTGCGTGGAGCACGGGAGGTGAACACCAACTCTGTATTTGAGTTGGGTGTTGGGACCTGTGAGAGGGAGAGCTTTGGGGAGAAGAATTACTGTTCACTTGAGGTGTGGGAAACCTCTGTAAGGTGGTGGAGAAGAAGTGGCATCTTCTTTATTGTATTCTTTTCTGTATAAAGTGTTAATACAAGTTGTGTATTGTCTCTCATATCATGTGTTATTCTGAATTCTAGTTACTTGGTGAATCTGGTTAATTTCCGCATATTAAGTTGCTTGGTTTGGTAATCAAATTGTGTGCTTCCGGTTTATATCTCCCAACAAGTGGTATCAGAGCCTTGGTTGTAGGTTCTTGAGCTTGATACCAACAAGTGGTATCAGAGCTAAGGTTGGAGGAAGCAGGTTTTGTGTTTGGTTACAGGGCACTCTCAGGGGTTTCTGATCGAGTGGGAGTAGAGCAACGGCAGATCAAAGTAAGCTAAGAATGGAGGAGTTAAAAAGCATAGATGGTCACTCACGGTCCTATGGAAAGAAAGAGCAGGTAAAAGATTATTGTTGGTTGGTAACAGATCAACATGAAGAAACTGAAGATACAGATGTAGCAGGTGTTGTTGCACAGGATGTGTTTGCAGGTTTCTTGGATAAAGTTGAATCTTGGATAAAAGATTCGGTTGCCTCTTTCCATGCAGTTCCAGGTAGAGGAGCTGGTAAGCCTTGCCAAAGAATTGGCAAAGGGGAAGTGAAGCTGAAATTGTAGGCAGCCAACACACAGGTGTTGATGAAGGTCATGCAGGTCCCAGGTTTGGAGATATGGCTAATTTATTCAGAAAGATTGGGTGATGAGAGATGCACAAGAACTCTCATAGCGGATGCACTTGAATTAGCTGGTGGTAAGAAAATAGGTATCCTTTATCTACTTGTTTATATTACTGATTCTTCTTTTGTTGTGGAGACGTGGCTTCGTAGGCTTGGTCACATGAGTAGGAAGGAGATGCATGTTCTTAAGCGGAAGACAGATATATTTGACAGGCTTAAGAACTGGAAAGCCTTGGTGTTTATGGAGGAGATGGCAGACAGAACCCAGTGGATGTGGCTGGATACTTCTGAGCAGGGCAATTTGGACATGGGTTTTGATTCAAAGGAGCTCGCGGGTAAAAAGTCATCACTCACAGGCGAACACAGGTACCGATGTCGATCAGAAGGAACCAGCATCGAATAGATAGGTGCCGATGTCGGTCATGTGCAGACCGAAGCCAGCGATGTCGGGCAGGGTAAGACCGATGTCAGTCATGGGACCGACATCGGCAGTATGTAAGACCGATGTCGGTCAGTGGACCGACGTCGGCAGCAGGGACACCAGCGTAGGCAGGTTGGTAGTCAGGTACAGATGCATGGAACCGACATCGGTCGGATGCAGACTGTGGAGTGACCGAGGTCGGTCACTGTAACGGATTTTGGGTGGACAGCACACTGTCAAGGAGTCTCAAACACCCATACGGAGGACTGAAGGTGTAAGTAGGCCCTCAAATTCATTGTTCCTCTTCTTTATACATGTTGCTGATTGTAGAGCAGGAAGGATCCAGGAAACAGGTGTGAGCTTGGCATGGATGAGGATGTGATTCCTTGGAGGAGAACCAGACAGGTGTGTTTTGGTAGAGATGCCAGTAGGTATGAAAGCACAGAGACGAATGGATACCTTAGTAGAAGAATAGAGAGAACGGATACGTGAGACGGAAGACCAGGTATATGGTCTTGTGGAGCTGCAGGACAGTGGTACAGGTTTTGACAGGTGGAGGACAGAGCATGGCTTCAGTCAATGTCAGGGTAACTACTATGGTTTGGCTTACCAGGGGGATGATGAGTCGCGACATCATTCTGTTGCTGTATGTGGATAGTATGCTAGCTAGCAGGGGTGTACATACAGGGTTTTGCTGAGCTAAGGGTAAGATTAGTTCAGTGGCATGTCAGGAGGAATTTGGAGCAGCGGAATTCTTTGACATGGGAGGCATGGAGATCACAGGTTGATTTTGTCTCGAGTGGGAGCTGATGTGAATCAGGTGTTGGCGAGGTTCAGGATGCAGAGCCGGAGCACACTAAGGGCTGGACAGGTACAGTGTCTGAAATCACATGAGGTCTGGTATAGACCTGAGTATTCCCATGCAGTGGGAGCTGTCAGAGTTAGGAGCCAATTCGGGGAAGTGGGTTCTCAGGTTTTCTGAGAGGGACCGGCAGCAGGTGTTGCTATGCAGGGTCAGGACTTCACTACAGGTGTTGTAGGTTCGGATGTGGCAGGTTACTCGGATGACAGGTTGTACACCATGGGATGTGTGGTGGGTTGTCTTCAGGTGGGAGCTTGAAGAGGGATACAAACCAAGAAACAGATTAGATGGAGTACAGGTACAGGTACAGTGCAGCTATTTATCTCCAAGTGGGAGATTGTTAGGATTGTGGAGCTAAAAGCTTCACTGATGCAGACATGGAGGAGGTTGCAGGAGAGTTGCAGAAGTGTCAGAAGTGTTTGGCGTTGGTCTGGCCAACCGGCGTCGGCAGGGTAAGACAGGAAGGCAACCGACGTCGGTCATATATCGGCCAGCGTCGGTGACCCCCAGGCAGACAGGGACCGACGTCGGTCGCCTGTGTGGTTTGACTGCGAGTTAATTACGGGCAGTGGGTTGACGAACCAAGTGTTTGCATGATGAGTGCTAATTTTAGACTCATAGCTGCGGATCTAATTATGGTAATTAGATGTCTAATCATTATTTGGATGAGATCTATATAATAGACTCATGGTTGTATTGGAAAAGTGTGCTAGGGAGTAAGAGAGCATAATTATAAGCTCCTTCTGTGTGTGAGGTAGAGCTATGGTGTGTTCCTCCTAGTGCCTCAGTACCAGGTGTGTTGGTGCTGGATTGGAGAGCCAGCTGGGTTCTTCAAGAGTGTAGTATCTTGGTCACAGTTGCATGGCCTATATAGGAGATCTACATGGTAAGTAAGATCGTTGATCTGCAGGTGTATGTGTGTGCAAGGTCGAGGTTCACAGGTGAGTAGAACCGTTGTTTGATTTGCAGGTGTGCAAGGTCATATAGACAGCAACACAACAAGGATCAGTATCAGGCAGGATCTACTTGGAGTACAGGTGTGTACTCGGATAGAGCAAGAGGAAGGCAAGGGAGTTCCTTCCATAAGTATGGTCTGTTGAATTGCAGGTTGTTGCAGATTCATGGGAGATCTACTTGAAGTACCTTGAGTACTTGTGGAGCACGTGGAGTGCTTGTGGAGTGCGTGGAGCACTTGTGGTGTGCGTGGAGCACGGGAGGTGAACACCAACTCTGTATTTGAGTTGGGTGTTGGGACCTGTGAGAGGGAGAGCTTTGGGGAGAAGAATTACTGTTCACTTGAGGTGTGGGAAACCTCTGTAAGGTGGTGGAGAAGAAGTGGCATCTTCTTTATTGTATTCTTTTCTGTATAAAGTGTTAATACAAGTTGTGTATTTTCTCTCATATCATGTGTTATTCTGAATTCTAGTTACTTGGTGAATCTGGTTAATTTCCGCATATTAAGTTGCTTGGTTTGGTAATCAAATTGTGTGCTTCCGGTTTATATCTCCCAACATAAAGCACATACAAATTACAAAGTATAATTACAAAGTTTAAAAATACAAAAATATTAACATCCTTTAATAGATATACATGAGAAGAAGAGAGATGAGAGAGAAACTTCATGGAGGGCCAAAAATTATGCCACACTCCATCATGGATGCATATTAATCAATAGTGGTTATTGTATCTATGTGTGCAAAGTTCAAAAGTGGGAATCTACTTTTTAATTAAAAATCCCACCACCATGTGCCATGAAATAAGGTGTCATATTCCATATGTGTGACCAATTAGAAATAGTGGTCTTTATCTTCCACTTCACATGTGCACAAGAGTCAAAATATGTTCAATCACATTTTGACTTTATACAACACTCAATAAATGAGGCCAATAGATAAACTATGACACACACCCATCCATATCAATTTTTGAAGGCATCCCATGTGCCTTAGTGGAGTAATGCACCCCACATACCACCTCATTAGCATGAATAGTGTTTTCCACTTCACTAGAATGAATAATGACTACCACATCACCAACATGAATAGTGAATGCCACCTCATCACATGAATAGTTACTTCCACTTCATCACATGAATAGTAACTTCCACCTCACCATATTGAATAGTGATTTCACCTCCTAATATCATAGACCCCTATTTTGTTGACTAGTGTACCTCAACTTATTTAATTTCACTTACCCATCATTTACTTTACTTTTACCCTTCACAATAATTTACTTTACTTGCATCTTTACAATCATAGTTACAATCATTTACCTAACGTAGTGATTTTATATACTTATGTAATACACTTATGCATTGGAACCCTTTCCTCATAACATCTGAGTTATATATTACCCTTTATTGTGTCCATATATATCCTATGTCCTTACCCATTCATCCAAGTATACGTAGGCTTAATTTCATTTACCTTATTTGATTCCTAGTCTATTGAGAGGAAGAAGATAGTTGTAGGTCATCCTAAACTATGCATATAGTAAGTAGTATCTCAATGAATACCTTCATGACACTTGTGCATGATCCATATTCATTCATAATATATTACACACCTATATATGAACTTCATCTCACCCCACCTTATAAAAAAATCATCCAAGTTGGTAGGGTATATTTTTTACTTCCAATTATTTATTTATTTTCACACTCTGATCATGTGGAGATATGATTGATGTAAAAAAGTTGTTATATTTGATTTATATTTTGGAATTATTTGTACCTAATATATAGTTGCCTCAAGCATATCATGCTTAACTGAATATCCAACCTCACCTATTAGTATCCTTGAAAAATGATCAAGTTGAGCATTTAATTTTTATGGGTACATCACAATGGAAAAATTAAACTCCTAAAATAATATAATCCACCAAAAAATTCCTCCATACAACATTGGCTTTTCAAATATGTACTTTAATGCCTCATGTTTTATAAATAATAAATTATGGGTAGAAAGAAGGTATTTACTAAACTTATACAATGCATATACCATTTCAAGTGCTTCTCACTTTATGATAGTATAATTCATCTCAGCCTTGGATAAATTTCTACTTATAAAATAGATTTTATGGAAAATTTTCCTATCACTAGGTTATGCAAGTATCACCCCAACAATTATATCTAAATTATCTACCTATGTCAAATAGAGTCTTAGAATATATAAGTTTTAAGAGAGGCACACTTATGAGCTTCTCCTTCAAGATATAAAATGGTAATTGTTGATTCTTAATCCATAAAAAATAACCATCCATTTTCAAAATATCATACAAAATCCTATAAGTTATTTCATTGATCTTGATGAACATGTAGTAGTATATAACATGTCCTAAAATTACATGCACGTCTCTTTTTGTACAAAATGTTTTTGAGTTGTAGGATAATATTTATCTTACTTGGATCTACTAACATTCCTTCATAAAAAATTGGGTGATAAAAATTTAAAAAATGGGACTAAAATCATCTATTTTTAAAAATTTAGTGATATTTGGAGATGTCTATAGTGTTTAAACATCAATCACATATATTGATAATGGTCCCTCATATGTCCATAAGTTTTCTAGTGATCAAGATAAACATTGAGAAACTTGTGAAGTCTCTAAATCCATCCACAAAAATGCACAAGAACATAATTGGCACATTTTTCATTCCAAGAAGCATCACATTATATGTAAATCATCCCAATTTTATGGAAAATGTGGTTTTTTCCTTGTCCTCATTTGTTATTTTCACTTGATGGTATCCCAAAATCCCATCAGTGAATGTATAAATCTCACAACTTGTAACTCCCTTGAAAAATTCTTAAATGAATGGATTAGGGAAGGGATCCATTACTAATACCTAATTTAACATGTTTATTCCATGCAAATATTTATTCTTCCATCCTTATTTAATATTATGACCATTTTACTTACCTAATCTTACTCCTCCACTACGAAAATTACTCCCAGAACAAACATCTTATCAATAAATATTTTTCCTTAAAATGTAAGTTAATATTCATATAGTAAATTATTTTATTCACTAGGTTTGTACCTTCATTTAAATTTATCATTATCTTCCCCATTGATTTATGCACTTATATCATCTTGTTGTAGTTTTTCAAATATAGATTCAAAAATTCTTGAATGAGTTCTATAATACAAACCAATATCACATCAATCCAATAGTCACCTATGGTGTTTGTCTAAGGTTCATCATTAGTACCAATGTTCACTTATTTTGTATGCAAATTTCATATATAATATTTATTCTAGTTGTTCTACAAATTTTGTGCTTATTTTTCTCCATAGGTGGTCTATGTCATCTATTGATTATCTTTGTTTCCATCATGAAAATATCTCTAACCCTATTCAACTCTTCATATTGTGTTTAATCAATTTATTACTTATCAATTCCATGAAAGTATCTAAAAACTCTTTAAATAATTAACCACTTAAATATTATTCTTATATACATATAATATGGACCCTACTTTCCATTTGTGCATCACTTTGAAATATTAATGCTAAAATAACTTGTACATATTTGTTTAGGTTAGACTACATGGACAAAAACAAGGAGGTATACATGAAGTCTTCCTTCATAAATTCCCACACAATCATTTCCATTAATATCTCATTAATGATGTACTAAGTGTGGTCCCATGTCCCCATAGTGATATTTAATACATTTACCTATTGTCACCAAATATTTCACCCTAGAGGAGGTTATTCAAGCCTAAAATAAGATTTTTGAAACATTGGAATACTTATAGGTATGTGGGTTTATCTATATTAGAAGTAGACCTCTAGGTTTAAGGGATAGCTCCTTGAATTAGCCTTGATTTTCTTATCACCTATGCTAACTAATTACTTATGGGAAAAGGGATAGAAGTATGCATTAAATAAATATATTTTAAGGAGATAATACACCATGAAGATATCCACTATGCTATCATGTTTCTTTCACTAATAAATAAGACCTATAAACTAGCTTCAAAGTCTTAATATGTTTTAACATTAGTATTTCAATATAGAGGTGATATTCATGAGACAACTTAAGGTAAGTAGACTAGATATTAGATTTTTGAATCTAAGTACACTTTCATACTTGAATGGAGATATACACACTATCTACACTCTATATGACCTATTATAATGATAAATCCTTGTACTAAACATGAAATGATAAGGAGAAACAAGGATAGAATCACTATAACTCACCATTCATCACTTGCAAAATTATAAAATATGTTTTTGAACTCAAAACTAGACTTATTTTATTATTCAAAGGTAAAGTAAAACATCAAAATAGCAATGATTCATCATACATTGTGTGGAATCATAAAACAAGAGCCAAAATGGCTAGTTCTTATAAAATATAAGAAAGGAGAGAGAAGAATAAAGTCCAAGAGTCACAAAGCCACTTGTCAAGCTAAGAGGAGATATGTTTGTAAGAAAATGGAGTATAAAATATACCATGCAAGGTCTCTATGGACATATGTCTCTCCAAGCATGAAACTCCTTCAAATCTAGAATAGGACTCTTCAATTGTTTGCTTATAAATTACCTTCATCATTTGGCCTTCCTTAAACGCTCCACAATAGACTAGGGATTGATGAAATCATTTAAATATGAGGGAGGGGATATAAATAGGCTAAAAATGCATTATATGTGTCCCTAATCATCAATATTATTGTGTCCAAGTGTTCTCACTACCTACAATCATAATCACCCTTTTTTCACTCATCCTTCATACTTGGCACCAAGGTGTGCTTTAATTTATCAAACTAGTCCATATAGAGGATTATGTGACACTTTTAAAGATTCATCATGACCTTATATTGATCAAGTAGACCTTAAAAGGCTTCTCAATTGGATTTATCACCTTCTCACTTTGTGATCACTCTTCATTCAATATGCCATCCTAGATTGGCTAAAGTAAATGTACTTGAAAATATACTTGTGAGATTTTTTGAAGTAATAAATGTATATGAGGAGTTATTCTAGGTCTCATTCTCTCTCCCAAAGTGATCCTCATGTTTTAAAACCATTTTTTAACTACATAACATCAAAACTATTAAGAAAATCTAATTTGTACCTTGTTCATATGAGTAGGTTAGAAACCAAATTGATGAAAAATATCCTTGGAGAGTATTCTAAAATTTCAAGTTATTGCCATACCAAAACTATCTCATCTAGATGCCTCTCCTTCCTTGTGTTCTCCATCTTGTCCTTATCAAGGGTTTTAGAGGGTTTTAAATAGTTTTCACCTTCAATCTATGAAAAAAAATCACAAAAACCTTATTTAATACCCTCTTCATCATATCCCAATTCCTTAGGTTCCCATTATAATCATCCATACAGGTGTGAACTTCCAAAATTGCCTTCTTGAGTTTTATTTTGCATTCTACATACCCTATTAGGATCTTAGGCTAAGAAATAACTTTATCATGTCTTTATCTACATTCCAAAGGATTTTACATATCTTATAACTCCATATTAACATTTTCCAATTATTTTTAATGCTTACTTGGTGTTATAAATGATATTATACCCCCTTTAGGGCTTTAGGCCTAGTCAAGACCTAGTAAGCTTAGTATGTAACTATGTGGGTTTAGGCCACCCTACTTGGTCTCTCAGTGATTTGAGACCTTCACCATGGTCATTAATTCCTAAAAAATATTTATAAATATTTATTTAATGTTTAATTATTCCTTAAATTACCTCTCTACCTTTTCATACCCAACCTGCAACTTTGTTCTCTCTGGGAGTGCCCTCTATCTGAGATAGAATAAAGGGCATATCCCCTATTGTCTTAATTAAAAAAAAGGTGTGATGATATTTTTCAATCCATGGGGATGCTCTACTCAAAGCCTTAGGTTTTTTTCACATCAATAATAACCCTAATTCTTCAAAACTCCAAGGCAGACTTTTAAAATATTCACTGTCTGTAAGATTGGCATATTGATTGTAGGTATGATTGAAAACCCACTCTATACTCTATTTTATTATAATGAGATTATCTTTAGATGTATATTACTACTTTGGATTCCTTTAAAACATGTTTATCATCCCTGTATTCTCAATATTCTTTAATGAATACCTTCCACTTTGATAGATTCAGTTACAATCAATTATATCATGTGTTTTAACTTAGAAGAGATGTGCTTATAGGTAAATATTACATAGCTATGCCTAGTGTCTCATGATTTAAGACCTTATTTAGGTACTCTAGTCTCATCTCATATTTTCACTTTCTCACACTATGCCTTAGTTTAGACCAACATCAAGATAGTCATACTTTAGATCACTCTCATACTTAGTCAACTATAGTTGACTATTCTTAGAGTAAAAAAGGTCTTGTAGATGCATATCAACCTATGATACACCTCATGTAATCTATTTTGAGTATTTTAACCAACTAAAATTGAAAATTTATTATGTTTATATGCCTATAGTCACCAATGTTCATCTCATGAATTTGTGAGTACCTATAGTCAGGTTGTAGGTGACTTTTCTTAAGGCAAGGTACACCTATAGATGGATATTTGAATTCAAACCATATAATTTCACTCCCATCAATGTTATTTGGAACCTTATTTTTCCTTTCATCTCAATATGATAATTCAATATGGATATGTTCCTCTATACTTCCATCTTGGACTTTGAAATCATTTACAAGTCTAAGATATTGTAGAAAAAACTAAAAAAGTATAGTGAAAGATTTTCTAGAATGGAGACCTCTTTTTCATCAACTCCTTTGGTCAAACCCTCACTTTATTTTGAAAGGTGTTACTTATTAATTATGTGTACAATATGGAGGAATCCAAACTTATCTATACTTTATGACATCCTATTAAATAAAAGCATCAAAAGTGAACAAGGCTCTATTTTAGATATTTTAAGGTAACAAGTCCTTAAAATCCTCTATATATGAACATGGCTCTTCAAGTTTTATTTCCATTATATATATTTAAAATTTATTTATATGACCTCTTAAACATTATCAAACTTTAAGGAGGGTCTCCAACATGCTTAAACTCTTCCATGATTATCTTTAGGTCTCTATGAAAGCCACTTGTAGGTGAAATTACAGTATACAGGGCCGTGAGGATGAGATATGGATAATGTGCATATTTTGTGAACATACAATCATTTTTATCTCCTCTAAAGATCTTAAAATTAATCCTTTCCACCATGGACTCGAAAAAAAATTAAATTCTTCATCTTAACATGATTATCTCCTAAAGGGCACCTATAGGTGTCTATCAATGGTGTAGAATTATGTGTTGAGTTTATCTTGATAGTCACAGTCTAACATATATAATTTGGAAAGCATATATTGATTTATCATGATATAATAGGGTTATTAACCTCTTAAAATTACTTATTACATTTCCATGAATGTGTTCGAGACCTTCATACACCATGACTATATATGTATACCTATAGGAAACTTGACTGTGTGAAATATGATTGTCTCCTTGAGAAATGTATGACCTTGAGAAACTAAGCTTGGAAGGAAGGGGTGATTTTAATTAATTTTAAACCATATAATACAACATGTCACATTCATTTAAAACCATTACAAGAGAGTAAAATGTCTATACCTGATGAAACCTACTTACAACTCCATTAGTGCACTCAACCTACAACTTGAGAAATTTGAGCTCATAAAACCACCTCAAAACATGAAAAAAAGGGTATAAACCATTAAATAAGGAATTCCAATTTTTTTTATAATCACTTTCACCAATTATATTATATGGACCAGCTCAAACAAGAAGAAAACTTGTAGGGTGTGGGGATTAACATGCAAAATGAGGCAATCAACTTCTAAAGTATGGTTAATAAATCATAGGAAATAAATAATTTAAATCCTTCTATTTATTTAAATAATAATATTGTAATAACACCCCTTAATATCATTTTACCTGAAACTTCTCCTACTCGTACCATGAAGAAACTTGTTGACTAGTTTTGCATGTCTAATGGAGAGATGGAGAAGTGAAATGGTTTTCAATCATTTTTTCGACTTTTAAATTATATAAAATGGTTTTTTAATCTTAATATTCATTTCAAAACCTTTCCATGCATTCTACACTCGTTTAGATGTTGTACAAGTATCCAAAGCCTCTTTTTTCAACTATTTTCCTAATTTTAGTTATGAACCTACAATTTTTTTAGTTAGTAATAACATGAATGATATTATATGAGATATTTTATTTTTAAATATAGTTTTAAACACTTTTCTACCAATTAAAATTTCACCACCTTCATTAATGACTCAACTGTGACTCCTAAGTGACATAAAATAACTTAGGACTAGATTTAACTATGACCAAGATTAATATCTAATTAAATAGCATAAAATAATACCATTAAATACCTTATAACATTATAATATACCCATAAACATTTTTTTCACTATATGGGGTTGACTTATTTTGACTTGGGGTCAAAATAGTCAATAGTACCCATACCAAAATATGGTAGAATAAACTTGCCTAATGTTTATACTTATTTGCATACTCTTAATATTTGTATCCTTTTATACAATGGTAACCCTTTATTTTGGTTACTACTCTCAAAAATTATACACATGTCATCTTTAAATTCAAAACATGCATTAAGGTTAGGCATGTGTATTTTAAAGTATTAAACGATGTGTGAACAAGTGATGGCAAGCACTCCCCCTCATTATGAAAACAAGATTTAAAATCCTATTTATTATTCATTACACATTTTGGTCAATTTTATCTATAAATATTCTCAACATGTCGCTTACTCAATTGGAACACTCTCTTGTACACTTATGTGACACTAAGAACCCATTTATTAGCCATGCTTATGTATACCTTGTTTTTGTTTCTTTTTCACCACAATTTATATCTAATTGACACTCCTAAATATTTGAATTATTTCACTTAATATTAGATCTTAAAAAATGGAAGTTATATCATGTGGGAACTAATAATAAAATAGCCTCTAGGATGAAAAGTTTAACTCATTTCCACTTTAACTAAATCTTAAACTTCAATAGAGGTAAAGTGGCGAGGGATGTTAAATAAAAATTATAGAAATTGAAAGGCAGTGATGAACCGAGGGATATTATTTATTCCATTTTATTATAATGGTTAAGCAAAAAACATTCATAATAGGAAGTATAAATATATTAAACATAATTAAGATAGAATTCAAAAGGTAGATAATCAATGTTGCATCAATTTAAACATTCACACATTTTGATATGAAGAGAACAAATAACTACAACATATTTTATTCAATGCTTCAAATTACACAATTGCACAATACTTTAAAAGGTCTAACCAACAATAAACATGAAAATTATTATTCCTAAGGCCTTATCCTACATAAATCCTAAAACAGATAAATAATAATTCTAAATATAAGAGGTGGATATTTTTTCTCAATTGATCTCATTACATTTATAATACCAAGAAGGAAGAGGGATTTTATTTGTTGTGCCACAACACTGATTTTTTGCCTCTCAATTATTGTGCATGAAACTAATACAATAATAGTTCTAATATTTTATTAGCTCCACAATAAATTTCATTAGTGTAATTTACTAAGCACTACCTTCATTAAAATTTGTTACTAATCATCCAAGTCTCTAGCAAGGTGAAAAACACTCATCCCCTTTAAATGGTGGATTCATTTATATGAATATATCCTTGATTTTCATACATATTTTTATTTTTCAATAACCATTTGACTTTTTACATAGTCATGAAGGTTCTCATACTATTATTTTGTGGTATTGAAGGTTTATGGGTCATTATATTGAAGATGATTGACATTTCATGTGTATTCTACGAATAGTTTGGAGTTGTGGGCTCTAAATTTCACACCATCTGTCAATGTAGCATGTATGATCCACCTAAGTACACCACAATCAATGGCATGATATATTACTAATTTTTTTTGAAAATGTATTTGGAATTAGTAAACACCATGAGATTTGTGTGATATGGTGGAAGATCCTACAATGGGAAATGTATACACTTGATTTTTTCAATTTACCACTTTACTGGCAATTTATCTTGTAATGTCTTGTTATCACATCAATATCCATAAGTGCATGCCTTTAAGGGTGCTCTGAGAATGTGTTGGGATAGGCTTGTGTTACTTTTCAAGATATGTTTGCATATTATTTTGAGACACCGTCACTACTATGAATTTGAACTCCCTTGAGTCTCTTTATATCATACCTCTCTATGTAATTTCCATATAGATTTTATAGCTGCCCTATATCATATTGTAGCATCCTATTCAATAAATTCTATTTCACACTTAATTTTCCCTATGTCATATCATGTATCCTGATATAGTTTTAAGTCTATTTTTTTATCATTTATATTATGTCAGCTTCGATTATTATATATTATGTCAATCAAAATATTCTAACTATATTAACCTAGCTGATAACATCAACTTATAGTTTATGATTATTCTAAAACTAAATCAACTAGTCCTATATAGTTATTTGTTTTTTCCAACTATATTAGCTAGCCCAATATAGATTTGTACTTTCTACCAACTACATCAGCTAGCCTGATATAATTTTATTTATCAATTTTTCATTTCAATTATATCACCCAACCTGGTACCTTTTTAATTATTTGCTTCTTACATGTCATGTTTATATTTCACTTTAAATCTAAATTATATTTATTGTTATTTATGTTTATATCTTCCTAAAACTATGTTATGCTAGTTTTAAAACTCATGGGAGCTACTATTTTGGGCAAAATAATCATCATTTTTACCTAAGTCATGGTTTGAAGGATAAGTACCCCAATAATCAATTTATTAAATAACACTATATATAAATTTTATCTTCCACATACATCATGGTATAGTGAAAGCACCTAGGGTTTTGTTTTCATCCAATAGGGATCATTTCAGCCATTTAATTTTATAGTAAACTGGTAAGTGGTTATCCTTGAGAAGTTACTCTCAACATACCTCATAGATAAGATATTGTAGTTAGAGGATAATGGAATCCTCTATATTAGGTGCCCATTGGGCCTTATTCATTATTTATTATTAAGATCAATATTTTTCAGAGCCTACAACTCAAACATGCCCTAGATTGGTATCACCTTCATGCTGTGTTCATTTACTAATATATTTTTGTTTACTTTTTAAAATGTATCATTAGCCTAGTAACATCTTGTGTATGTTTCCAACTACATCAGCTATCCTAATATAATTTGGAATGTTCTATCAACTACATCATCCAGCCTAATACAGTGAAACTTTACCAATTTTCTTCTAACTACATCAACCAACTTATTACAATTTATTTTTTAACCATACTACATCAGCCAAATTAGCCTAGTTTATTTGTTATTGCATTGGATATCCTAATACATTCCTTTCCCATCCATCAATAGTGATACCTTTTTACCTAGTTATATCGGTCAACTCAATACAATTTGTGTTTACAAAATTAGTAACTAAATTTATTAGCCAACTCAATACAGATTATTTTTTAGGCCTAGTAACTATCTGTATTATCCTTCTCAATACCATATGTTTCCTTTGGTAAACCTTATTCCATATTATAATTTTTATTGTGAGCTTCAACCCATTTATATTATATATAGGTTATTCTTTCATTCATGTTTTGTCCACCATAGATGACAAGTCCTCATGGTGTAATTTCTCTTAGTATCATCCTAGATCTATCAAATGTAACTTGTTTCAACTTAGCCTAACGTCACAGATAGGATATCCTAACTAGATTAATTTATACTCTAAATAAAAATAAAATTCCTAGTGAACATTCCCCATCCATTACAACAATTCAGTCAACCAACACTATTATGGGGAATTTTCATTCCAATATCAATGTTTGTAATCCCCCATCTAATTATAATCCTACATATAATTCTAATCCTCCTTCACCTAACTCA
Organism: Torreya grandis; assembly: GCA_037957365.1. Lineage (NCBI taxonomy): Eukaryota > Viridiplantae > Streptophyta > Pinopsida > Cupressales > Taxaceae > Torreya > Torreya grandis. Next base: position 331,337 of record JARHVA010001922.1, read on the forward strand.
ACTAAAATTTCAAACTCCACTTCTAATCCTCATCTAGACTCATCACAAATCCTTGCATAAATGATTCAACATATGACTCTTATGCAAGTTTCTAGTAGCAATCAAATCTTTCAAATGAAAAACTAAATCTTATAAGTTGTCAATCAATTTCCCAAAATAATATTGCATCAACCCAATCAGCATTACATCCCTTCTCTCCTTGTATATTCAAATGGAAACCTTATTTTTCAACAACTAATTCATAAGAATATGTTTTAAAATCTTCAAAATGAATATTTATCTCCTTTCATTATGTCTATGGATATCAAAACAATTTGTCTAACCATCACATATGATGGGACTTATAATCCCACCTTACACCTTAAAACATTTATAAATCTCTATAACTATTTGGTTAAAAATAATACTTACACCACTACTAAGCTTCTAGATAAAACTTTTATTGGAGATTCACTTGAATGGTACAATGAACTTCCTACACATTCCATTACACAACTAGAAGACTTATTCAATGTTATAACTAAGGAATTATAATTAAATAAACTTCATAAAAATATCCTTATTAACTTCATAAATTCTAAAAAAAATCACAACAAATCTTCCCATGACTTCATCAAGCAATGGAAATCATTAGTTCATAAAACAGACCTTAACATGAGCGATGACAATGTCTTCAAACTCTTTATTATTGCTCTTAAGGCCTATAATCAATACAAGGTTAGGATATTATCTACTAAAATTTTAGAATATGCCTTTAACCAGTAAAAGATCCTTTTTACTCAATTTGAACCATCTCAAAACATCAAAAATGAATCTTTTCAAACCTCAACTAATACAAACAACACTAATTCATTTCAAAATAAACTTCCCCAATATAAATCATGAGAATCTAAATTAGATAATTATTTTTCCTCCTACCCTTCCTTAAATATGCAAGAAATTAATGATTTTTTATCTCCATATAAAATATACATTTTTTCTTATACACCCCCACCATGGTATGATCCTAATAAATTTTGTTGGTTTAATTCCAATATTGGTCATTATCATGAGACATGTCATGCACTCTATAAACTTACAGTAAATACTATCTTGAGGGAAAAATTTAATCATAACCTCATCACTAAATAACATCTTAAATAATACCTTAAATCCTCTTATAACTAATATTATCATCATAAATATAATAAATCAAAAATATTTAAAATCATAGGATCCCAATACACAACATTCAAATGAATTCATTTGTGCTATTGATGTCAACTATGATCACCATTATACTAACTTTGAATTTTTGAATGCAAAAATGTTAACTACCATCATAATCCCACTCACAAATATCCCCTAACTAAATATAAGAATCCTTCTCTTGAAAAACAACTTATTAGTATATTACTACCAATACTACATTTTTTTATAATTTTCTACCTAATGATGAGCATGTTCCACCATCACAAACTTAACCTAGAGGATCAAATCCTCCTAAGGTCACCCTTATTAATCAAGTTAAATATCATTATGATTTTAATAAAAAATCAAAATGGGATTACCTATATGATCTTAATCTTATGCCTTGAAATATTCCTTTGATGGAACACATGAGAAAATCACTATGTCATCAAAAATTCTCATGCAATAATTACAAGACATTTAAGAATGTCTATATAGTTATATTAAACCACCTACTCAACTTTATGAAGGTATCGCACCCATGTAAATCCTTAATATTGAAACCATTTCTTAATATTCTTAATTTAAGAAAATTTTCATAGAATTTCTATAAGAATACATGATTAATGATGAATTTATTTTTTGATTCGATGACCCACCTCTCTTTATTAATATTATATTAAAAAATAATATAATAAGGAAAGTTTTATTGGATGAAGTCTCATAAATTAATGTCATTTACCTTTAACTAATCCAAAAACTCATATATTTCAAAGATGATATCAAACGAACTAGACTCACATGTCATGGATTTGATAAAACCAACAAAACGCATCTTGGTTGCATTTGGCCCCACATCACTATTGGGACCATAATAATACATACCAAGCTTATGGTTTTATATCTTCTACTATCATATAATATCCTTTTTTTACATCATTAGACTCATCATATGAGATCTATCACTTATTTGGGTATCCAGTTTATTAATTTCAATCATGAAGGCAAAAATTAAAATATTGAATCCAATCCCAACCCATGGGTTTTAAAATTACCTAATCCCCAAAAATAAATCTTTATCTTGGCATTCCTCATATCAATAGTCCTACCCTTCTTGAGTTCATCAATATGTATTTGGATTTTCAAGTCACTCCAATCTAATAATGACAAACCTAATGAGTTATAAATTATTTTCTATACCACCTAATTACCTCCCTATATAAATAAATGGCTTCATCCATCTCTCCCACCATGAGATAGTATAATTCCCTTGATAGGTGATGATATTTGAATCCTAGCTCATTACAATTCCCATGAAGCTTTTTATACATATGATTTTGAATGTAATGACCTTAGGGTGGTTAAGCTATTTTAGGACCCTTTATCACTATCCCTTTGAACATTTAGTCAAATTGGTATATCCATCAAAGATACTTCCAATGATAATTCTTGAAAAAATACTCGTGTTATTAATATCTCTCCATCATATGATGATGATTTCATAGATGCTTAAGAATAATAATGAAACTTGTATATAATTCATTATTAGGAAACACTTACTAAAATGCATGCCTTTAATTAATATGTCTATTTAGTTCATATTTCTCCTAATTCTAGTGATGATGAAAAATAATTATAACCTTGAGGCTATGTTCCTCCTGTCAACCCACCATTAGAAAACACTCCATGGGTTGTCCAATAGTTTTTTGATTTTCTTAAAAAATATTGCTACATTGGCCAACCTGATACAATTTATAAATTTTATAATACTAATAATTGTATTGACCAACCCAATATAGTTTAGTTTAATCCCTAATTTTATAATTGTACCATTCAGCCCAATATAGTTTGAATCTTATCTCACAACTCCATTATCTAAACATTACAGAGTGTTGATACAATTCTAATAACATCTCTAAATTCTTAAAATTGTATTAGCTAGCCTAATACAATTAACACCACCACTAACTTAGCTAAATGTACCAACCATGTCAATATGGTTTAACCTTATTATATTGCATTACATTGTTTTAGCCAAGATGATACGATACAAAAAAATCCAACCACTTCTAATCTAGATCTTGAAATTAACTTAGATATTAAAGCCATTGGTGTAAGATAAATTCACTTATAGTTTGATAGCAAAGGTAATAATATTATTTATCAAGAGGTAGATGCCAAATATTAAGTCCAATTATCTATGTTTCCTAATTATGTAAACATTTTATAATTACTTCATGCTAGAGAGCCTCAACTTTCCATGACAACATCCAAGTTTGGCCACATTGATAAAATTGCTCCTTAATTTAGTAATTTTTTTACTAGTGTTAACTCTAAGCCTAAACCTATTTCAAAGCTTCTTTCTAAACCATACCATTTTAAAGATGGAGTCTCATTTTTTATCAAGTAAACTCAAGTAATTAACTTTGGTTCATCTTAAAATTCCAAATCCATCCTTATCTTTAAAGAGATTCTCCATGAATAAAAGGATAATTATAAACTATTTATAGACAAATATCATGAAGTCTTTGCTTGGTCATACAAAGATATTCCATGCATATACCATAGTATAGTTGTTCATAACATAATAACCTATATAAATACAAAACCCGTACACCAAAAGTAATATAAGTTGCCTCTTATTATTTCTACTTTATGTCAAAAATAAGTTATTAATATCTTAGATGCTACATTTATCTAACCTATAGATTAATTTTAATGGGTCTCTAACATAGTACTGTTTATAAGAAAGTCACTACGGTCATTCTTATTTTTATAACATTTTGTAATCTTAACTTAACATGCCATAGAGACAACTTGCCTCTACCTTTAATCAATTAAATTTTTGATTCCATATATGGCTATGAGATGATTTCCCTCATTAATGGTACTTCAAGGTAAAATCATATTCACATAATCCCTAAAGATCAACATGAAACCACATTTATTACTAAGTGGGGAACATATTGCTATGTTTTAGATAAAGGTAAAAATAGGTTTTGATGGGATCCCGAAACCCAAGTACAAGGAAAGAAAGATAAAGCTTCAACTCCCATAGGCAGAACCTAAAAACTACTACATAGAAGTAGCAAAAATAGGTTTTAAATGGACCTGAAACCACCAGAGAGACCACTGGTCAAAACCTAGATTTAACATAGATCTGGCTACACCATAGATAGAAGATTACAAAAAGAAACCAGAGAACAGGACCAAAAAACATAACCAGCAAGAAGAACCAGACTATTCTTCTAGTTCCAAAATCATTTTCACAGTTTTTTACCTTTCACAATAGTATCTTGAGTGGTAGTTGCTGCCAACTTGGCTCCCTCTTGTGTAGCCTTCTTTCTTGAGCTTTGTCTCATCCTTTTGCTAGGCCCCTCCAAAGATTTGGTCTCCTCGCTAGCTCTTTTTCCAATATTGGCAGCTGTAACACAAATGTTGGACGTACTTCCTCCATTTTTGTTCTGTTCTCCCTAATGAGTTCTCGAAGGTTATTCTCGTAATCTTTGAGCTTGACTGGGATATCTCTTATCTATTTTTCCATGTTGTTAATTTTGTTCCATGCAGCTTTCTAGTTATCTTCCATAATTTCCACTTTCCTTTTGAGATCCTTAATCTCCTTACACATCTAAGAATCAAGTTGGAGAGAAGCCTCTGCTTTGCAATTAACCCAACTCATAGGTGTGTGCTTTCCATCGTTCTACCTTTTCTCTCTCCATTCCTCAGAATTCTTATTGGGACTGTTCCCACCTTCTTCAAAGTGATCCTCTCGACCCCTTTGATACTGTTCTTTTGTTCCAGTTTGAATTTCCATGTCCATTTCTTGATTGTCATCTTGAACTATATTTTTCCTTTCATTTCTTGAAATAGGGTCCTCAACAGGGCCATGCTGGACAATATCTTCCTCTGACACTTTCTGATTTTCCTCAGTTTCTTCTTTACTATTTTCAAATTCCTCCTCTTTGCTGACTCCTTTCTCATTCTTCTCTTGACATTCTTCGTCCTCTTTTGAATTTGTATTCCAGCTTTCAGTACCTTCTTCTTCTTCCAGATTTTCCTCCCTGGGTTTATCAATTCTCTCCCACTCTGTATCTTCTTCTACATTCTGATTTTTGGCACTGGGGAACTTGATTTTGTCTTTCCCTTTTACAATTTCACTCTTATTGCTCCCAAACTCCTTATTTTTCCCCTGGTTAGGGTTCTTAACCATAGCTTTATTCTTGCAGTAGCCTTCGATTAACAGAATTAGGCCTTCATGCAGGATAGGACGTGTTTCCTTCTTCCTGTGAGCAAATAAACTTTGGACCAAAGAGAAGCGCAGGTAAAAGGGAAAAGACAATCTTACCTTATGTCTGAAATGATTAAGGAAAACAAAGTGGAATTTATGCACTCTCTTGCTTCTTCCGTCCAAGATGAAATACTCCCTTATACAGCATAAGACATCCCTCCATATCCCCTTAATCTGTTCCAATTCATAGAAATCCCCATTCTTGACTAGCTTCTGCTCTTCCACATCCGTCTTGGGGAACTTACAAAAGGCCTCATTCGAAATGCTTGTCTACTTGGAGAATTTAAGTCCATCCGTAGGCAGCTCTGTCACCTCTGCTATAAAATCCTCAGTTAGGTTCACCGTGATACCATGCAAAGTGACCCTTTCATCAATCCAATTTTTGAAAAAAGCCATAGTGATATTCGGTTTTGACCCATGTAGCCTTTCCATATATTTCATGACTTTTTCTTTCTATAGAATTCTCCAGACATCTTGTTTCTCTCTCCATTCGTCACAGTTTTTGAGTTCCTGCTTCCTTGGTTCTCCCTTCCTTTTTCAAGCCATACTCATCATCTTTGAAACCCAGTCGCTATGAACTTTACAATGATCCCGCCTGCTGCCAATTTGATTTGAAAGTTGGCTTTGTTTGGGCACGTTCAGGATCCGCTTCTCACTCTCAAGAGCCTTCCTCTTTAATGATTGTAGACCTTTCCCCGTAAAGCCACTCCTCCTACTCATTATATTTCTATTACAATCTAATCTTTCCCTCCTTTGCATGAGTTGCATCATGAAGAATGAGCACCCTCAGTTCCACATTATTTTCTAATGTTTCTTGCCACCTCACTTTTTGTCCTATCTAGACTGCACAGTTTTCTAACCAATCTGCAACTCCATTGGCTTCACGATAGGTGTGGGTTATAGTCACTTTATCAAAAAAAATTATAAAAAATTATTAAGGTTTTCATCTCCATTACCATAGCCTCTATGGTCTAAGACACGGTATTTTTATTGTTAAGAATATTTATGATGTTCAATGAGTCTCCTTCTAGCCACAATTTGGGATATCCTGAATCCACAGCTATTTTGATGGTCTGAAGGGCAGTAGTAGCTTCGGCAATGTGACAATTCGATTTACCAATGGGGATTGCAACAGAATCAATAACCTTTCCCGTATGGTTTCTCAAGACTCCACCATAACCTGCTTTCCCCGGATTCCCTTTAGCAGCTCCATCAAAGTTTCCTTTAATCCACCCTTGAGGGGGAGCATTCCATGTAACTCCTAATCTGGGATTATCAGGTTTACCTTTAGAATTTTCTGTACTTAAGGGATTATCCACTTGGAGAGTTGAACTTGGATTCTTTTATGATAAAAAATTCTCCTTAATAGCTCTAATGATGTTCTGTCCTACCACCCATCCAGGGAGTTCTTTATTTCTAAAAATTTGGTTATTTCTTTCCTTCCATATTCCCCACCAAATATGGGGAAGAGTAAGTTTCCATAAAAAAATTACTTTAGAATTCTTGGAGGGGCAGTACCAGCTTTTAAGAGATAATTCCACATTTTTATGATGGATCCATGCGATGCCCCACAAATTGAGGATCTCTTTCCAGACTAGCTGTGTAAAAGAATAGTTTATGAACAAATGATCTCTATCTTCAAGGCCCTTCTTACAAAGAATACACCTGTTCACAATATATATTCCTCTTTTCTGTAAATTATCCAAAGTTAAGATTTTGTTTTGGAGGAGGGTCCAGAAAAAGATTTTGATTTTAGGGATGAGCCCCTTGATCTAGGCCTTCATCCACAGCAGTTTTTTGCCATTTCCCTTTGAAGTGAAAATGGAAGAAACTTTAAACTATCCGCTTGGCTCATTGTGCCAAACAATCTTATCTTCAAGATTAGGGTATAGAGATATAGCATTTAGGGATAGTTGAATATCCTTGAAATCTTGATCATAGTTAGTGAGGTTCACCCAGGAGTTGTTCAGCCAGTATTGGTTAACCATTATTCCCACTCTTTGCTTGCAATGGTCTATAACATCTTTATCTTGGATTTCATCTTGCAACGGTTTTCCTTTTAACCAAATATCTTCCCAAAATTTCACCTTTTTTCCATTGCCAACTTTCCAGGAACTTCCTTCTTCTAAAACATGTTTAGTCCCCTGGACTGCCCCCCATATGGCAGAAGGATGGGAAATGTCCAGATTAGAAAAGAATTCAGGGAGTGAGTTTGCCTTAAATAAGTATTTGTGCTTCCATATTTTGCTCCATTCTTTATTTTCCTGATAAACCCTCCAACCCTGCTTAGCTAAGAGAGCTGTGTTCATACTTCTAATTTTCCTTATTCATAGTCCACCTTCCCTGACAGGTTTACAGATGTTATCCCATGCTATTAAAGGCATTCTTCTTTTCTCCTCAGTACCTGACCAGAGAAAGTTTCTCTGAATTTTTTCAATAGCTTCAGCAAATTTACTGGGGATTTTGAAAAGACTCAAAGCGTACGTGGGTATGCCTTGAAGACTTGCTTTGAGGAGGGTGAGCTTTCCAGCTTGGCTTAGAAAACTACCTTTCCATCTCGCTAATTTCTTACTAAATTTGTTAATAAGTCCTTCCCAGAAAGCTTCAGGAACTTTCATCCCAAAAGGGAGACCAAGGTAAGAGGAAGGAAAAGATCCTATGGAACATTCAAGGATTTTTGTTATTTTGTTCTGTCTGTGACTTGGGGTATTAGTAAAGAATAATGCACTTTTGTTCCAATTTATCAGTTGTCCAGAGGCAAAAGAATATAAATTTATAGCTTCCTTTAAAGTTCTGGCTTCTGTGACTTCAGATTGCCCCATGAAGATAGTGTCATCAACAAATTGACCATGGGAACATATTAAAGGATGCGAAGAGGGTTTCAGGCCCTTAAATAAACCTTTAATAACTAAGTCCCCTAAGTATCGCCCCATACTATCAGCCATAATTATAAATAGAATAGGGGAAATAGGATCCCCCTGTCTTAATCCCCTTGATGGATTGAAAAAATGAGACGAACTCCCATTTACCAACACAACAATAGAAGTAGTAGATATCAACTACTTGATCATGTCAACCACTCTTTGTTCAAAGCCAAAGGCAGTAAGGCTTTTAGAAAGGAATAACCAATCCACCCTGTCATATGCTTTAGCAATATCCACTTTCATTATGAACCCCTCATTGTTTGAGCTGAACAACGAGTGAATATTCTCATGCGCCGTTATTACAGAATTGAGGATTTGTCTGCCTGGGATGAATCCATTTTTCTGATCAGTTATTATCGATGGGATCACTTGAATTAATCTGGTTGTTAGAACTTTGGATATTATCTTATAGAAGGAGTTGCACAGGCTAATCGGTCTAAATTGATCAGGACTGTCAGCTCCAGCCTTTTTTGGAATCAGACATAGAAAAGTGGCATTAACTTCCTTCAGCATCTATTTGGCTCCAAAGAATTCCTTCACCGCATTACTGACATATTTGCCAATAAGTTTCTAGAGATTTTGAAAAAAGAACATGGGAAAACCATCTGGTCCAGGTGCTTTATCTCCTCCTAAAGATCTAACTGCTTTGAATATTTCCTCCTCTTTAGGTATGGAACATAACATGTTATTCTGCTCCTTCGAGACCAAAGGAGGAACCACACATAAGATATCAGCCTGACTTTTCAAGTTGATGTTTCTATCAGCCTTCATCAGGGAGGAGAAAAATGAAAGCATTTCCTCCTTTATTTCCTTTTCCTCTGTTATCTTCTGATCTCCTTTTTTCAAGTGTTGAATATGAGTTTTAGCTCTATGTTTTAGAGTGGAAAGATGGAAAAACTTTGTATTTTTGTCTCCTTCTTTCAACCATTACACCCTAGATCTTTGTCTCCAATAGGTTTCTTCCTTTGTTATAATATCTTGGTATTAAACCAATTGTTCACTTTCTTCTCTACGAAAGTCAGAAGTATAACCATTTTGCTGAATTTTTTTCTGAATTCTACTAATTTCTTCCTTAATAGTCTTCTTTTTCTCAAAGATATTTCCAAAACAATCCTTATTCCATTTCTTAACTTCCTTTTTAACATTTTTGAGCTTGGAAGCCACTCTAAAGAGAGTTGTTCCCTCAATAGGTATATTCCACCACTCTTTTATTTTGCTTTCAAACTGTGGGTGCTGAATCCACATCTTTTCAAATCTGAATGGATGATTCTTTTTTTGGTTCAATTTGACCACTGTGAAAATAAGAGGGAAATGATCCAAGCCTATTCTATGGCATGCTTCCAATTTACAAGTGTAATCTTTTGTCTAGTCTGGGGAAATGAGAGCCCTATCAAGCTTGGCCTGTATACATTCATTATCAAGTCTCTTATTGCTCCAAGTATACTAAATTCCTTGCAACTCCACATCTATTAAGCCTTCTTTACTTATAAACTCCATGAGATCAAATCTCCCTTCCATTTGAATAGTATTACCACCCTTTTTCTCATAATCATAGAGAGGAACATTAAAATCTCCTATTATAATCCATCGCCCACAATAATCTTTGCTTCTGAGATTTGAGAAGGTTTCCCAGACCTTTTTCCTTTGGTTCTTGGCATTGGGAGCATAGATATTTACAACATACCAACTTTCCTTTTGGTCAAAACTAGTTATTTTAACAGCCAAAAAAATTTTACTTTCCATCAAAATTGAACCAGAATATTGGTTTTTTTTCCATAGCATCATGGTTCCCCCTGAAGCACCTTCAGAGTTGCTGGCCTTAATAGTATAATTTTTAAAATATTTGATCTGTTCTACTTTCTCTTTACTCATTTTGGTTTCTTGGAGTAGAAGGAAGTCCGTCTTTTGCTCTCTGACAAAATTCCTAACTAAATCTAATTTATATATGCTATTTAGCCCCCTAATATTCCAGCTAATAATTCTCATTGGTTTTTATTGTTATGGAGCTATTTCGGCAGGGTTGCCTGCTTTCCATCTGCTATATTGTGTTTGATTTCCATCTCTCTATTCCTCTTTGTAGATTTTTTCCCAGGTTTATCTGGAGATCCTACATCCGATTTTAATTTGGCTTGCGGTTCAGATCCTTTTCCTTCTTTGCTCCTAAGAGGACCATTTCCTTTCGCACTGCCATTTCTCATCACCATGTGTTTTGTATTGTTCTTTTTCTCACCTTTTATCTTTTGGTTTTTTGATTTTTTACCAGTCTCTTTCTTTTATTCTACCATTAGGGCCTCTTTCACTGGAGTGTTATTTTCATCCTTTGATACCTCCTGCTTTTCCCCCATCTGGGCTTCACACATCTCTCCTTCTTCTATATTATTCCCCCCTTTAGGTAATACTTCTCCTTCCTCTAATCCTTCAATATCCTTTACCTTAAAAAGTTGATTTTCTAAACTTTGGGTATTCTGGTTTAGAAAATTAGCTTCTTCTTCTGTTAGATGATCTGGTTTTTTGTTCTCTAATTTCATCCCCTTCTCTTCCATTAGGGGACTAGATTTTTTTAATAGGGGCTCTATTGCTCCTAATAAATTCAGGTCACCATCTTCTTCTGTTGCAAAAATTTTATCCTCTTCTGTGTGTAGATCTACTAAAGCTTCTTGTTTCTTCCTTATCTTTCGATAGTCCTCTTTTACCTTCCATATTTTCTTTTGTTGAATCTTTATATTTTTCCCTTCCTAAAAATTTCTTGGATGGGATCTACCCCTATTGGGGCAATTCTTGACCCAATGCCCCTATTTCTTACACGCATAGCAAGAGTTTGGCAAATCTTCAAAGACAATCTCTTGGGTTTTCTTACCAAGCTTAGAAATTAATTCCACTTTTTTTGGGAGATGGTTCAAGTCTGCCACTTTAACATAAATTCTGGCACTTTGGAGTTTAGTTCTTGAAGTCGTGGCATTATCCACCACCACTAACTCGCCAAATGAACTAGTAATTACATTGAAAATGTCCTCATGCCAGAATTCTAATGGAAGACCAAGCAGTCTAGCCCATATAGGGGTAGTTAAGAAGAAAGAGTCTGATAAATCCATTTCTAGTTCCCATTTCTTGATTGTAAGAGTGCATTTTCCAAAAGACCAAGGCCCTTCACTAAGAACCTTATTCAAATCTTCTTTATAATTGAAGATAAAAGAGAAAAAACCATTCACCATTGGTGCAATGTCTACTTCTCTGCATACAGTCCATTTCTTTTTGATCATAGATCTGAGTGAATCTATATTTGGTCTAGCTCCTAGAAACTTTCCAACTAGGGTGAGTTCCATGGATGATACTGAGAAATCAAGTAGAGGGTCTGGGATAAAAACTTGAAACTCACCTTTCTCCCAGCATGATTTAGATGTCACCGGTGGGAAAAGGGATTTCCCTGTTGGTTTTTTCCCAAACAATGATGACCAGGTCCTTTGTTTGGGAGCCCCTGTCTGTCTTTTAGAGTTCTTTTCTTTTTTATATTCAGCTTTATCTTTCGCTTTCTCTGTGTACTATTCTAATGCACTTTTCAATGGTGAGTTTCCAACCCCACTATAGGGATCGTTAGCAGATGAAAACCTTCTTTTATCTGCATCAATCAGTAAACCTGACCCTCCACATTTTCCTTCTTCCTCTGCTGTACCACCAGGATCTGTTCCTCCTGCCAAATTCTCCTTGATTCTTTTCCCGCTCATTCTGAATTCAAAATGATCAAAATTTCTCTGTTAATACTGCTATGTTAATATGCCTCTTCACCTTAAAAACAATAAAACAACTTACCAAAATGTAATGACATTCATCTTTAATGATCTCATTTACAAGATATTTTAACCTATGTGGATGACCTTATTGCCAAATCTAAGTGTCATGAATATCATATTCATGACCTAGATATCATCTTTGATCACCTTATTAAATACACAATTAAGATTATTCTTTGTAAGAGTGTTTTCAGTGTTAACTTTGTAAAAAAATAGGATTTTTGGTATCATTGAGGGATTGAAAGGGATCCTTCTAAGATCACTATTACTCTTAACATTCCTATACTTTGATCAATTCCCAACATCTACACTTATGTTGGGGGAATATAAATAATTGTTCTCAACTTAACTTACTACACCTATTCAATAAAATCCTTTTTCAAGAAATGTGTTACACTTGAATGTACTAATGGTTTTCAATAATCCTTTGATAATATGAATAAATGTTTACTTCATCCTTTTACTTTATGACCACCTTCTATCGATATTTTGATTATATTTTACACATCATCTACCATTGTATCAATCAAGTCAATGCTTGTACAACAAGATGAATCTAACAAAGAATATGTTATATATTAAATTAGTCTTACTTTTAAGGATTATGAGACCCATTTCACAAAAGGTATCATGACTACCTCGTAATATGATTTTCTACTAAAAATATTTGGAACTATATGTTTTATCATACTCCCTATGTCATACTCCATTCTAATCCCCTTCACCATTTCTTCTCTAAAGCCTTATATCATTTAAAACAAATCAAAAAATGGATGGTACTCTTAATGGAATTTTACCTTAGGATTATCACTCAAAAATTAGTTAAAGGAAAATTCATTACCAAACAACTAGTTAACCCACTTATACCAACCCAATGACACCTTCCATGCACTCTTCTCGATGAGGAGGTCCTCTTGATCAAAGGTACCAATAAAGTTATTTACCTTAAATAATATTTCCAAAATTTCATAGTTTATATCAAGGTTTAATGCCTTAAATAACTTTAAATTGTAGTCTCTCATTCTAAACCATCTACGAAATCCACCTTAGGAGAGTTACATGAGGTTGCCATCAAATTTTATGAAGATACTTAGACACTCCATTTTGATGGATCCAAGTGTCTTCAAAGAGTCATGGAAAGATGTGTTATGTTAATTCTTATGTAAAAATCATTCTTATATATTATAAATTTAATTTTTATGTTACTAACTTGGATAAATATAAATCATTTATCATTGGGATGCAAGTAGACCATAGATTTAGACATTTCCTACTTACAGGCATTAAGTTCTTTATAGGTAATATGTCACCAAATCAATGGTGTTTATCAAATAAAAAATAAAAACCTTATATCATATCACTACCTTATATATTGTTAAATATTTTTCATCTTTCACCATCCATGAAATCAAAATGTTATAGTTGACTCTCTTACTTCTTCATTCTCTCTTTCATTTTCATCAAGCACTACATGACTCAAAGTTCCTCATCCATATGAGGAAATCTTTATCTACCTTAGTACCTAATAATTATTTATTTATTTTCCATATTTAAGTTATCACCACTTGAAAAGTATCATGGTATAAATTCATCATCTAATTTATCAAACATCATACTTATACTTCTAAAGTTGATTCCTATGAAAATACTAGACTCTGAAATCAAGTATTTAAATTTGTTATTATACCAAATACCATTTACTATAGTAATGTTGAATTCACCTGAATCCATTGTGTTACTCAATAATAATTCCCTTCTCTTCTTGAGTAATCCTAATTGGCATTTATGGTAGCCATTATAGTAGACACACTACAACTTGTAAATGTCTACACATGGGATATTATTATGCTAATATTTAAAAGACACCATCACATCTATAAATAAGTGTAATGCTTACCAAATTCATGATTGTCTTATTCATTATCCTCTATATGACCTTCAAACCCTATAATCTCCCTGGTCATTATCTATGTGGGGAATAGATCTCATCAAAAAATTACCTCGATCATAAGATGGTCATGTATTCATTATTACCACTATTGAGTAATTTATCAAGTGGGTAGAATCTATACCCCTTTTTTATGTTACTAGTATTACTATATCCAAATTTATCCTTAATTAGATCATATGTAATTTTTAATTCCTTTCACCATCATATCTAACAATGGTGGGAATTTCAAAAATAAAGGCATGAGGTAGATCTTTGCAAAATTCAAAATTACATAAAAAATTATACACTTTATCACCCTTAGTGCAATGGCCAAGCAAAATCCACCAACAAGATCCTTAACAAAATATTAAAAAATACTATTAATGATACTCATTTTGACTATCATCTAAAGCTATATCTAACACTTTGGGCTTATTGTACTAGTATTTATACTACAACAAGGGCAAATCCATTCTTTTAGTTTATGGATTTAAATTCATATTACCACTAGAAGTATAATTACCTTATTTGTGCATCTCATTTCATGGAATACTTTTTGATGAATAGCTTCATGAATCATGCCTTCATGTTTTACATTTATTTGATGAGCAACGCATGGATGCTTTACAACATAACTATCAATACAAAAATTGAATTACTAAACAACATAACAAGAAAGTCAAAGTTCATACTTTTGATGTCAGAGACCTAGTGGTGAAATTGGATAGCATGCATGACAAAGAGGAAAAGTATGCCCAAAAGTGGTGGGCTCATTATATATTCAAAGATATCCTTGGACCTATAACTTATAGATTTCAAAAAAATGAAGGACATATCTTCAAATAATTGACCAACACAGCTCTTGAAAAATTGTTTTTCTTAACATATGTTCTCTCTAGTTTCATTTCATTTTTTCCCATTTCTTGTACATATTAATTGCATGCTTAAAATTAGTTTATATATTCTATTGAAGATAACATTTCTTTCATGTTTTATTTTGAATCTCTTCTATTACAGCATTTATCTACATACCTATAAGTTTCTTTCACATTATCCCTGGTACCCATACTTGGTTCTTATGTATTTAGTCATTTTACACCTCTTGGTTGTTTAATTTGTGAGTTTCATTATAACACATTGGGAAATACAAGGCCTTCCTCATAAACACCCATCTTCTTCATCTTTCTTTCTATAGTCAATAGCTTTATCTCATCAGTTATTATTTCCCTTTTGATTCTTCATTTTATTTTATCATTACATACACCCTTTGGTTTATTTTATATCATTCTTATGCTTCATATATTTATTTTACTTGGTGCCTCTTTGGATTTTTAGTTTGTGTTACATTCTAACTCACCCTTAACAAATAATATCTATTATTTTTATTTGATGTGATCATTTATACTACATTTTTAAATCATACACAATTATTTTATAAGTTTTAATTATTATTTATTTCATTTGTATTATTGATTTCAAAATTATGGATAATTTCTGATGAGATTAGTATGCATAGTATGATACAAGCTATATAGTTGTATTACTAGCAGTTAAAATGATTAATTTTTTGAGATGATTTCAATGATGTAATGGAATAACTACTATTTTGTGTGAATGAGGTGGTTTTAGGATTGTCTCACCCTTAGAAAGTGGAATAGAGAGACAGTGTCATCGATGAGGAGGCAGATTTCAGAAATTAGGGATAATAATAACTTAGCACAAACACATAAACACACACCTGAATGTTGTTTTTTAAAATTTTAAGTGTTTTTGGTATTTTTTGGATTGATTTATATTTGATATATTTCAAATTATTCCTTTTTTTATTTCTTGAATTACTTTTGTTAAGAGTTATTCTATGACTATTTGGATGAGATTCTTCCTTTGCAATGTTTAGTTTTTATCTTGAATTGATATCTAAATAGAATGATAACTTTCCAAGGTTATAATTACTTTTTAGTTATAAAACTATAATTTCTAAGTATTAATATGTTTACCTCATTGTTTTGATTGTTCAAAAGTAATTAGATAAGACTAGCCCCTTTTTGGTGACCTAGGGGTTATGTGATTTCATTATGTTTCATCAAGTTTTTAAATGGAAAATGGACTTCGTAAATTGTTTTTTTATGTTTAAATAATAAATATCAATTTAGATAAGTTAACTAAGACCTAATCATTATTATTTTTGAAAAAAGACAAATATTTTGTGATATGATGGGAAAAAATGAATAGATTTGGGTCTTAGTTGTCATTAGGGTTTGGTATGTGCCATTTTTTTTGGAAGTATGCATGTAGGGACTCCATGAAGTTTCCATGGAGGTTTAAAGTTATATAATTTCATAAATTTAGCACAAATTTTATCAGGTTATAATGGAAGTTTAGTTTCATTGGATGAACTAGGAGAAACTTAGAGAAAATAAAGAAATGAGTAGAGGTAATGGAGGGAAAAGAGAACATAAGAGGAATGAAATAAGAGAATTGAAGAGGAATTTAAAAAAATATAAAAAATATAATGGAGGTTTGTATAGTATAACTACAAAGATAAATCTGCTTCCATTTTTAATATATAGGATGTCAACTTGTTTTTGAAGAGGCATCTTGAACCAAGAAAGTAATGTAATTATTTTTGTCAATATGAATTTGGTTTGGATTTTTTGAGTGTATAAATGGACTAGTTATTGTTTGTTTAAGTCAAAAAATTAAACCCAAGAACCTAGATAAGTGGTTTACCCTCCTGAATATTGAAAATGGCAGTCAATTTTTAAGGGCCATCCATGGTCTTATCCCTTAATGTAGAAATTAGTGTTAATCATTTTCATATATATACCATAGGATATTTAGACGGACCTAGGAATGGAATTTATTCCATCCACAAGCCCATATAAATAATAATAATGTGATTATTTAAACAAAGACAATGGAGATATGGAAAAATAAAAAGAGGGGTTTTATATATGTTTCATTACAGTTGTACAAATCCTTCTAGTAAGATGACTTTATCCATCTATATATAGGAATAAGTATTTTAACTATTGAGAAGATGCTTGGGATTATTTATGATTTTAAGAAGATAATTTTAGTCATGTTTGGACTATGGTTAAATATTTTTACATTTATATTTATTTCTCTTTGGTTGATAGAAATTTAACTTTATTGTAGGTGGTTCATTTTAAGTCAATTTATAAGGCTTGATGTTAGATTACATTTTCACACATTATTATTTTGGAGTCATTAATATTTATTTTTTTTTAATATATTTTAGAATGGTTGGGTATTACATAAATTTTGGATTTCTATTTGTTCTATTAGTAGCTCAATTGTGAGAGCCTTTGATAAGAGCTAGTTATAAGTTTTATTTCTCCTTGTATAAGTCTACTTGAGGTAGTTTCCATCCATATGATTGAGATATAAAATAGTGTTATTATGTATATAAATTAAAGGTAATTATTATTTTTTATCTTAGAGCTTGTAACAAAACATTAGTTACAGACTATCTCTCTAGGGAAGTCATTTATGAAGATGTTTCTAGCCATAAGAGTTAAATGTAAAATAAGTGCTTAAGAACACATTATATGTTGGATTATTATTATTCATTATGAATTTATATATGGATAATGATTAACTTCCAATGTTATTATTATCTTACATATATATATATATATATATATATATATATATATATATATATATATATATATATATATAGAATAACTCTTCATGGAGTCAAGATGTATTTTTAGTTATATATACATAGCTGTAAGGATATCTTTCCTTGAGTAAATTTGTATTTTTAGCTAAGTAGAAGTTATTGGTAAAAAAATTTAAACATCATTGACCAAAACTACTCTTAATAATTGTTTTATTTCCTTTTGTAAGGATGAATTAATATATAATAATACCTATAGGTGAAATTTAGGATTGTTTTACATGTCATTATAAAATCTTGAAAGAGTTTAAAAGAAATTTCATGGGTATTTATATGGCCTTAATTATACATGAAATTGAATGAGTTTTATTTGAATATTTAATCCTTAAAGGAAGTATTGGAATCATTATATAAACACGTGATTATTTAAATACTTCTTATAGTATGATATCAATAGTGTTTATAAACAAACATGTGGATTTATATATTGGATGCATATGGATTAAAAGGATTGTTATAATGTATTTGATATTTAGACTATTAAAAATATGACTAAATTTGTATGAGATATATACTTTCTTGATTTATTATTATAATATGAATAAAATATATTTTAAAATAGTTATTATCCATCCTTGTTTTACACTTCTTTGCATTAAATGATGATATGTATATTTAGCTAAGGGCAACCATTTATTACACATACATATCATTAGTTAATAAAAATAAGGTATATAAAATTAGTAGAGAGTAGGTTGTGTGTGAATTTGACTTAGATTCATTGAAATATAAAATATATAATGAAAAAAATTATCTAAAGTAATGTTATATCTATAAACATTGTCATTCCATTGTAATATCTAATTTACATGCATGTGTGTGAAGTAATATTATATAGAGGATTTTTTCCATGGTATTATGACTATTGTATGTATTATTTATTTTAATACATGTTTTGGTCTTAATTTTCACCCATCGGGAGAGTTCTTTAGGCTCTCTCCAACTAGGCCACAAAATGGGAATAATCTCAAGCTGTGTGTATCCCATAATGAGGTTGAGCCTCCAAAGAGGGTTGGTTCCCTTGGATTTATCACCTAAAATAATCTCTTTATTGTAAAAAGGAGAGAAATAGATAATAATATATAAACACATGTAAAAGGAGGTGATGTACCAATGTTATGGACACTTATATTTGCACAAGGCACACTATGAGACACTTTCAAGACTGAAAAAATCACTTCACTCACTCTTTGATCAGCTTCCACATGATTATTTCAATAAAATTCATTGAATATATATTAATCTAGCATGGGAGGCTAGTTTTCCACTTCCAAACTAGTCAATAGACTATCTACTACACTTAGAATGACTTGTGAAAGCTACAAGACACTTTCAAGAAGGTGAGTAAACTCAGATAGAGGCAAAGGGAAGCATAATTCACTTAACCACATCAATTAATTCATGAAACACACTTTAATTCAGCTTGAAAATGGAGGAATTCAATCTTTATTACATCAAATAGGTGTTACAGTATAAATTTTGGCATGGCTTGGGCAAGCCAAAAGCATAAGAGTCTCTTGTCTATGAAAATAGAAAGTTATCAGAGAGAGTTTCATAAGGGAAGAAATGGGTGATATATATAAAAAAGGGAAGAAAGAATCAATAATGATTCCCAACCACCCTTGATCAATTAGCATTGATCTTGTTTAACAAATTAACCACTGATCAACTCCAAATAGTTCTCAAGCCCTTCTCATTGGTTTAGAGATGCACTAGAAGACAAGAACTTTATCAAAAGTGTTGAGTCATGATCCATCCAAAAGGGGAAATCCCCCAAATACTTTGAAATTTCTTTCAATTATCTATTTTCATTCTTTAACTTCCAAAATATCCCTCTAATTAATGAGCTTTTAGCATCATGCATCATCTAGATATGTTATCAAATAGTTACTTTGAATCCATTCATTTAGTGTCCCTTCATACCATAATTATCAAAAGACCATGCCCCTGCACCAAATTATTTCTTTGTCACAATGTTTCCATTATTATAAAACCTTGAACATAGGTATTCTATAGATGAAAACCAATTCCCATATTATTTTTCATATAGCTATAATTGTAATGCAAATTTGTAGGTTAGGGTTCCTTTATCATGTACCAGATGTGGAACTTACATCTTAGAGATTTTGAGAGGTTTGATTGAGCTTTACTGGCATCCTAATATTTTTTAGTGTCAACTCTTGGTAACCTAGATTATATCTTGATCTTGCATAACCACCATGAGCCTCTTGAAATTCTTGTGCTATATGTTCACAAAGTCCTTTGCCTTTGATTAGTTTTGTGACCTTGATTTCCACATCATACTCTATTACCTTTGTTATCCAACCATTTATTTTCTCATTTATGTCTTTTTTAAATAGAAACCCATTGACACTTGGATCAGAAACCATCAGGTGTATCTTATTATTAAATAATAAGTATCTAAACTTCTTGAGAGACCTTATAACTTAAAGCATTGCTTTTCAAAAAATGTGTACTTGGTCTCATATTCCTCTAAGCCTTGACTGAAGAAGGCTATTAGTTTCTCTAAAGCCTCATGATTATGCTAAATAAGAATGCCTAAAATGGTTTCCATGTTAACATAAGTGTATAAAATGAAATCCTTTGTGAAATCTATGTTTATGAGTGTAAGAGAACTAGCTATGGCTTTCTTAATTTATTCAAAGCTATATACTCCTTCCTTGGACCAATTAAAAATTTGATTCTTATTTATCATGGATATAAGTGGCCTAGCTAAAGTGGAAAAATCTAAAATATATCTTCTTATAAAATTTATTTTCCCTAATAATATTTGCAAAGCCTTCTTGTGCTTGGGTAAGGAAAGTGCAAGAATTGAATCTATCCTTTCAGGATTTATACTCAAACCATGCTTTGAAATTACATGCCTAAGAAGACACATTTTTTAGGATTTAAGGAACCCAAAATTGCCTACACCTTTCAAATACTTACTTGATATGAACCATGTGCTCACTATCATTCTTTGAGAACATTGTTATGTCATCTAAATAAACAAGTATAAATTTGTTAAGGAGAACCTAGAATTCCATATCCATGGCTTTTTGAAATGTTTCTCCAATATTGGATATAACAAAGGACATATTTCTATATGAAAATGTCCCTCACTTTTTGGTGATATCTATCTTGAATTGGTCTTCTTCCTTGACCAAAATCTGATTGTAACCACTATATCCATCCATCAAATAAAATATCTTTAAACTTGCAACTAGCTGTAAATTTTTTTCCATGGATGAAAATGGATAGTAATCTTTGAGGGAATCCTTATTCAAATCCTAGAAGTTAACACATAGTCTAATCTCAGAATTCTTCTTCCATACTATAACAAAGTTTTCCATGTAAGTTGTGTGCTAGATTAGAAATATAATAGTTGACTCTATGATCTTATGAAACTCAGATCTCATTAAAGGCTCAAGCTTTGGATTGATAGGCATTTATCTTTATCTTATTGGTTTATTTTCATTTTCTAACTCAATGGTGTGTTGAGTTAGATGTGGTTCAAATCCTTTGAGATCACTATATTTCCATGCAAACACATCAATAAATCTTGAATGTAATTCAATGAAGCTTTCTTTTCTAAAGGAGTGCATACTTTACCCAACTTCAAGTTCTTACCAGCTAAAATCTCCACATTGGCATAGTGTTCCTCTTTGTATTTTCAAATATGAATTCTCCTTCCTTAACTCATCATCACCACTAAATATGTTCTCAAATGTGACCAAACCTTGGGAAACTTATTCATCTTTGGTTGCACAATCTAGTCACCATACTACTGCAATAAATTATCTTGATTCTTTGAGGAAAACTTGGCCTCTTTTTGAAAGAACATAACAATTTGATTGTCATATTCAAACACTTAAAAATTCTCATGGTTATCCATAATATAATTCCTGACAATTAACTTGATGTGTGACTAAAGTTTTTCAATTTTTATGTCAGCTAGGATACTAAATTGTGCCCCAATGGTAGCCAATCTATATACATGTTTATTCTCATATCTTGGTATTCCCTAAATGTTGAAAACCTATAAATCCTCAAGTAAGTCCCATACCATATGATTATAATATCTAAGTAATAATTTTTTTAATATATTAATACCTCTTACTTGGTGAACTACAAGTTTACTATCACCAAAAACTTGCAAGGTGTTGACTTTCATCTTTCTAGCTCACAACAAACCATGTACTTGTGCCTCATATTCTACTAAATTATTTGAAAAACCAATCTAAAACTTAATGGAAGAGAAATACCTTTTATTGGATATAGAAATCAACATCATTCTATCCCCATTACTATGATTATTCTTTTATCTATCAAAGTATAAATACCATAGGCCATCATTAGACTCATCATCCTTCATCATGGCTAGAATTAGTGTATCATTCCCTTATAGGTAATAAAAACTAAGTCCCCCTTCTTAAATTATCTTATAAGGATCATGTTCATGAAAATTAGAGGCCCATTCATCAAGGAAAAGATATGGAACCCCATCTAAAGTTGAGTCACTTTCCACTTCACTATTTTCTAGCACCTCATTTAAGATGACATAGTTGGTGTTTACAACACTTGGCATATATGGCTCTAAATGGAAATGTGATATGGGTTCAAAATGTATTATTATATTGGTATCATATCTAGTTTTGAACATTAAATATGTCCAATTAGGTAATAAGTATCCTCCAATCTTTGAATTGAAGTTCCTTGATAGACACATGGTAAAGTAGGGAGGCAAGTCCACCATAACTAAATCCTATTGAATGGTAATAGTGGGACAAGCATGTAGTGTAAACTTTAGATATTTGATAATACCTAATATATTTTTTGGTGATACTTCTAGTTAAAATACCCCTTTATTATTTGGTTCATAGACAAGACCAAGCTTATCTAGAATTTGCTTAAGCATGACAGTGTTATTGGCTCCACTATCTATCATACAATTATGGACCAAAGTTTTAAAAACTATCAAAGGTATAAAGGAGGATTTTTACTTGAATTTACCTAAGATTTATCCACCTTTTCCATCTTGTGTACCTATTTTACTTGTTTCTTTGTTGGCTGGTCTAAATTAGTTAATATAGCAAATTGTTTCTCAACTAGATCTGGAGACAATTTGAGAGATGAAAGATCTTGAATGAACATATCATTTTGTCTTGGAATATCAAGGGAATATTGCATGCTAATGTTGATGTTCAACTTCTTCATTTGATCCACTATACTAAATTGAGCTCCACTAACCTTTGGCTACACTTTTTGAACCACTAGTTGTTCATGGACTAGAAGTACTTGAGGAACTTTTCCAACCTCTACATTCCAATTCTTTTGTGTTATAGGGGGAGCAAGTTGATCTTTGATACTCTTTGGGGCAACATCACTCACATCTTAAGCCTCATATGGCTCTTATTTTAGCTCTAGTCAAATCTATAACTTGACCATTTATGTTGCTAGTCTCACTATTCTAATTAAATACAACATGATTATCCATTTTCCAATAAAAATTAATGGCTTTAGGCTACCCTTGAACTTGTTGGGTCTCCACTTATGATGTTGAACTTGTTTCTTGATGCTGAACTTCCTGAAGAAAAAACTCTTTTAGTTTTATTTTTGGCATAGTAATATTTTGTGACACCAAGGCTTGGCTTTGAGCATCATTGGGATTAGCTACCTACAAACCTGAATCTTGCATCAAGTTATTTTGAAGAGGTGTGGGAATAATAGCTCTTGAACGAGAAATGATCAAGGGTTGCATATGGTCTAGCTTGGGTTATGGTTCCTTGTGATTGGTAGGGTGGTCTATTTTCTTTAAAACCTTGATAAAGAGGCATTTGGTCTCTAAAAAGATGATAGGAGGTATAATTATATTATTTATAAGGCCTACCCTGGTACTATTATCTCTTGATTTGAACTATTTCATTCCTAAAAGATTGTAACATACTTTTCAATTCTCCAATCTCACTAGCTTAACAATGATGGGTTGTACCTTGATCTTTAGGGAATTAAAAAGGAGATAAATATGGGATTTGAGGAACTTGGGGGGGTGGATATGGTTTTAATTCTAGGAATATATGCATTGAAGACCTTGAAGAGAGCTTACCAGCTTGTATCAAGCTATTTTCTTCTCTTATTGTAACTTCATAAGCAGTTGGGAAGGTAATACCACCCATTAACTATATCATTACTCTAATATCTAAGTTGAAGGATTTTAGGTAGTATAGGAAGGCATATTTTAGGGATGGCCTTATTAATATAGGTATCTTGGTGCATGTCTTTTAGAATCTGAGGTTAAAATCAAACATGAAATCATGAGAAGCTCTCTTTAAGGTAATCATCTATTAAACTAAAGATAGGTGGTCATATTTCTCTTCAAATTATCTAACTAAGTATACACCTAATTCATATTAGGTAGAAATAGAATTTAGAGGGAGATTTATATACCACTATAGTGTTTTTCCTTTGAAGGAAGCATCAAGCAATATAATAGCTACATTATCTTGAACAACATTGTGAACTTAATAGAGGTTGACAACATCCTAGATGTGTTTAATAGGATTTGTGTGATCTTCTCCTAAAAATAAAAGGATACTTTTGAGGGTAGACACAAGAATTCCATCAAAATGGGCTAATTTTAGTGGACTACCTCTATTGAATGGAACAAATGCTTGGTTTTTTATGACCATTTGGGTAGTGGGAATTGTGTTGCTTAGGATAATAGGATGACCAAGGGATGAATATTTTTTTTGAGGATAAGGTTTTGTCCTACTAAATATTTCTCTTTTATATGAAGTAGAAGGAAACTTAATGAATTCAAGAGGAATACATGTACTTGTTGACCTTATAGTAGCCTTTAGCATGAGAGTATTTCCTAGATGATGTTATGAACTCTATAATCTAAATAATATTTAACTTTTGATGATGATAGATGTCATCCTCTACTGAAAATACTTCTCCTTAGCTCCAAAATTTAGCTATTAGCTATGCCAAGGAGAATGGGTCCCACTAGGCAAGCCAAAAACTATTGTGATCTTAATTTTTACCCATGGGGAGAGTTATTCAGGCTCTTTCTAACTAGGCCATAAAATTGGAACAACCTTAGGCTATGGGTATACTATAATGAGGTTGAGCCTCTAAAAAGGGATAGTTCCCTCAGATTTATCACCTAAACTAATCTCTTGCTTGGAAAAAGGAGATAAATAGATAATAATGCATGAAAACATGTAAAAGGAGGTGATGCATCCATGTTGTGAACACTTATATTTGCATAAGACACACTATGAGAAACTTTAAAGATTTTAAAAATCACTTCACTCACTCTTTGATAAGCTTCCACATAACTATTTCACTAAAAGGCATTGACTAGCTATTAATCTGTCATGGGAGAGTATTTGTCTACTTCCAAACTAGTCAACAAATTATCTATTACACTTAGAATGACTTGTGACAATTACAAGACACTTTCAAGAAGGTGAGAATACTCAGACAGAGGCAAAGGAAAACATAGATTCACTTAACCACATCAATGAATTCATGAAACACACTTTAATTCAGAATGAAAATGGAGGAGTTCAATCTTTATTGCATCAAATAGGTGTTATGGTATAAATTTTGGCATAGCCTAGGCAAGCCAAAAGTATAAGAGTCTCATCTCTAAAAAATAAAAGTTATCAGAGAGAGGTTTTAAAGGGAATAAATGGGTGATATATAGAAAAAGGGGAAGAAAGAAGAAATAATGAGGCCTAACCACCCTTGATTGATTAATATCGATATTGTTTAAAAAATTAACCACTGATCAGCTCCAAATAGTTCTCAAGCCCTTCTCATTGGCTTAGAGATGCACTATAAGATAAGAACTTTGTTGAAATTATTGATTCATGATCTATCTAAAAGGGGAATGTCCCCAAAGACTTTAAAACTTCATTCAATGCTCTGTATACATTCTCCAACTTCCAAACTCTCCATATACTTAGTGAGCTTGTAGTAGCCTACATCATCTAGATATGTTATCAAATATTCACTTTAAATCCATTCATTTAGTGTCCCTTTAGAACATAATTGTTAGAAGACTATGTCCCTGTGTCAACCTCTTTCTCTATCACAATGTTGCCATTACTCTATAACCTTGAGCATATGTCCTTTATAGATGAAAACCAATTCCCCTATTGTTTTTTATATATCTATAATTACAATGTAGATCTATACCTGTTAGGGTTCCTTGAACATGTACCAGATGTGAAACTTATGTCTTAGATATTTTGAGAGGTTTAGTTAAGCTTTAATGGCATCTTATTATTTTGTAGGGTCAACTCCTAGTAACCCAGATTATATTTTGATCTTGCATTTATTCCTTTGCCTTCTTGGGTAGAAAAATCCTTTGATCTGATATGTCTATCTTTATGGTATTCCCTTTTCCACATTATTATTTATTGTATTTAAAAATATGAGTATTTTTTGATTTGGACATGCATTCTCACTTTGTGCCTTTTGGGACTTGATCAGATCTGCTCCATTGATTTCCTTGAAAGTCTCCTGGTTTGACCTTCCTCATTATCCATTAATCTATTATTTACATTTGAGATTATGACACTTAGAAATCATGTTTTCTCTCTATGGACCCAACTATCAATTCTTATAATTGAACATGTTTATGCTATGTGGCAACCTCACATGCAATCTATCTCTTTGACTTCTTAACCTCATGTGCACCATTTATCTCCTCATCATGATTGAATTCATGTCATTAATCTTCCTTTTACTTGATTGAATGTGTACCATTTATTTGGTAAATCACCATGATCATAACACTTATCATTGTGTATTTAATCTTAGGATACATTGACCTTTTAGCCTTGTGCTCACCATTGATCTATTTTTGCATAATTAAGTGCATTCCATTGATCTATCTAAACCCACTGACCTTGTTGATCACTCACATGCCATTGATCATTGATCCCAATCTCTAATATCATGCCACTTGTCAAACTTGCATTCAACTTGAAGCATGTTAAGTATTTTTTCAATCCAAATGGCTATTTATTGTGTCTTTACTTTGACATTCTCATGAACATCTCATGTTGTTAGATCATTTTTGGAGCCTTATATTTTTAGACATAAAAATCATTAAGACATCAAATTTGTAGGGGATGATCTTGGCACAAAGCACATCACTTTCATATAATCCTTTAACCTTAGTTGTCTTCTTAAGAATACCTAAGAAATGCACAACCAAAATGGTCTGCTCATCCCTACATGACAGTCTAGTTCCTTAAAATCACCCAATTCACATTTTAAACCTACTTAAAGTGTTTCAAAAGCTTTGAAAATAACTTATGATCTTCCCCATGAAGTTTGTCTGCTCCTTCCATTGGATCACTCCTCAATCAAGACTTTGCTTAGCTTCTCATGTCAGATCTAGGTAGAGTTTTATATGTAGGCCAAATATAGCCAAAAATACACACTATTTTTGTAATTTTTTGATATTTTCATATTCATTATCTATCCATTTGTGAAGGGAAGATCCACGCCCAGTGGGAAGTGTGTAGGAGACTAATAGTTTGTACTTAAAAGAAAAGCACCATCATGATGTTTTTCCTCTTTCAGCTAATCAACCATATTGGATGCATATTCATAATTACTATGTTAATTATGAGTCATTTATAAATATTTGATGTAATTTTAACTCTCATTTTATGTACTAATGTTTTATTCATAAAATATTATAATAACTATACTTTTTGTATTATTTTAATTATTATAGCAATGGTTGTGTCTATGATCAATATTTTATGTAAATAAGGATAGCAGAGTGTAGACACTATAAATCCACACACTAAAATTCTAAATTTTGAAATACCCCCTTGAGACCAATATCACATTCTGACCCCTAATTAACCTAGCCTGCATTCAGTTTAACATAACTAGCTCAACCTTTCCTTCTAGCCCTTTTTACCCTTCACACTTGACCATTGATGATCAGGATAACCATCAATGATCACCCTAACCATCTATAGTCAGGTTACACTACCCCAACCAAAAGCATGCAAACTACCCACCTTGTTTTTCTAAAAATAGTCTGTCTAATTCTAGTTTTGAGCCATTGCATGGATGAGTTAATTTTAGAAAGCCCAGTTCACATGTTGTTACAATTCTCTCACCTTGCTTATAAGAGAGAAGATCAAAGAGGTGAAAATCCATCTAAAAAAATATGAAAACATTTACAAATCTATAATTTTTATCAAGATCTTTGTGCATCTAGGAGTTTTTTTCTTTCTTATAGTTCAATCATCCTGAGCCATCTAGAAATCTAGTAATCATATTAGAGAGTCAATTTTTTGCCACCTCTCTACCAAGCCTTTAGGTACCATTACTTTACCAAAATTGAGTTAGATTCTACTAACAAATCAACCACCTTAATCATCCACTCAATTGACTTATGGTAAGACAAGTAATTGATTATCAATATTATTTACTTCATCTCCATTTCATAACCAACCTAATCCTTACCCACCTCTTAGAATCCATATTTTAGATCTCATCAATTAGCAATTTATCAACCCAAATCGAAACATAGTAACTGTCAATGGTTGACTCAACCATTGATGGTTTATCCAACCATAGATGGTTAGCTTGATCATTGATAATCACCTTGACCATGACGATCATACCAACCATTGACAGTCACTATGGCACCAAAAAATAGAAAGCTAATTTCACCTACCTACACCAAATCAAATATAATTTTCTATTTTGTTACCCATTCACAAACCCCTTTTTGATTTTTTGAAGCATCCCCAACCCTCTAGCATTAGTATTAATTAGTTTATCACTAATTTAATAATTTATAGCATATATCTTAGCAAGATTTCTTGTATTTAGTTTCAGTACCTTTTGATTCACTAATTCAATTACCTTTTTTTTGTTTATAAGCTTAATTATTTAAAACATGTCGATTGACAACCCCTAAGGAAGCTCTCACTTCCAAGATCTAGCTCTCACTAGGTAATCCATCCAATTATTTGTATAACAAACAAGTTTGATTTAGTGTTTTCTTATCTACAAGTCATCCTCCCAAGCCAAAGAGGAGCTCTTCACAATCTTATAATCTGAATGTGTGCACTATCAATTAAGTTTTTCAACCATACTTGTACTTAGTTTAACTTTCTAATAATAAGTGATAAATTCATTGAAACATTATGGCATACCCAGTGGGACCCTTGTACCTTTACTTGGGTTCTTATTTTCTCTCTCTATTATATGCTCATTAATTAAATCAATAGTTTCTTTTGGGCTTAAAATTTATTGCATACATCACCAAATTGAAATTTTAGTTCACATAGCTTAACTTAAAGGCAAAGTAATCTATTATAGATTCACTCTTTGTTTCACACACTAAACTGAACCACTTTTACCAATTGAACATCAAACAAACTTGAGACATGGCCCAACTAGGATTTCATCACCTAGCGGTATCCTTCCCATTTATCGGTGATCCTACTTGGAGGTCATTACCAAGGTGAGGACCAACTCAGCTCTCTAGTTGATTATAATCTTTGGACATTAATATATTTTGGCTAAGAAATCAAAACCCTTATCTCTATGGTGTGTGAAGTGAGGGGGTAGGCCCCAATACCAAGCCATGTATTAATTCTAATACATATCTCTTTTGATTGCCTAAACATAACCTAAAACCAACCTTAGATTTCCTCTCTAGTACCTGATCTACAAACTAATTTCAATGACATGTCTTCTTAAGACATAATCTAAAAGTGAGATCAATTAAAACTCTAAGGTTTAATGCATATTATAGAGTGTTATTTTATTTCCCTCATCATCTTTTTATCTTCTCTTTGTTTGAGTATTAAGGCTATTTTTGCTTTCTATCTCCCTTATCTCATATGGTTCTCACTCGCTAATAGCAAAGAGACCTTACAGATCAAAACCCATCACCAATCCAACCTACCTCTTCTACCCCTTCATCCATGGACTACATTTCCAAACTAGTAGACTCTCCTCACCCCTTGAGAATTCCTACCTTACCTTGAGAGGTTCCTCAAGGAGATGAAAATTTTGTTACTTTCCTAGATAATAATCCCATGGCCTTGAAACATTACCTTATAACTACATCTTATTGTATCCTAGTTTTGACCACATCTATAGATCTGCCTTATGGCATGCCTCCCCACCTCATGGGAAGTACCTCCATTTCCATAGTTACTACTAAACCATTAACTACCCAAGCCTCCTCATCAATCAAAAACCCCTTTGAGGCTACCACTAAAAACCAACCAACCCAAACTACCATGGCCCTTATACCTTCTACTCATAACAACCACTCCTTTAATCTAGGAGTGTCTACCTCTAAAACTACAAGCCTTCCTTTATCTACCTTAAACCTATCAACCACCACTATGTTTCAAAGCCTTGTGGTTTTTATACCCTCTACCTTGTCACTGATCAGTAAAAGGGTCACCACCCTTCCATCGGTCACCAATCCAACTATCACTCCTATCTATCAAGCACCCCTTAGATCAACATTTGGCTACATCCCCAATCTACAAGGGCATGTACCCACTACCTTACCACCTACCTCTACCTATGCTTATGCATCTTCCACCCAACAATTTACATCCACTTACCCATATGTGATTGCCTCCTAACCTTTTACCCATTATCCATATGTCTCTCAACCACCTCAACAATATACATCTTATAACCCTTCGAGTACATAACCCCAATTAGACCTAATTAATATTCTTATGGATAAGATGACCACATTAGAGTCATCCATCTTAGGTGCCCACAACCTCTTGTCATATGACCAATTTTTAATGAACCTATCCATCCATCTGTACCTATTAATCCATATCCTCCCCAATGGGAACTTCCCAAGTTTTCTAAGTTTTAAAGTAAGGAGGATCCCCAACAACACCTTAGGTTATTCATGCATGCTTACTATTTCATCACTTATGATTATGCCCTTCTTTTCCACACCTTCCCCATGTCTCTAGCTAGCTCAACCTTGGATTGGTATAGTGCCTTACCTAAACTTTCTATCTTCTCCTTCACCCAATTGGTTCAAACTTTCTTGGACCATTCTTTGATCAATATCTCCAATAAAGTGTCTATCACCAACCTCTACTCTATTTGGTAATTTGAGGATGAATCTATTTCTAATTTTGTAGCTCATTAGAGGAGCTTAATTTAACCAATTATCTTTTTCCTTGCCTCAACCCAAACTCATAGAGCTCTTTGCTCAAGCATGTGCTAAACATATCTCTTCCAAACTGCATGTCCAAAGCTTCTAAACCTTCAATCAAGCTTAGACCATGACATGTAAGTTGGAGAACTAAGCCATTGACAAAGGAAAGATTAAGCTCAAAAAAAAGAAATCAACCTATAAAACCAATGAGGCTCTTCCTCCAAGTCAAGAAACTAGCCCAATACAAACACTAAGAATAACATAATAATGAATGTGGTTATCCTAAAATATGCTCCTTCGCCTTCTATTAACCAATCAAATTCCTCTAGTTCCTCAAAGAAAAACTTGAGGAACCAAACCCAAAACAACCATAAATAGTTCACTCCACTTAGAGAATCATATGCTTCCATCTTGGAGAAGTTGTTGAAACCTAATATCATTCAACTTCCTCCTATCTAGCCACCCCAAAAATTTGACTCCTCTCATCCCATACCTATTTGGTACAATGAGAATGATTTTTTTGCCTTTCATAGGGTAATAGGACATGATGTTAGTAGGTGCAACACTTTCAAGATCCTTGTCCAATCCCTCATTAATAAGGGGGAGCTTACATTAGACAACCCCAATGCACCCTTAAACCAAGCCTTTGATATATTTAGGCAACCCTTCCTGAACCATGCTCCTACCAAGAATGAGAGCAATAACATCAACTGTTCTCATGATACCCATACATTTAACATGGCCCTTGATGTAGTTGTTATTAAACCACCTAGTACCCAATCTTTTGATCCTCCACCTCCTCCATATATGGAGGTAGCAGAGTCACCTTCCCTTCCTTTGGATACTCAAATTAAGGAAATATCATCCCCTCTCCCTCCACTTATTGAGGTAGTGGAGCCACTATCCACCCTTTTAACTGATATACTAGAACAACCAACCATCATTGCCTCACCTTTACCTTTATCTACCAATCAAACTAATTCCCCTTTAGAGATCATTCCCAAAGAGGAAACCCCTATATCTAATCCTCCTATAGAGGAACCACCTATCTCAACCCCACATCCTTTGATTAAGGAAGAGGAAGAGGTTACCATCCCTATGTCTCTACCTAAGGGCCTATCTTTTAGGTTCACTATTCAAGGAATCAAACCAACCTATAAACCCTTCTTTAGGATAGTGCAAAAATTGGAAGTTATCTCCAACCCTGACATAAATCAAGCCACCTTTTCACAATAATTAGGTCTCCCTTACATTACCCAATAAAAACCTCCAACCTTTTCTCAGTCTGACCAACCTACCACTTTTATTGACCAACCTCTTACCATATCTACCCAACCAACCAAACCCTCTATCCAACTAACTAAAACCTCCACCAAACCAAAAAACCCTCAACATCTTAAGTCAACTAACACCCAAGTAACCAAGCCCTCTACTATCATCCCAACTAGGTCTACCAAGAATATTGTTATCCTCCCTACATCGAGCCTTACTCACCCATCTATCAAAGTAGACCTAGCCCCGTCAAGCCCACTAAACAAATTCTAGACCAAATCAACTAAAGAGGCAAAGCCACACAAAGGCTAGAAGGCCCAAACTTTCCCTCCCTTAGCTTTACCTTCCATTTTAAGGCCTCATCCCTTTACCTTTAATAGGAGGCCAATTACCTCTACCAAAACCCCACCACCTATATTGGTTACACCTTCACAATTACTTTTAAACATACCTCTCTTTACCACACCTACAATTCCTAAGATACCTACCTTACGATCTTTACCTCTGGCTCATCAACCTCCTCACCAAAACCAAAACCATCAACTAGGCATACCACCTTTACCTAAGCACCTATTTACCAAACCCATTTCCAAGCAACCTCTTACCCCAACCACCAAAGACAAAACCACTACACCTTTACCACTTTTAGCTAAGTGCTACTCAGCCATCCTCCATAGGTTATTATAGACTTATTATTTAGACTTACCTCTAATCAGACCCTTTGACCTTATAACTTCAAAACATACTTGGTAAAATGATCACCACATTTGTGCTTATCATAGGACACCTAGCCATTACATGAATAATTACAAATCTCTTTGAACCATCATCCATCAGCTTTATGATGAGGATGATCTATTAATAGATGAACCTATTATAATCCCCATACCAATCCAACCAACCACCATGCCTACCCATCACTCACCCACTCCTCTATGCTCCCCTTGAAGTGAAGATAAATATGACCAATCCTCTCGCTCAACCTCTCCCTTTATCCATACCATCAACATGGTTACTATATCATAGAAAAAGGATAAAGGGAAGGCTAAGGTGTCCATTCCTTATACATACCCATCTTTAACCTCATAATAAATCTATACCCAATCATCTCCATCTTTTAATAAACCCAAGGTGTCTATCTTATGTGCCTCCTAATCTAACCCCTTATAATCTATTAGGAGAGTTGTCCTCAAACAACTTCATCAGACCCTAGTGAAGATGAGATTTTATGGGTTAATCTCTACCTCTCCCCACCACCACCAAGTTCTAAAATAAGTTTTTTAATCCATTAAGGTCTAACTCGAGGAATCCCAACCTCTAGATGCCTTTATCAATGCCCTTCAAATTTCCAACCTTGTTACCTTCAAGAATTTAGAAATACATTCCATCCATTTGAAGGACTCAAATCTTCCTCTCTTTGTCACTACCTACATTAACCAAACTTGCATCAAATAGGTCATGATTGATGGGGGATCTAGCATAAACATCATCTCCTCTCAGCCTACAACCAACTCAACTTGTTAGACAATGTCATGTGTAAATCCTTGACTATCCTTCACTCCTTTAATGATACCATGGCCACTAATTTGGGAACTATCATCTTTCATAACTATGTAGGACCCTTCACACTCCCTAAATTATTTTATGTTATAGAAGGTGAAGTCAAATACAATGTCTTTTGGGATGACCTTGGATTCCTTTCATGGATTTTAATCCCTCTATGCTCCAACATTGCATTAAGTTTGAACATGAAGGATAGGTTATCACCATCCAATTTAACCCAAGTCCTTTCTTGACATGGAACATGACCTATCACCCTAATGATGTCTTTTTACCCCCATCTAACACACCCTCAATATCTAAAACCCAACCTTTAACCACCAAAGTGGATAGCATATCCCCTTGTAACAAAGAGGCATCAGCTAGTTCCTTTATACCTTTACACCAAATCCCTACCATATATCCTTTAAAATAAACATTCCATCACCTTTCGCTAGGGGAGTATCACCTTTTATCTCTTGATGCTTTCCATACTCTTCATAATAATGGGAAACTTACCAACCAGCTTGGATATGACCCCAATGTCAGAACTATTATTCCCTTTGGGCCTTCCCACCATCAGACCCATTTTTTATGGGGACTTGACATATCCCTTGGTGATTCTACCACCTCTCTTCTACCAATGCCATTTTTGAGGAGGATGTCCCTTCTTTACCAACCTCACCTTCACTTGCATGTGAAGATGATGACATCATCCCACCTGACTTATTATTTTGTCCACATGATCAACCTATGACCCCTAACTTATCAAAAAAAGGGGGCAATCATAACCATCCCTTGACCCATCTTGAGATGATAAGAGAAGACTCTCCTACCATTAACAATGTTTGGTATCAAGATGATGATTTTATTCTCACCTACCTTGGTACCCCAAATTATTCAATCCACAAATCCCTTCCTCCTAAAACCTCAACCATGTTGAATAAATCCACCATGGATATCAACTTGGGTACTCTAGATAACCCTCATATTGTCAAAATTGACCAATCATTAAATACCAAATAACTTCAAGACTTCCCATCCTTCCTCTAAGATCATAGCATAACATTCACTTAGTCTTATAGTGATACACTATAATTGACCCTTCCATTGCTACCCATAACATAGTCACTCATCATGATGCCAAACCTATCAAGCAAAAGCTTTGACTCATGCATCTTTACATATCCCTTCTCATTAAAGAAGAGATTTAATGTCTACTATCTGTCAACTTTAGTCAACCTATTGACTACTCCCAATAGGTCTCAAATGTCATACCTATCACTAAATCCATAGGAGGACTCTAAATTTGTGTGGACTTTCATGACCTTAACCTCACCTACCCCAAAGATGACTTCCCTCTACCCAGCATCAACCAACTTGTTGATCTTATAGCTAGACATGAGATGTTATTCTCATGAATGGATTCTTGAGCTAAAATAAGATCTTGATTGCTCCTAAAGATCAGCATAAAACTACCTTTACCAACCCATGAGGTACCTTTTACTATAAATTCATGCCTTTTAGGTTAAAAAATACTGGTGTAACCTACTAGTATGCCATGACCAACATTTTGCATGACCTTATCCATAATATCATAAAGGATTATGTGGATGACCTTCTCAACAAATCCAAACTCTAAAAGGATCACTTGGTCATTCTAAAGATCATCTTTGAGTGACTTATCCACTATCATGTTTGTCTTAACCCTAAGAAGTGCATTTTTTGGGTCTTGTTAGGAAAGCTTCTTAGATTTATTATCTCCCTTCATAGAATCTAAGTCAATCCTACCAAAATCAAATCAATCTTAGACATGCTCCCTCATACCAACCTTAAGTAACTCCAAACCTTGCAAGGGAAGCTTCAATCTATTCATCATTTCATTTCTCAACTTTTAGATCAATGCTAACCTTTTGACCACCTTCTAAAGAAGGATATCTCTTGTAAGTGGAATAATGATTATCAAAAGGCCTTTGATTCACTAAATGAGTACCTTTTATCACCACCTATCCTTACCCCTCCCAAGGACAACCAACCCTTTTATCTTTATATCTCTACCATCGACCATTCCATAGGGGCAATGTTGGATCACTAAGAAAAATAACATAGAGAGCAAGCCATGTACTACATTAGTCACACACTGGTAGAGTATGAGACTCGATACACTCATACCAAGAAACTCTACTTAAATTTAGTCTTCATGGCCACCAATATTTGCCACTACATTTTTAACCATAAAACCTATGTCATAACCCACACTGACCTACTCAAGTACATGCACTCTAAACCATATCAAAACCAGTGTATGGCCACGTGGCTCATGATTTTAGTAGAGTTTGATCTTTATTTCCTCCAATATAAGTTAATTAAAGGGAAAATAATTATCACCTAATTGGTCAAGGCACCATTAGTAGATAACCAACCTCTTCCTCTTGAGTTCCCTGATGAGTCCATACAGCCCTATCTCAAGCAGATTTCACCTATCAAGTCATAATGTTCTTCAATTGATCAAAATGTCAATGTGATGGGGGAGTAGGTATCATTCTCATCCCCTTTTATAGTGAACCTCTTCCTTTATCCTTCAAGCTTTAATTTGAATGTACCAATAATATGGTTGAGTATAAAGCCCTAGTGATAGGTCTTCAAACTGCCTTAGCCCTTGAAGTCAAAATAATCAATATCTTTAGTACTCCCAACTTATGGTCAATCAAATCAATGGATCCTACTAGTGTAAAAATGATGTTTTACAATAGAACAAACAACTATTTGATGAAATATTAGCATCATTTGGGCACTACCACATCCACATCCAATTAACCATGAAATCTACTAATAAATTCATTAACACCATGGCTTCCTTTGCTTCTAAGATACCATCTGCACCCTTAGATTCTAAGTTTTCTATCATTATCCATAAGCTTACCCAACCATCCTATGTCAAACTATATTTTCCCACCATTTTCAATGTCAAGGAGACCCAACCTGACCTTTGATACCAACAAACCTTCAACTACCTAAACCTTGGCATTGTTCCCTTTAGCCTTTCTAAGAATGCTAAAAGAAAATTTATTCATAGTACATCACATTATACCATACTCAAAGGTATCCTTTATAAATGCAACTTTGATGGCCTCCTCTTCAACTATCTATGTAGTCATAAAGCCTCTCTAGCTATCAAGGAAATACATGATAGCATTTATGAGGGTCACTTTGGTGGCCTCATTTTAGTTAATTGCATCCTCAATATTGGCTATTACTAGCCTACCCTTAACCAAGACTATTGTGATTATGTGAAAAAGTGTGTTAAGTGCTAACAACACACCAATTTACATCACACACCTAGCCATAGCCTTCATGTTTCCATCGATTTCTAGCCCTTTTCACAATGGGGTCTAGACCTCATTAGTGAAATTAACCCTCATTCCTCATAGAGACACCATTATATCATTACCACGATTGATTATTTTACCAAGTGATAAGAGGTTATTCCTCTAGTCTCAACTAAGGCAAAAAAATATTATCAACTTTATTAACCATCATATCATCTACCATTTCAGTGTTCCTCATAAGATTATCATCGACAATGGTAAGTCCCTTAAAAATAAGTAAGTCTGGGGTCTATGAAACACATTCAACATTAAGTTAAGTTTCTCCTCACCCTATTTCCCTCAAGTAAATGGGTAGGTAAAAACCTGTAACAAAACCCTTAATAACATGTTAACTAAAATGGTCAATGAATCAGGTCAAGATTGGCATTTGTACTTCCCCTTCACCTTGTGGGAATATTGTATTATCATTCAAACCCTTATGGGTACTACCCCATTTTTTATTGTATTTGAAATAGAGGTTGTCTTATGTCTTGAAGTCTAAATCTCCTCTCTTTTTATATCTTTAAAAGACCTCATTTCTAGGAGTGATTATCAGTAGCATCATTTAGCCCAACTTGAGCTACTCAATGAGCATCACCTAGCATCCCTAACCCATATCCATGTCTATCAAGAACATATCAAACATGCCTATAAAAAACACCTTAAAGTGTGAGAATTCAATATTAGAGACCTCATCCTAAAGGAAAACCAATATGTCGCTAATATGGATAAAATCAAGTGGGGAAAGTTTTCTTTTAATTAGCTTGGACCTTATATCATAACCCATAAGTATGTATTAGGAGCTTATTGTTTGTCTTCACTCGAAGGCCACCTAGAACCTGAGCCCCTCAATGTTTTACATCTATGTCTATTCTTTTGTTAGGAAGGCTTGTGTTCACCTTTTGTTTCACTTAAGCTCATCCCTTATTATCTACCCACATCCATCCCACTATTTTAAGGGTAATCAATTAAAAATGAATCATGTGATTATCCATCATATTTATGGTCTAATCTTGAATAATGGGTACCATGGATCTACCCATGGCATGGTTCTCATGGCACTTTCCACACCTTCACAAGATAGATTCCCATGATCATTGTCACATATACCTCTTCACACCTAATCACCCTTTTTGTGCTTTTAGTCTTGCCTTCATAAAGGTTAATCACTAAGCCAATATAATCTATTCTATGTTAATCAAAATCAAAGTCAAATAACAAAATGCCTATCACTAGCAATCATGTGTCATTCCTAGCATTTACAGACTACTCCTTTGAAGGACATCTATTAAAAATTTATAGTAAATTACAAAAATTTAAGGTAGATTGCTCCCTCAAAAGATAGCTATCAAAAATCATTAATCAAAGCACATAAACATATGCCACTCCCTCAAATTATGGTTGAGTCAGCATTTATCAAAATCTTAGTAATTTCTTAGAAGCTTTTTGCATCAATCAGCTTCCTATATATAACAATTAGTAGAAGACCCATTATCACTATCATAAAAAAAGTAAAATAATCTTGAAAGCCAAAATCAGCTCTCAAATAAGAAGATAAGGTAGAATCCAAAATCATATTTTTCAAGTAGACTTCCTACATTGATTAGTCTACATAATTTGGCATAGGCTTGTTTATCCTAGTTTTTTGGACACCTACAATGGAAGCATGTTAGTCTGGCAACAAGGTTCCATTTTAACCCATCTCCCCTTTACACTATAAAAATCATTAATCAAAGCACATAAACATAGACCACTCCCTCAAATGATGGTTGAGTCAGTATTTATCAAAATCTCAGTAATTTCTTAGAAGCTTTCTGCATCGATCAACTTCCTATATAGAACAATTAGTAGAAGACCCATTATCACTATCATAAAAAAAGAAAAATAATCTTGAAATCCATAATCATCTCTCAAATAGGAAGATAAGGTAGAATCCATAATCAAATTTTTCAAGTAGACTTCCTACATCGATCAGTCTACGCAATTCGGCATAGGCTTGTTTATCCTAGTTTTTTGGACACCTACAGTGGAAGCATGCTAGTCTGGCAACAAGGTTCCATTTTCACACATATCCAATTTATACTAATAAAAACATTAATCAAAGAACATAAACATATACCACTCCCTCAAATGATGGTTGAGTCAGCATTTATCAAAATCTTAGTAATTTCTTAGAAGCTTTCTGCATCGATCAGCTTCCTATATATAACAATTAGTAGAAGACCCATTATCACTATCATAAAAAAAGCAAAATAATCTTGAAAGCCAAAATCAGCTCTCAAATATCAAGATAAGGTAGAATCCATAATCACATTTTGCAAGTACACTTTTTGCATTGATCAGTCTACACAATTTGGCATAGGCTTGTTTATCCTAGTTTTTTAGACACCTACAGTGGAGGCATGCTAGTCTGGCAACAAGGTTCCATTTTCACCCATCTCCCCTTTACACTATATTCAAGGTATTCTTGAGATATCTTGACATTATATGGTTAAGACACCTTTTTAACTAACTAACAATTGTTCATATGAAGATTTGAAGGGCTTATGTTCATTAAGACAATCCAACTTTGGGTTTGTTTTAGTCCTTATCAATGAAGAATCACTATGCTCTCTACTCATCCTATCATGACTCATTGATATTTTCATTATGGAATTTTACCTCTTGATTATACTATTTGTTCCCCCATCCAGTGTTGTTAA
Source organism: Torreya grandis (assembly GCA_037957365.1). Taxonomy (NCBI): domain Eukaryota; kingdom Viridiplantae; phylum Streptophyta; class Pinopsida; order Cupressales; family Taxaceae; genus Torreya; species Torreya grandis. The sequence continues at coordinate 371,228 of JARHVA010001922.1, forward strand.
TTAACCTATCTCATCTATTTTATCATAAATAGTAACAACATAGAATCATAAGCATAACCATAACCATCTGCATTACCATACCATACATGATAATTACATTCATAAGTAATAAATTCAATGTTAACATGTCTAAAAATAATGAAATCTAAAAATAATTAATTTGCCATAATCATAACCATCACAACAACCATAATCATGATTAGCATCATAAATTAATAACATCCATAAGCATTTAAATAATCAACCATTTTTTACCATGTGTCTAAAGTCTAATAATGCAGTATATACCCATTAAGATTTAACATGTCAATATCACAACAATAAATCTAAACCATCTTATGCCTAGCTAAGCATATATTAGTGTCTACACAACCATAACATAAACATAAATAATAAGCAATATAAACATCACATCATAATAAATAAACACTAAATGCCAATCATCACACCATGAGCAATAAGCATAAACATCAAATCATAATAACCATGTGCATGAGTAATAAATAAGATCACACACACACACACACACACACACACACACACACACACACACACACACACACACACACACACACACACACACACACACACACACACACACACACACACACACACACACACACACACACACACACACACACACACACACTAATATATATATAGCTTGTGAGTCCAATAGACATCATAGTTTTCCCACATAAATGATACATGTAATAAAAGTGTGTCATATCTCTTATTTACATCAGGTTGATATCAAAAATTAAAACATGTACATATATCATGTCATGTATCATGCCCGTGGGGCACCACTACTGTTGGCCCTTCCATCTACCAATGGTGAAACCCTAGTCCTTCCCCACCTCCAAACCATACCAAAAACAACAAAAATAAGGAACTAAACTACTAAAACCTATCCTACAACCCACCCCAAGCCATATCCTCCCCCAATTTCAAATTTCACCAATTAAATTTCCCTAATTTACCAAAATAAAAACCCTAGGTCAAAACCCCCCAAAAAACCTATCATACCCAATTTCTAAAACAATAACTAACATGCCCACATTTGAGTTCCACAACAACCAAACTCAACTAATATAAAATATTAATACACCCCCTACCTTATTCCTTGATCATTGTCAAGGTCAAAGCCCATGTCCTATAGCTCGATCACATCCTCATATGTACTGCATGATTGGTCCTAGCTAGATCAACTCAACCAATCCACAACTGATACCTCAACCACATACATAGTCTAATATCCTAGCTAAATACCAAAGTATAAAAGCACCAGTACATGGGAAGCTTGGAGTCAAATTGTTAAAAGTGAAAATGAAATAACATTTTCTCTTTTTGTATTTTAGATTTTAGGGTTTCCCTTTATTGTTGATGGTCAGGGTGACCATTGAGAGTTGACCCTAGGACCCTTGACCGTTGATGGTTAGGATTCTATTCTTTTCCATTTTTAGGCACTTATACCTAAATGTTAAATTTTTGAGATCACCTAATATCCCCTAAACCAAAACTTGAATAATTTTAGAGATCACCCTTTTCCACCTACCTATTAGACCACATCCACCTCGATATTGGTTATTTTTAACCCAAACTATCACATCCTTTTAAGATGACCTTGCTTGGTCTTTTTGACTACACTAACCATTTTTCCATGTTGACCATTTGAAATTGCACCACCTTATGCATAACTATACCATTTGTGTTTTACAAGGGAGCACTTCTTACCTCAAATACCTATGACAACACCAACCCTATCTATAAGGCTTAACATAGTAACCTGATTAGCTGTTACCAATGTTTTGGCCCAATTACCCTATCACCAATACTTATAAAACCAAATTTATTTTTACCAACATTAGAAACCTTAGACTATGTGTGATCTTGGCTATCACACTTAGTTGCATTTTATGCACATATTTGCATCTCAAATACCTATCCACCTTTTATCACCACCTACTACCTTACCATGAACCACTTATCAAACCTTGACTCAATTTTAGTTTCACCTCATCACCTCTCAATTTGATGGGAAAAACCTCCTCCCATACTTGGGGTAATCAGACCTTTGACTATCACTCCATTTTTGTTTTGTAGCTTGTTAATTCAAATCTATATAATAAAAAATGGAAAAATGTAGACATCAAAAATCCACACACCATGATTCTAAATGTCAAAATACCCCTTGGACTACATTAAGACCCCTTAAATCCTAATATCACCTTCTAATCCCTAATTAACCTAGCCTATAGTTAGTTGAACTTAACTAGCTCAACCTTTCCTTCTAGCCCTTTTTACCCTTCACACTCAACTATCAATAATCAAGATAATCATTGATGGTCACCCTGACCACTGATAGTTAGGTTACACCATCCCAACTAAATGCATCCAAACTACCCACCTTGTTTTTTATAAAAATATCCCTTCTAATTCCAATTATGAGCCATTGCATGGTTGAGTTAATTTTGGAAAGCCTAGTTTATATGTTATTGTAACTCTCTTACCTTTCCTATAAGAGAGAGGATCAAAGAGGTGAAAATACATCTACAAACATCCAAAAACATCTATGAATCTTAAATTTTTATCAAGAGATTTATGCATCTAGGGGTTTCTTTATTTCTTATAGGTCAATCATCATCAGCCATCTAGAAATCTAGTAATCATATTAGAGATTCAATTTGTCACTACCTCTCTACCAAGCCTTTAAGTATCATTACTCTACTAGAATAAAGCTAGATTCCACTAATAGTTCAACCACCTCAATCATCCACTTAATCAACTTATCGTAATACAAGTACTTGATTCTTAATATTCATTTACTTCATTTCCATTTTGAAAATAACCTAATCCTCACCCACCTCTTAGAATCCATCTTTTAGATCTCATCAATTAGCAATTTATCAACCCAAATCCAAACATAGTAGCTATCAACAGTTGGCTCAATTACCAATGGTATATCTAACTTCCACAATCATCTCAACCATCAATGGTCACCTTAATCATTGATGGTCATCCCAACTATCGATGGTCACTATGGCACCAAAAACCAACAAGCTAATTTTACCTACCTACACGCAATCAAATCTAATTTTATGTGTTCCTTCCTATTCATAGACCCCTTTCTAATTTTTTAAATCATCCCCAACCCTCTAGCACTAGTATTAGTAGTTTATCACTAATTTAATCATTTATAACATATTTATTAGCAAGATTTCTTGTATTCAGTTTCAATACCTTTTGATTCACTAGTGCAAGTACCTTTATTTTATGTTTGTAAGCTTAATTTTTTAAAGCATGTGGATTGATAGCCCCTAAGGAATATCTCACTTATGATATTTATCTATCTCTAGGCAATCCACCCAACTATTTGTCTAACAAACAAGTTTGCTTTAGTGATTTCTTATTTGTAGGTCATCCTCCCAAGCTAAAGAGGAGCTCTTCACAATCTTCTGATCTCAATGCATTCACTATCAATCAATTTTTTCAACCATACCCGTACTTAGTTTCTCTTTCTAATAATAAGAAATATTTTCATTAAAACATAGAGACTATCTATTATAACATAACTATAACAATAATGCAAGATCAGAGCAGAAAACTAGAGCTTGGAGCACAAAACATTTGAAACTAATTTTTCCTGCCTAAGAGGGCCCCTGAGTGTGACCAGAGGGATCACGGATCCAATAGAGGATATTTCTAATGGTAGTACCTCTAGGGATCTGATTAAAAATTTGATAAAGGATATTCCATCCAACAGATGGAAGAAAGCACTAACAGGTGAAAGGGTGTGTCCCTCAAAAAGCATGTTGAGCATACCTATTACCTCTGAGGGTATGACACTAAATATCCCAGATGATTTTGTGGAGGAAATCATAGCATCCATGGACCTTGCATTGGTAGGTAAGTTTTTTTTATTCTATCCTAATATCGAAATGGTCAAGAAATGGGTTTTGTCTAGGTGGAAAGTTAAGGGTAGTGTTTCAATCACTGCCATGGTGAGAGGCCTATTTATTTTTATATTTATGAATAGGGAGGACATTGAAAGCTACCCTTACTAGAGGACCATGGTTTTATGGCCCACATTCTCTTGCATTATGCTTGTGGAAACTAGGATTTGATCCTAACTCAGACCTTAATAAGTTTGCTCTTGCTTGGGTTAGACTACTAGGGCTCCCCTTGGAATTTTGGGATGAAAAAATCTTCACAGCTATTGGTAATTCTATTATCTAATATGTCACTATAGATCACACAACTAGAACAAATTATATATGTGTATATGATATATTTTGTGTCAATGTTGAAATTAATAGGACTATCCCTACGTCCATAGAGCTAAAATCTAAATATGGGACTTGGACTCAGCTGATCACCTATGAGAATGCTACCACCTTTTATCAAATATGTAAGAGAAAGGGACATTTAATGACACAATGCAAAGTGAAGCAAATGGGAAGGATAGATGATTCCCAGGTGGAAGGGGAGGATCAGTCTCCCAACCATAGAAAGAATAACATGTAAGGAACGGAGAGCAATGTAGAAAATCCTAATAATATAGAAAAGGTAGAGGAGGAGAAGGGTAAGGAGGATATCACTGGTAATGAGGGAAAAGTTGTCTAGGAGGATCAGTCTCTCAACCATAGAAAGAATAACATGCAGGGAATGGAGAGGAATGTAGAAAATCTTGACAATACAGAGAAGGTAGACGAGGAAAAGGGTAAGGAGGATATCACTAGTAGTAGGGGAAAAGTTGTCCCAAAGGAAAATATAATAGAGGATAGTCAGAAGGCTATACTAAACACAACCAACACTCTGGACAAATAGACTAATATGTCTAAGGAAGGTGAAAGAGGTAATCATCTAATAGAGGAAGACAATGCAGAAGACAAATTTCCAAGGGATGAACAAGAAGAAGTAACTCCAAGAATGAATCTTACTAAAGGAGAAGTAGACTTATAGTTAAACACAGACATTTTCCATGCTCTGGAAGTCAGATACCAAGCAGGAAACTATTTAGAAATAGGTGAAATAGGACAAAGTGGCAGTAATGAACAAGAGGAATGGGTTACCCTGAAGAAAAAGAATTGAAAGGGTAAAAAATCTGTAGATGTTGGAACTGAGCCCAAACAAGGGAGACCAACCCTAAGGGAAACAAGACAAAGGGAGATTGCTAGGGAGATTGCCAGTGGCAAATAGAAAACACTAGAGACCCAACCTCTCAAACCCTCTAAATGAAAATATTATCTTGGAATTTGAGGGGCTTTAATAGTCCCTCAAAATAGTATGAGGTTAAAAACTACATTTTAGATAATAAATTATATATTTTATTACTCCAAGAAGTCAAGATGAATGAGGATAGTTTAGGAAAATTCTTGACTACATATGGCCTAAGGTGGCTTTTTACATTAGTCTAGCTAAAGGGGCTTTAGGGGGGATTGTAACTATGTGGAATAGTGCTAAAATATAGGGGTATCTTATGGCTTATAATAAGCACTTCCTGATTATCAATTTCTCTATGAAATCTTTGAGTTGGTCATTGATCAATGTCTATGGAGTGAATACCAGAGCTTTGAGGTAGAACTTATGGATAGACTTGAGAAGTTTCAGGAATAATCCCTAGAACACTAGATGGATATTGGCTGGAGATTTTAACACTCCTCTATACCCTTCTAAAAAATAGGGTGGGATTATGGATTATTCAGACAGCATGTTTGACTTTGCTAAATTTATCAATGATTGGGGTTTATTGGATATAGAACTGCAAAACCAAAATTTTACCTGGTTAAATAGAAGAAGAGGAGATCAAATGATTCAGGTTAAGTTAGATATATTTCTTATTTCAAATAATTGGAATAATTATCATACTATGCATGTGTAGTCCTTTCCTAGAACCATGTCTGATCATTACTTGATCTTCCTCAGTTGGAGAGAACAGGGGTAATCTGGACCTTCCCCATTCTATTTTGAAGCTATGTGGATCAAACACAAAGACTTTAGACAAATGGTGGCCCAATGGTGGAAAATTCCTATTCAGGGGACTCCTATGTTTAGAATAGTAAAAAAACTTTAGCATATTAAACAAGAAGTCTATGGATGAAATAGATACAGCTTTGGGTAGGTCTTTCAATAGAAAAAAAATATAGTGGGAAAACTCAAAGATATTTAGCAACTGTAAGATCAAGGAGATGACTCTGAAGACACTTTAGAGGAAGAGAATGTCCTATCTTCTAAATGGAATAATATTATGGAAAGAGAAGAGGTTTTTTGGAAACAAAAATCTCATGTCCAATGGATTAAAGAGGGTGATAGGAACACTACCTTCTTTCATCTCTCAGCCATGAAACATAGGAAAGCTAACTCAATAACTAAGCTTGTGTTGGATGATGGTGACATTATTATCAAAGATAATGAGATAGGGGAATAAGCCAAGGCTTTCTTTTAGAATATGCTCACTGAAGAACACAATGAAAATGATAGACTGATGAACCAATTCATTGATAAAATCCCCTATTTGATAATGGAGGAAGATAATCTAGAAATGTTAAAGCCTATATCCAAGGAAGAAGTCCATGCTATTTTATTCTCCATGGGTGCATTCAAAGCCTCGAGTTTAGATGTCTTTCCTCTTATATTCTTTCAAGAATATTGGGAAATAGTAGGAGTAGATCTCATGGCTGTTATTCATGATTTTTTTAGATCAGGTAAACTTTTGAAACAAGCTAATAACACCTTCATAATACTTGTGCCTAAAAAATCACAACCTACACACCTTACTTATTTCAAGCCCATTAGTCTATGCAACATTGTTTATAAGTTATGTACCAAAGCACTAGTTATGAGGATTCAACCTTTACTAGACAAAATTATTTTTCCTACTCAAAAAGGTTTTGTCCTGGGTAGGTAAATTCTTGATGCTTTAATCACCACACATGAGACTATTCACTCCATGGATAAGAGTAGAATCCCTGGTATGGCTCTTAAGCTAGATATTTCTATAGCTTATGATAGAGTCTCATGGACCTTTCTATTTCAAGTGATTAGAAAATTTGGGTTTAATGATAAAATATCTTGCTTGAAATGGAATGCTATCTCTTCTACAAAATTCTCAGTGTTGGTAAATGGTGTACCTAGAGGGTTTTTCTCATCTTTGAGAGGAATTTGTCAGGGAGACCCTCTCTCCCTATACTTATTCATCATTATGGCAGAGGCACTAGGAAGATACATACAAGTAGATATAGCCTCAAAAAATATTGTGGGCATCAAACCTACCTCCTCCCTCCATCTTATGGTGGTGCAACAGTTTGTGGATGATACCATCTTCTTTGGCATATCATCGGTGATTGAAGCTAGAAGATGGAAGAATATCTTAAAAGATTATGCCATAGAGTTAGGGCAAAGGATAAATTTCCAAAAAAGCAATGTCTATTTCTTCAACACTCCTAATGACCTTAGACATATAATCATTGATATATTAGAATGTGTTGAAGCTACTTTACTAGCCACCTATTTAGGTCTCCCACTCATGGTCAAAGAGGTATCTCCTAGTTTCTAGGATGGAATTGTGGAAAGAACACAAAGGAAACTTCTGGGTTGGAAAGGGAAACTACTCAACAGTGTTGGTAAATTGCAACTTCTTCAGGCCTCGTTGCAAGGTATTCCTACATACTTCCTGTCTCTTTTTAAAATTCTTGCATATTTTGTTGATAAACTGGAACAGATCCAAAGGAAATTTTTATGGATGGGTGTGGAAGACAAATAGAGAATGTCGTTAGTCAAATGGGAAAAAGTGTGTCTTCCAAAATCTCATGGAGGACTCAATATTAGGTCTATCAGGAAAATGAACAAAGCCCTTCTCTTAAAAATTAGTTGGAACCTGATCCATAAAAATAATGATTAGGGGGGAATAATGTATGCCAAATACATGCATAACATTTATGATTCCAAATTTATTCAACAGATGGGATTACCCCAGGGATCTATGATATGGAATAAGCCTTCTTAAATAGGGAATTAGATGGAAACTTGGAAATTGCTGGCATATTAAATTTTGGGATGATATCTAGTTAAAGGAGAAGGCTCTCATAACATAGGGTAACTATGGAGAGATTGCTGACTTGGCCACTCAATTTTTTGGAGATAGAGTCAGTGATTATATGGAAAATAACAATGGGATAAGGAGCTAGAAAAATCTATTAAACTATTGTGATCACCAGCTTGAGCTTTTCCCTAGAGTACAAGAGATCTAGTAGTATGTTTAGGAGACCAGAATCCCTCTCTTCCCCTGGGAGGATGAATAATACTGGTGGCCTGATAAGAATGGATCATTCTTTATTAAATCTACTTACCATCTGCTCATTCTTAAAGTTCAGAATAAAGATGTTTGGAAAAAGGTCTGGAATCATAAACTTATTCCAAAAATTAACATGTTCTAGTGGGCTACTGCTCATAACAAAATCCTAACTTAGGATAACCTTCAGAAGAGAGGGTTTACCTTGGTTAACAGATGTTTCTTACGTGGTTTAAAAGAGGAATCCATTTCACACCTTTTTATCCACTGTGATTTTGCTCAAAAATTATGGAGCATAATACCTAATAACTTTGGTCTTGAATGGGTCTATAATTCTAACCTCAAAGAATTAATTCTCAGCTAGAACCCAACCTTCACACATCCTTGGCTTTTGGAATTATGGAAGCAAATTCTTCCATGTTTGAGCTAGATTTTATGGAAAGAGTGCAACCACAAAATTTTTAGGGACACTACTAGAAATGCATCTCAGGTGTTCCACTCCTTTGTTAAGACCATCATGGAAAGTGTCAAAACAACTCATATTCGTGTTGTAGAGAAAACCCTATCTCAAATTGAGAACAAAATTGCAGCCAAATGGAAGGTTTTAAACCAGATCCCTGGGTATGACAACTCTAAAATGCTATAGAGACTAAATACTAAATGGATCCCTCCATAGCCCAACTGGATGAAACTCAACTTTGATGGGGCATCCAAGTTGGATGGTAAATCTAGTGGAGGAGGAATTATAAGGAATGATAAAGGATGGATGTCTAATGTCTATGCTAGTGGAATAGGATGCCAAAGCAACAACTATGCTGAAGCAATGGCTTTATTATGGGGGTTAAAGTTGGCTATATCCCTAGGAATAAGGAACCTAAGTATACAAGGTGACTCTAAAATGGTCATAGATGTTGTGAATAAAGCATAAAATGTGGGAATTAAGCTAAAGGACATCATTAAAGACATCTAATTTCTTTTGCAAAAGTTCTCTGGAGTAGAGTTTTCCCATATTTATAGAGAGGGAAATAGGGTCGACGATGCTTGTGCCAACCTTGGTCAACAATTTTTAGGTTGGAGGGTGTGGAAAAAAGGTGCTCATATTCCCTTAAACATTAGGGATATTATTCAAAAGTAGATGACTTGTCAAGAATGAGGTGCATTTATGACAAGGGTAGCTCTCGGAGGTGGTCCATTTGGAGAGGGCCATCATGCATTATGAAACTTGATAACCTTGGTACTTGTTTAACAATCATTCATGATTTATTATATCATGTGGTTAAGGTGCATGGGTATCATCATGAAAATCAAGGGGAAATAATCTCCAAGCATGGGAGTAGACAACATCATCTCTGCAGGGTATTTCAAATAATGAGCCATCACATCTTCATTTTGCATAAACAAAAAAAGGGTTGGCAGCCATTTCAAAGCTAAAGGCTAAAATTAGGAACTCCATAGTCTGGGTCTACAAATACAAAATGGGAGGATATCATATTCACACTGAACCAATCTCTTGTTGTGAATTCAAAGATAATCAACTGGTTTGGCATTATTGTAAGGAAGGGGGAATCAGTCCAAATCTGGAAAGGCTTAATGGTTTTGACAAAAACCTGTCTGAGTAATTTGCAAGATCCTGGTTAAATAGGTGGGTCATAGTGGGTGGAATTAGTTTTGAAATCTTTGAAAAGGTGATTTATATGGCCATAGGAATGTCCAAAAACTTCAAAGGAAAACTAATATTATGGATCTTGCAAGCCACAAACTATTTTTGGGTGAGGGAGAAGAACTCATCCTGTACCAAGGAGGATTCAAGTGTGATAAACTACCAGAGCCATGGGATGGGGTGTAATTCATTCTCATGAAGTACTTCACAATCAAAGGTCAATTTACTAGGTTCTAAAACTACCACCTCCCTTTGTTAAATCACTTCAAGTGCAATGTTGTTATTAGTTTCCCTTTTTACTTGCTCTCCTCTTTGGAACACTTTGTCCTTAGGGTGAGAGCTAAAATGGATAAGAAGCCAGATATGAAACCTATCCCACTACACCAAGGGCTGATTCTCTGCTTATACAACTTTCACCAAGCCTTGGAGCCCTCTAAGAATATCAAAATGGATAGTGAAGACATTCCTTCCAACCCAGTGTCTGGTGACGCTATTGATGAGTCCTGTTTTTCCCCTGCTCCTACCAAAACAAAAGATGTTTCTTTCTCCACCCCTGAAGAGACCCCTATTGATACCCCTGGCTCCTTTGTAAGTAAAAAGGGTAAATATTAGAGAGACCAAGGAGGGGACCCACAAAAATTTAGGTATGGCCACGGGGGGCCAAGATGGTAAATCTTACAAGTCTTCCAAAATTAATAAGGATTCTCCTCCAGAGTTAGAAGGTTAGGTCAGATTGCTGGTAAACCCACCCCAAAGACCATATTGATAGATTACTTGGAAAGTGCTTTAGAAGAAGCAACCTAGGAGGAAGAGTCTAAGGAGTTGGAAATATAAGAAATTTTAGAGGGCACTGGAGGGAAGTAAGAGACTAGGGATTTTGAGGTTACTGAGGAACAGGGTGCTGATACTATAGAAACTACTGACAATAAGGGGAAAATGTATGTCAAGGAAGCGGGTGAGGATATTGAGAATGAGGTTGATTGGAAAGCTAAAATTGGGGCCCTAAAGGATCATATTCAGAGACTTGAGTAGAATTTCACCAAGGGAATCTAAAATACAATTCTCTTGAATATGTCTATGCTGAAAGAGGTGGGCAATACTGGGCATGATGACAATGTGGAGAATACTGAGAAACTTAATGATCTTCTCAAATCAATGGTTATGTAAGGAGAGTCTTCTCTAACTCTATTCTTTCTATTCCTTGTGTTTTGTTTTGGTGTTTGTTGTTCTTGGCTAGTGTCATCATCTCTCTAAAGGCATATTTTGTTTGATTGCCTTCTTGTCTTTTTTGCTTTGTAAAGGGTTCAGCCCTTGGTTTGCCACCTTACCTTATCAAAAACATAACTATAATACTAAAATAATTTAGTGGTAGCTATACCATTTATGTTTTATGTGCCTTGTCACATGGATTTGACCTTATACATTTCTAAATATTAGTAGTAAGATAAATAGAATGATGTGTAACTAGTAGGTTAGTAATATTCTACATAAACTATATTTTATGTTTATTTAGCTCTCTAATAGTAGGCTACTTATATACTTAATTTTATATGGTTTAAATTAATTTAATTGAAGTAAGTTCTCAAAAAAAATGTGTTTTTAAATGAAACCTAATGGGGTTCTCACATTATGATATCAGAGCGTAGGTTTAAACACTTGAACCTAATGGGTCCACTAATGTTAAAATTAATTTTATCTGATTCCAGTGAGGATAATGGTATGCATAATATCAAATGTTGAGGTAAATTATAATGTGAATCCTCAAGTTAATCCTAATCAGTTGGTAACTAACTAATCTATGAAGCTTGATCCAATCCTCATAGTCATGAATGAAAAAAGAGATAGAATAACCCATCTAAAGTAGGAATTTCTTGGCTAGGGTGATTAAAATGATCAAAAAGAGCTAGTAGAGTAACTAGTTGGTCAAGAAGAACCCCAAGAATAAGTGAATACTAAGGAACATCAAGTAATAAGAGTGTAAGTAGTTATAGAACTTATACGAGATATGAAGAAAGTAAATCCACTTAAGTTTGATGGTAAAGTCTTAGGTAATGGAGTTGAAGCCTAGATTACATACATGTAATAATACTTCAAAATTTAAAATTATTCTGAGGTAACCATGGATATTTTAGGATCCTATCAACTTTTTGGTGAAGCAGCAACTTTGTAGGCCAATAAGAAGCTAACTATGGGCCTTGACTCCACCACCATGACTTGGGAATAGCTTGTAGCATTATTCATAGATTGATGGTTTCCTTAGTTGTATTTTTATTAGAAGTTAATATATTTACAAAACCTAAAATAAGGAGACCTATTATTAAATGAGTACTGGGAATAATTCACAAAGCTTCTAAATTATATACCCTAGTGCCAAAAATATGAACACTTTTAGATCAAGAATTTCATCATGGGTTTAAATCCATAAATTTGGTATAAAGTGGATGTTCATGGACCATCCACCATATACCAAGTCTTTGAGAAAGTGGTTAAGAAAAAATAGAAGTTTAAATCATTGGTAAAGGTCAGAGTCAAATGGAAAATGGCTACAAGCGGAGGAGCTTGGAAGGGTGGTCCGTCGGCAGGCCCCAGGGAGGACAGATCTTTGCCTGGGGTGAGCTCTCATGGACAAGAATTGGTGTACAGCAGTGAGAGGTCAAAGTTAAGTAAGATTAATGGTTACCTATTATGGAGCTAAGATCTCCCTGTACTGGTTATCCCTCCAGAGGCAGTAAAGGAGGATGTGGAGTATTTAGCCTCCCATACTTTGATATGAAAGTTCTTGGGCATTCGAATCCCCCTGTTAGCCTTGGAAGCTTGGATTCATCACTCTTGGCAAATAGAAGGGGATTTTGACATTATGTTGGCTGGAAATAGCTATTTTTTGGTGAATTTCTCCTTTGTATCAGATAGGAATCAAATTTTTGAGGGTGGTCCCTACTTATATGATCATGTGGGTCTTTTTCTCAAACCCTAGCATGCAAGATTTAACTTAGCTGAAGAACTACCAGCCTGTGTGCCTATTTGGGTTCACCTTCTACAATTACCTCTAGAATTCTAGTGGGAGGATATCCTGTGCTAGATAGCTGCCATGTTGGGAACACTAACCGCTATTACACATCAATCACTGGACAAAAAGATTATATCTTATGCACGCATTTGTGTTGACATTGATTTAAATAATCCTTTGCTAGACTCCATGGAGATTTGTATGGGTTTTTCATCCTGGATCCAGCAGATAGACTATGAATCTATCCCATTCCACTATCGAATATGTCATGTATATGAGCACTTGCACTACCAATGCCCTCAGGCTTCCAAAGGTAATGGGACATTTCTTGAATCTATTGCTCCAAAAATAGCATATGCTAGCAAGGGGAATGGTCGACTGGCCCCTTCTAACAATGCAAAAACCTAGCCTAATAGTGGGGCAAAAGGGAAAAATCATGAAAATAATGCAAGCTTGGCACAAGGATCAGCGGATCTTAATAGCTCTAGCATGGATGGCTTTATCCTAGTCTGACATCAAGTGAAAGGCTATGGTCATAAATGTATGAATGTTGATCAGCAAGTAGATTTGGGGTTCAACCATTTTGAGGCCCTAGATAGTATGGCCATTAAGGATGGCATTCTGACAGAAGATCAAGGGGAAGCTCTAGAGCTAGATAAGAAGAGCTCAACTCTTAATGAGGTATAGGATATGGTGGTACAACCAACCTTAGGGAATCATCTAGGCCCAGAGGAGGGGGCACTTGAAGCTTTGTGAGACCTGAAAGATAAGGATGTTCATTGGGCAGACTTGGTTAAGGAAGTAGATGTTGGCAGGAAAGAAAAAGGAGCTTCCTCGTCACTGGGCCTAATGCAGAGACCATTCAAGAAAGTTTCCTTTACTACTCCATCCAAAGCTAGATGCAAGAAGGACCAAGATAGAATCAAACTTACAGGTGATTTATTGGTAGAGTTAGGGGTTATAAAGACCTTAGATGAACATTTCCCTCACTCTACTCAATGATTGTCTTATCATGGAATGTAAGGGGTTTGAATAGTATCCCCAGACAAAAAGCTATGCGTAGATTGGTGATTGATCATTCTCCAGATATTCTATGTATCTAGGAGACTAAACTCTCTGTTGATTCATTGTTTACCTGTATGTCAAACATCTAGTTTTTTGGCCAATGCCAGTGTGTAGGTGCTTTGGGAAATTTTGGGGGTCTGGCCATGTGTTGGGATCCTAGGAAAATTATGCCACTTCATTGGGTATCTTACCTATTGGCTCTTTCAATGGTTGCCTCTTCTCTTGAAACTAGCGAGCTAATTCTGGTTACCAAAGTATATGCATCTATTGACCTCACTGGGAAAATTCAGCTTTGGGAGCATATCTGCTATGTCAAAAATTGTCATCCTTTCCTACCTTGGATTATGGCTATAGACTTCAATGCGGTGCTGAGTCTGGAGGAGAAAAGAGGTGGCTTGATGCGTTTAGGCCCCTCTTCTGAATGGCTTCACCACAATATTTCATTGTTGCACCTTTCAGATGTTAGACCCTCAAATGGGCTATTCACGTGGAGTAATAGAAGAACAAGTAATGTTGCCATCTTTGAATGCCTTGATAGGTTTTTTGTATCTTGTTTTTTTCAATCTAATGCTATCTCTCTCAATTCTAAAATTCTTGACTGGAGAGGCTCTGACCATTGGCCCATTAAGCTCTCTACCAGTCAGATTGATGGGTCCAAAAAGCCTCCTTTTAAGTTTTAGCTGATGTGGCTTCATGACTCATCTCTCCATGACTTCATTGGTTAGTGGTGGAGACAAGGGGACCTACATATGGGACTGTTATGTATTCTTTCCTTATAAAACTTTAGTATGTTAAAATAAAATTGTAGCAGTGGAACAGAAACTATTTTGGCAACTTACATTATATGAAGAAGAAGGCTCAAGACCTGTTAGATGAAGTGACTAGACAAATAAGGGACTTTGGTTTGTCTGAAGTGCTTCACTTAGAGGAATCTAGAGCTGCAGTTACCTTAGCAGAATGGGAACTCCGTGAAGAGATCTATTGGAAATAGAAGGCTAGAATTGATTGGCTTCAGGAAGGGGATAAGAACACAGCTTTTTTCCATAACTCTGTCTAGGTGCAGTGAAATAGGAACTTTATTTCTTCTCTTGTTACTCAGGATGGGATGCGTCTAACCTCCTCCCAAGCTATAACCAGGGAAGCAGTCTGATTTTATTCAGCTCTATTTTTGGGTGACCCCCCGCCTGATGAGGTGGCTGAAAACATAGTTCTGTCTTGCATCCCCCTGATGATGACTTCAAAAATGAATGATTTTCTCATGCAGCCAATTGGTATGTCAGAAGTTGAGGAGGTGGTCTTTAGTATAATTAGAGGTAAAGCCCCAAGGCTCGATGGTTTCCTAGCTGAATTCTTTTAGGACTTCTGGGATATTATTAAGCAGGACCTGATGGATGTAGTGCAAGAATCTTACTCTAGCAAAGAAATGCTCAGAGCTTTGAATGCCACATTTCTAGTCCTAATCCCAAAGAAGGAGCAAGCTAACTAGTTGGATTCTTTTAGGCCCATTGTGCTTTGTAATGTGGTCTATAAAATCATTACAAAGCTCATTGCGCAATGGCTTAAAGTTTATATCCCTAGAGTCATCTCAAAGGAACAAGGAGGTTTTATGGTGGGTAAACAAATTTTGGATGGAGTGGTTATTGCCTCAGAAGCTATTCACTCTATGAGTACATCTTAGGAGTGTGTTATGTTTATTAAGCTCGACTTAGCAAAAGCTTATGATAGAGCTAGTTGGAGATTTTTGCAAAAAGTTCTTTTGGCATTCAGCTTCAACCAAGATTGGGTTCTTTGAGTGCTAAGATATGTTACTATGCCTTCATTCTTGGTCCTTATTAATGGGGAAACTTTCAAGATTTTTGGTGCTTCTAGAGGTCTTCACCAGGGAGATTCGCTCTCTCCATACCTATTTATTATTCTGGTTGAGGGACTTAGATGGCTCTTTAAATTTCATGTTTCTCAGAATGTGGTGCATGGATGGAGATGGGGGAATGGGCTAACCACCTTGACCCACCTCTAGTTTGTTGATGACACAATCCTGGTAGGGAGAGCCCAAATACGAGAAGTGGAAGTTTTCTGACTCACCCTTCACACTTATCTGGTAGCATTTGGGCAAAAAATTAATGACCATAAATCCTCTATTTTCTTCTTCAACACTCTTGAGCCTATTCAGTGAAGGATTGCTACTATTTTGAGGTTTCAAATTCAAACCCTTTCAGTGACTTATCTGAGGATTCCCATTGTTGTGGGAAGGCAGCCTAGGCTCTTCTAGTAGAATGTTATTGACAAACTAAGACAAAAAGTAAATCATTGGACTCATAGGTGGCTTTCCACTACTGGTAGAGTGATCCTTCTACAATTGGTAATACAAGCACTTCCCATATATCGTAGTATGATTCAGGCTGCCCCAATGTACTTCCTAAATGAATTTAATGCTCTTTCTTGACAATTTTTGTGGAGTGGAAACCTGTAGAATACCAAATGGAGCCTTTTTAATTGGGTGACTATGTGCTGACTAGGAAGGAGGCCTTGGCTTGCACTTTTCTATTTTGTCCAGTCAAGCTCTTACGACCAAGCTCTACTGGCGATGGTGCTCCAATCAATCTTCCCTTTGGGCCCGAGTTCTATCTTTTAAGTATTTTCCTGGTATTGATCCCCCTGATATTTCTAGATTCCCTCTTGAGGGAAGAGGATCGATGGTATGGAGTACTCTCAATCTTGGAACTCAACTAGTGAAATGCAGCCTCTTCTAGGTTTGCAATAGTGGTTCGAAGGCCCTCTTCTAGAGTGACTCATGGGATGGAACACCTCCTCTTTCATCTTCACACCCACATTTGCAGCCTCTTGGTGACTCTTTTCACTCTACGGGATGGCACACAGTGGCCCACTATAAAGAAGCTTTTAACATGGATACGACTATTGGATACATATGGAAAAATTCCTATGACTGGCTATCGGGGGGCTCAGAGGAGGACCGGATGGATTTAGCTCAAATTCTTGCATCTAGAGGGTACAGCTCCTTGCAAGGACTGGATGTCCTAGCCTGGGGAGGAGATGCTACTGGCCAGTACTCTATATCTTCAGGGTATATGGCCTTGACAAAGCAATTCTTTGACGAAGGGAAATTCTTATGGGGAAAGAAAATTTGGAACTAGGTTTCATGGCCCAAGTGTAATTTTTTTCTATGGCTTCTTACTCACAATAGGTGTCTCACTTGGGATAATCTCTGCAAGCATGGATTTCAGGGGCCATCTATGTGTGTTATGTGCCACAGTAGGGAGGAGACTAGGTCGCACCTCTTTTTCCAATGCTCTTATGCCAAATAGATTTGGCATTTATGGTGGAATGCTTTGGGTTTGCCTTGTTGGCATGCTACTTCACTGGTTGATTTTTGGGGGCAACTGGGCCATTCTCCATCCAAAGTTTCAATTTTACAAAATGCCTAGTTAGTTGGTCCCTCTTTTATTTTATGGAATATTTGTCTTGAAAGGAATAGGAGGATCTTCAGGGGTGTCCATTTGGATCTAAGAGGCCTATGGACAAAAGTCATAAGTTCAATGTAAGAGACTCTACAAGTGAAGTGCAGTAGTGATATTGGCCTGGACCCCAAAGCTACCAGCATATGCTCTTGTCTCTACCATGACCCAACTACCCTAGTGCTTCTGACTCGTGAATTCATTTGGTGACAAGAAATAGGTAGCAAGCGTGACCTATTAATTGGGTGGGAAGCTAGACACCCCCTAGGGCTGGGATCATTAAAATTAATACTGATGGCTCCTCATGAGGGAATCCAGGGGACACTGGTATTGGCAGAGTGGGATGTGATAGCTCTGGGGGTATCTAGTTCCTCTTTTTGATCTATAAAGGCCATCATACGAATAACCTTATGGAAGCCATGGCCATCCTAGAGGTAGTGAAATGTTTCTATCAACACAGCTAGTATAACATTATCTGTGAATTAGATTTGCAAGTGGTTGTCAACTTGTTGAATAAATGAAATCTTGGTAAGGTGGATTGGCAACTGGATGTAGTTGTTCAATAGATTCTTCAATTAAGTACTTCTTTGAATTTTGTATCTTTCAAACACATTCCCCATCATTGGAATGGTGTGGTGGATTGCCTTTCTAAGTGGGCTTCTAAGAATGGGCCATTATAGAGCATTACTGATCAGCAGATGTTTCCTCTGAGTTTATCTTAGGAACTGGATCAACTTGTTAACCAAGATAAAAAGTTGTAATTGTTGTTTCATTTTGTTACTGAATAAATTTTTACCCCTCTTTAGTTTAAAAAAAAGGTCAGAGTCAAATTCAAAAAGGAATTCGGTGGCCCAAAAAATACCTTTAAGAAAAAGAATTAGAAATAGAATGGGAATTGCAAAAAGAGGTTGAATATTCAGAATACAAGGTTTAATAATAATTTGGAGAATCAAAAACTAAGAAATGGTTTCAAATAATGGCTTAAGGGAGGCAATAAATCTAAGAAGGGACCACTTGGTGGAATTTTTACATGTGGAGGAGATCATTATGTTAAGGATTATCCTTGGTGTAATACATAAGGCAAAATAATAATTCATCTATCTCCACATCATAGTAGGGAACCTTTTAGCAGTGAATTCATGTAATTGTTGACAATCATCAACTAAATTTCAATCCTTTCCCATCAAATTATCAGGTACCTTATTTGGTAATCATATTTCCATTTTGATAGATATAGGATCCATTGAATGTTTTATCTCTCCTATCATGTTAAATAAATTACCTAGGAAGGTTGGTTTCATGGAAAATTCTTGCTTAGTGAAGTACATGAATGAATCAAAAGTCAAGATAGATATGTGTCTTATTGAGGTAGAGGTGAAGTTACTAGAATTCACCATAGTATTTGATCTATACGCAGCACCACTAGGATCATATGACATGATCTTAGGAGTGAATTGGCTCTCTAGGCATAAAATAAAAGTTGACTATTTTTTAAATAAAATTGAATGCTTAGATGACTTAGGGAATAAAACATAAATTTGGAGAGTAAATAAAAAGTTAAAAATAAGATAAATATTAGCCATTCAATTGAATAAGGCTCAATAAAAGGGATGTAAATTTTTATTGGTTAAAATTGATGAAATCAAAGGAACCAAGGGACCCACCATTGAATACTTCCCCTTTTTACAAGTTTTCAAGATGTTTTTTCCAAAATAGTTACCTAGTTTATTTCATATTCACTATTGATATCATTCTAGGATCAAAACCTCAATCTAAGGTTCCCTATAAAATGAAAACTACCAAATTAGTTGAGTTAAAATCATAAATTTAGGAAATTTTGACCAAATAGTTGATTCAACCAAGTGTTTCACCATGGGGTTCACCAATAGTATTTATGAAGAAGAAAGATGGAAGCCTTTACCTGTGTAAATATTACATGATGTTGAACAAAGAAACCATTAAGAACAGTATCCCCTACCCTACATTGATGATCATTTTAATCAAATGTGAGGTTTAATGTTTTTTCCAAGATTTACCCATGAGTAGGGTACCATAAATTAAGAATCAAGGATGAATACATTCAAAAAACAACCTTCAAGATAAGATATGGGCACTATGAGTTCACAGTGCTTCCTTTAGGGCTAAAAAATGCACCTGTAGCATTCATAAATCTCATGAATAGTGTGTTTAGATATTTCCTTGATCATTTTATGGTTTTTATTGACAACATCCTTATATATTCTAAAATTGAAGAGGAATATATTGAGAATTTGAGTTTGGTTTTACAATGATTATGAAAACACAAGCTTTTTAATAAATTCTTAATGTGTGCCTTATTTCAAATAATGTTACAATACATGAGACATATTATATTTTTATATGGAATCTTAGTAAATACAAATAATATAAAATCCATTGTGGCATGCCCAGCACCCAAAAATATGCATGTGGTGCATAGTTTTATGGGCTTAGTAAGATATTACAAGAAATTTGTGTCAAATTTATCTAACATAGCTAACCCAATTACCTCTCTACAATGTAAAAAGAAACATGTTTTTTAGACCAATAAGTGTGAATAAACCTTTCAAATTATGAAAAATAGGCTTAATTTATCACCAATGTTACGTATTTTAGATCTAAATGATTATTATGCAATAATAATTGATGCTTTTGGGGATGATTTAGGATTTCTTATGCAAAATGTTAAAATTGTAACTTATGAATCAAGGAAATTAAACCCTTATGATGATAACTATACCCCACATGACTTGGATTTTGTTTACATAGTACACTCTTTACAAGTATGGATGCATTAATTATTAGGAAAACCTTATGAACTCAAATTAGATAACTTGGGGCTCAAGTATATATTCACCCAACCCAACCTAAATGCTCAGAAAAGAGTATGGTTAGAATTCCTATCAAATTATGACTTTGACATTAGCTACATTAATGTTAAGGAGAATAGGTTTTTGGATTCCCTTAGTCATAGATGTTAAATTATGACATTGACTACTTTCAGGAGTACCTTTCAAGCCCAAGTTTTGAAGTTCTCTCCAAGAGATGAATTCTCTAAACATGTCAAGAAAACTCTAGAAAAGAATCCTTAAGACCTTAGATATAAAAGATTTCAATTTGAGAATGATGTAATTTTAAGATTCAATGGAAATATATATGTACCTAATAAATAAAATTTGAGGGTGACTATGCTAAAGGAGTTACAAAATGCTCCATATTTAAGACATCCTAGTGTTATTAAGATTTTATCATAGCTAAAACCCTTATATTTTTGGAAAATAATTAATAAATGCATAGTGTATTTTATGTCAATATGCTTTGAATGTCAGTGAGTCAAGGTTGAGCATGCACATCATGTTAGGTTTTTGTATCCACATTCCATACCAAAATAGAAATGGAAATTCATCAATATGGACTTTTTCAAAGACCTTTTAATGTCAAGGAATCATCATGATATGATATCCATGGTAGTTGATAAACTCACCAAAGTAGCACACTTTAATCCAAGTAATTTGATTAATGAGAACTAATTATTGAAAAGAGGTTTGTAAAGGAAGTGTATAGATTATATAGGTTTCTATAAAATAACATCTCAGATTGGGACCCCCAAATGACCTTAAGGTTTTTCAAAACTATTAATGTAGCATTGGCCACACATCTAAACTTTAGTATAGCTTATCATCTAGAAATAGATGGGAAAATAAAAAGAGTGAGTCAAATCTTGAAGGATAAATTAAGGACATATTATTTGGATCAGCAATAAAAATGGGAAGAATATCTCCCATTGGTTGGTTTTGCTTATAACAACTCATTTCAATCAACATTGAAGATGGCTCTTTTTAAAGCATTATATGGAAAGAGGTATAGAACACCTATCAGCTAGGATAAATTAAAGGATATAGTAGATTTTGGACTTGATACATTCCCTAAAATGAAAGAATAGGTGAAGCTAATTAGGTAAATATTGATTGAAGCCAATTATAGGTATAAAAGTTATGTTGATCTAAAAAGGATAGAAAGATAGTTCTCCATTGGAGATAAGGTTTTTCTCAACAAGTTAAACCCCAAAATAGTTCCATTAAGTTTGATAAATTAGTAAAACTATCACCTAGATATGTGGGACCCTTTGAGGTTGTAGAAGTCATAAATCATGTAGCATATATATTTGCATTACCACCAGATTTAGTATGAATACATAATGTTTTTCATGTATCTTACCTTAATAAATATATATCTGATCCTTCACATATTTTGAACTAGAATTTTTCATAAGTTTTATATCCTAAGGTGGTAATAGTAGAATTAATTAGGGTACTTGATACACATAATTTTATCTTGAATAACATAAAAATACCATAGTGAAAGGTCCATTGGGACCAATATTTTGAAGATAGTGCCACCTAGGAGGACTATGAGGAATTTCATAGGTTGTTTCCTCATTTATTTGAATAAATTTATGTTTAACTTTATTTTATTTTCTAGTTATGTTTACAATAAATTCATCATGATTATGAACTATTTAAGGGGAGGAGGATGTTACATTCCAACTCATCCTTAACCAAAAAAATATCTATTTTTTTAGCTAATGTGATTGTTTATACTACATTTTGAAATCAAATACACTTATTTTATAAGTTTTAATTTTTATTTATTTCAGTTATATTACTGATTTCAGCTTTGTGGATCATTTATGATGAAATTAGTATGCATAATATGATGTAGGATATACAATGGTATTATTAGAAATCAAAATGATTACTTTTCTCAAATTATTTTAGTGATGTTATGGACTATATATTATTTTTTATGAATGATGTGGTTGTAGGACTATCTCACCCTTAAAAAGTGGAATAGAGGGAGAGTATCTTCAAGGAGGATGAGGCAGATTTTGGCAGTCAGGGATAATAAGAAATTAACCCAAACACATATGGACACACTTACATGTTATTTGTTTAATTATTGATTTTTTGTGGTATTTTGTGGAGTGTTATATATTTTATTGATTTTATGATATTTTGTTTGATATTACTTGAATTTCTTTCATTAAGAGTTATTATATGATTGTTGGGATGAGATTCTTCCTTTACAATGTTGAGTGGTTGTATTGAATTTATATTTGGATAGAATGATAAATTTCTAGGTCATAATTACTTGTTGGTTATAAAACTATAAGTTTTAAGTGTTAATTGGTTTACCTCCTTATTTTTGATTATACAAAAACAATTAGATAAGACTAGCCCCTTTTTGGTGGCTTATGGGTCATGGAATTTCATTATATTTCATTAAGTTTTTTATGGGAAATGGACAAAGGAAATTATTTTGTTATGTTTAAATAATAAAGAAAACTAATAAAAATTTTGGATTTTAGAGAAGCAAACTAAGACCTAATAATTATTATTTTCGTCAAAAGACAAAAATTTTGTGTTATGATGGAAAATGCAAATGGATTTGGGTATTTATTATCATTAAGGTTTGGTATGCAACATTTTGGGGAGGTATGCATGCAAGGACTCCATGAAAATTTCATTTAAGTTTAAGCTTAGATAATGATAAAAATTTAGCATGAATTTTAGCAAGTAATCATGGATGTTCAGTTTCATTGGATGAACTGCGATAAACTTAAAGAAAAGAAAGACATAAGTAGAGGTAATGGAGAGAGAAGATAACAAAAGAGGGGGAAAAAAAAGGGAAAAGAAGATAATGAAGAGGAAGAAAAAAAGAGAAAATAAGAGAATGGGGGTTCGTAGAATCTAACGACAAAGAGAAAGTTGTTGCCATTTTTTATATCCAAGAGGTCAACTTGGTTTTGAAGATGCATATTAAATTAGGAAGGTAATGTAATTATTTTTATCAATATGCATTTGGTTTTAGTTTTTTGAGTGTATAAATAGACTTTTTATTATTATTTTTAGTCAAATAATTAAACCCATAAACCTAGCTAAGTGAATTATCTTGAATATTAAAAATGGCAATTGATTTTTAATGGGTCATCCATGGTTGTATCCCTTAGTGTAGAAAATGATTGTTTAGGGTTTTTTATTTGATTATAAAATTTATTTCAACAACCTTTTCATATATTTATGACCCTAAGGATGTAATTTATTTCATCCACAAGCCCATATAAATAATGAGTACCCTGATTGTTTAAACATAGATAATGGAGATATGGAAAAATAAAATGAGGGTTTTTCCATATGTTTTGTTACATCTATATAAATCCTTCTAGTAAGATGGATATCTCCATTTTAACATAGGCAAAAATATCTTGATTGTTGAGAAGATGTTTGGTCTTATTTATACTTTTAACAATAGATAATGTTAGTCATATTTGGATTTAGTTGACATTTGATCATGTTTATAGTAATTTTTTTTTTGGTTGATAGAAATTTAACTTGTTTTCATTGTAGGTGTTTTGTTTTAAGTCAATTCACAAGTATTGATGTTATATTCTATTTTCATACCTTATTATTCTTATAGTATTATAAATCTTGAATTATTAAAAATATATATTCTAGAATTAGTATAATGGTTGGGCATAACGTAAATTTTAGATTTCCATTTGTTCTATTATTAGCTCAGTTATGAGAGCCTTCGATAAGATCTAGTTGTAGATTTTCTTTCTCCTTATAGAATTATACTTCAAAATTTTCTAGCCATATGATTGAGCTATAAAATAGTGTTATTTTGTACACAAATTAAAGTCACTTTTTTGTTTTATGTTAGAGCTTGTAACAAAATATGGGTTGTATATTATCTCTCTAGGGAAGTTTTTTATGAGCATGTTTCTATACATAAGAGTTAATTATGAAATAAGTGTTTAAGAACACATTCTATGTTATCTTATAATACATTATGAATTTTTATAGGGATAATGGTTCACTTATAATGTTTTTATTATCTTTACATAGTGGTAGGATAACTCCTCATAGAGTCAATATGTATGTTTAATTATATATACATCATTGTAAGGATATATTTCCTTGAGTAAATTTGTATTTTCAGCTAGGTAGAAGTTGGTATAAGTTTTAAATGTCCTTCACCAAAACTACCCATAATGATTGTATGATTTCTATTTATGAGGATGAATTCATATACAATAATACCTATAATTAAAATTTGGGATTATTTTATATGCAGTTATGAAAACTAGAAGGAGTTTATGAGAAAGTCTCATGTGTTTTTATATGGTTGTAATTATGCATGAAAGTAAATGAGTTTTATTTGAATTTTTAAACATTAGAGGAACTATTGGAAGAATTCCTATAAGTATGAGATTGTTTAGATACTTCTTATAATATGATATCAATAGTGTTTATAAGCAAACATGTGGATTTATATGTTGGATGCATATGGGTTAAAAGGATTGTTATAATGTATTTTATATTTAGGATATTATGAAATAATTGTATTGGAATCTTGTGTGAGTTACTTGATTTATAATATGTGAACAAATGTTTGAGTCTCTTATGAAGTGAATAAAAAAGAGAACATGTTATATTACCATTAGTTAAATAATATGACTACATTTTTATGAGATGTATACTTGCTTGAGTTATTATTACAATATGAATATAATCTATTTTAAAATGATTATAAGTCATATTTATTATATGTTTCTTTATTTTTAAGGATGATAGGTATATTTGGCTAAAGGCATCTATTTATTACACATACCTATTATTATTTAACATGAAGGAGGTATAATAAAGTAGTTGTGTGTGTGTGTGTGCGCGCGCGCACGCGTGTGTGCATGTGTGTGTGTGTGTGTGTGTGTGTGTGTGTGTGTGTGTGTGTGTGTGTGTGTGTGTGTGTGTGTGTGTGTGTGTGTGTGTGTGTGTGTGTGTGTGTGTGTGTGTGTGTGTGTGTGTGTGTGTGTGTGTGTGTATTTGACTCGTATTCATTGAAATCTGAAATCTATAATGAAAAACTTTGGCCAAAGTAATTTTATAGTTGTAAACATTATCATTCTATTATACTATCTAGTTTACATGCGTGTGTGTGAAGTCATATTAGATAGAGGATTTTATTTCATGGTCATGATTTTTTAATGTATTAGTGACCATACTACACATTATTTTGGTTGAGTTCTTGATATCTACACTACACTATTTTCCCCTCCATGAAGGGAAGGGTCACTCCTAGTCGGGAGGTGTGCAAGAGACCAATAATTTATGGTTGGAAGAAAAGTACTCTGATGATGCTCTCCCTCTTTAAGTTAATCAAATATCTTATATGTATAATAATTTCTATTTTTTTAATTATGAGTTGTTTTATACATCTATGATTTACTTTTTACACTCATTTGTGTAGGTTTTACTATTCAAAAAATATTGTAATAATTATAATTTTCTTATTGATTTAATAATTATAGTAGTGGTTCTATATATGATCATGATTTTATGTAAATAAGGATAGCATCAGTTGTCTATTATAGCATTTCTTTAATACTACATTGGTTTAGTGTGCAGTTATACCATTTATGTTTTATATACCTTATCACATGGATTTGACCTTCTACACCTCTAAATAATGTTAGTAAGATAAATAGAATTATGTATAACCAATGGGTTAGTAATACTATGCATAAACTATATTTTGTGTTTATTTATGTCTCCAATAGTAAGCTACTTATGTTCACAATTTTAGATGGTTTAAATTAATGTAATTGAATTAAAATTTGAATAAAAACAAATTATGTGTTTTTTGGTGAAACCTAGTGGGGTTTTTGTAGTTTGTGAGTTGAATGGTAATATATGTAGAATAAACTAGACCCTCTTCACAAATTCCCTTCATGTTTATACATATATTTCTTTTAATCCAAACCTTAGATAAGTGTCTACTTTAAAATATAAATAAATGGTCAAAAGTAGTGTTTTTCTTCACTAAGAGTTAATCATATTCTCTTGTGGTAGAATTATATAAATCTATCTACATGTCCTCATATAATTTTACCTTCTCTTATGATGATGATTTGTACCTACTTTTAATTTTACCATCTTTCCTTACACATTTTATGTGATTAGGCAACCTAACCATTCTATTATCACTTCCACAACTCCCTCTTTTTCATTTCCTTTTAGATTCACCAAGGTTGGTTTCAAGATTGCACTCATTTCTAAGGTGAAAATATAGGAATATTTATACATCATGGTTTATAAGTTATCTCCTTAGAGAATAAGTGTAAGATCTCTTATGATATTCATCCTTACCACCTAATATTTATTTTTATGAATATGTACAGAGGAGGAAAATAGAAAAAGATTAAAAAATTTAAAAGTCATATCATAAGAAAAGGAAATGTTAAAATGAAAATTATATATTCAAATATAGATCACACCAAAATATGTGATATTATTGGTGCATATCATATCTTATTTGAGGCTCAAACTCCATAGTTGGCCTCATGATAGAGCCAAGGTCCATGGGGTGTGGTAGGCTAGTAGACTATGGTATGATGTCTCATTACCTAACTACATATCTTATCACATATAGTGCCACCTAGTTTCTCACACAAGTACCCAATATTAACAATAAACTGGAAACTCTCCAAGGGAGCCTGAAGAGTGTGGAACATGTTGTGGGAATGTGGGATCATTTTATTTTTCATGTATTCTAGCCTTCATGGAATAATATCTATACTTTAATAATTAGCCTAAGCTTATGTTTTCTATGTAGGGTTATATAATTCCATTAATTTTGAAAACTCTTAGTCTTTCCAACTTGATTTAAATGTCTTGTTTCTGATAAAGACCATATTTTCACCTAGGTGACACCCTTTTTTCCCTCTCTCCACTTTTCTCCCTTGAAAGGTAGAGTTGTATCTATCTATCTCTCTCATATTCTTTACTCCATATTCTCCATCTCTTTCAAACATGACAAAATTGTGGTAGTTATAGATTTTCCATCTTTAGAAAATAATTTGCATCTTTGATTTTTTGTGAGATGTTGTCTTGGTTATTGCCTTATATCTCTAGGAGTTTTCTTAGTTATGTTTGGGACCTTGAGTTTTCTATTTTTTATAGGCCATTTGGTCTCATTTATCCCTTTCATTATTTTATGTTTAACCTTTTTTACAGGCCATTCAATCCCATTTTTACATTTTTCACATATTCTTTTGTGTTTGGTTTTTTACTTCTCTTACATTGATTTTTTATCATATAACAACTCTTTATGTCCTCTGTTTGATTTGGATTGGTACTTATCTTAATTTGGATGAATTTTTGTGTTTTTTTGGTTTTAAGTAGCCTTAAAAATTTTAATTACCAATTTTCCTTTATTTTTATATGTTTCATTAGATCATTTGGTTCTAACCTAGCCTTATAGATCTCAACTTGCTAATTTTTCCAAATATTTTAATCATTTCTAAGATTTTTCCTTATGAATCCATTTATTTACCATAATTCATATACATGCATAAATTTTAACCATTTTTATCATTGTATCCTTAGGGGTTATCAAATGTAATTACTATGCCTTATACAATCAAGATTATGGTGTTTCCATGCAGTCATTTAGTAGAAAGGTAAGTCAAGGTGTGTATATGTTACTTTTATTTATTCATTTATCAGTAGTTCTTTAAGAATTTATTTTTAGTTATGCTCTTTAATTTATCTATTTATCTATCCCAAAGCACCATCTCATGTTACACCATTATGACACGTAATGAGCTTCAGGTGTGGCATCTATATACATCTAATATTTTTGAATTTATCTCTTTACTAATGCTTTCTCTTAAAAGGGCTTATCAATACATGAATCTCCTTGAGTGAATACCTTAAACAGTGCACTAAGAATGGTGTGGGATTGTCTTATGGTAATTTTCAATATATTTTTGTATATTATTCTATCACACAATCACTACTATCAGTCTAAGCTCCTCTAAATCTCTTTATATCTTACCTATGTGTCTACTTTCCACCTAGATTTTATAGCTTTCCTTTATCCTATTGTATTATCCTATCCAATACAATATGTTTTATAATTAGTTTTCATTGCATTATATTGACCAACCTAATATAGTTATGAGCTTGTATTATGTCATATATATTGTATCAACTTAGCTAATTCCATACTATGTCATCCAATTATATCAACATATCTAATACTATCAGCTTGGAGTTCAATTTTTTTTTTATGCATTAGAGACATATATTTGGTTCATATATAGAGTCAAGCCTACCACACATTAGATGATAATTAGATTCTAATTTTCCTATCGATTAACTCAATTACCATATATATATGGGAAAGTGCCTTAAATATGGGTAATAAGAGGTTAGTTCATAGCTCAACTTAGGTGATAAGACATCCTATATTATAAGCAATGGGTTCTTAATGCCTCACATTCATTCATTTATTCACCCCTATTCCATTAAATTAGATATTTCCCTCTCCAAAAATGACCTCGACCTCCCTAGATATAAGTATTTCTAGGATCAGGGGCACCATATAGATATAAATGGTGCCCCTCCCCATCTCCAATATTTATATTGAATTAAGTCATAGTAATATATATAGGGTAGGGTTTTAAGGTCATTTATGTATTTAATTACCCATATAGAAAGAGGAGGCCTAAATATATTTCATTATTAATATATATATCACATGTATACTTCTTGCACTCACATTTATGTCCCTAAGTATTATTTAGGAGAGTTATAGGTTTTATAACTTTATCTTAGAGCTCTTATCTTGTGGTGGAAATGAAGTTCAATGGGATGGGTCTTTGAATTTCCTAACTAAGGATATTTAGGTCTTCATATTACCATTTTATGTCTTTAACCTAAAAAATATCTTGTAAAGGGCCATGTGATCCAAAGGGATAGGTTGAACCATCGACCTATCCACTAAAAGGTAAGTGTATACACATAATATTTTCACAACTTTTATCAACTACTGACACTCTTTATTTTGTAAGAACCTGTCAGGTCTCAATCTCTTTGAGTGCACACCCTAAGGGGTGTATCAAGAAAGGGGTGGGAAGAACATTAGTTCTTCATAGGATTGTTATCCCTTTTTCCACTTTTTATCTATACACTTGACTCCTAAAAACCATTCCACTAAGTTTTACATCCTATTTTGCACACTTCTCCAGTCATTTGCCACTTGCATTTGTTATTTTCCTAACCTAAACCCATTTTTAATAGTTTACATTACTATGTCAATTGTGTCAACCTTGTATTCTTATTAACAAAACTTATTAAGGGTTTAGGTCAGCCCCTGACCAACCTATTCCATGACCTATTAACTTTTTTTCAATTACGATACTAGGTCAATCAAGTTGACCTTGTCAGTCCAAACTATCATAATATTTTAGGGTTAGATCCACCTCTATAAACATAATCATTTTGCCATTTATAAGAGAAGAGAAGAAGAAGTAAGATATATTGCACATTTACTTATCCACCATTATACTTGAGGATCAATCTTGGGGTTTCATAGTTTCTTTGGAGATATGTATCTTGTCTTGTGGATAAGTCTTTTGGATGCATTTATGGGTTATGTAGCCTAGAGCTGATTTATCCTTGTCATATTTATATACCACAACATTCTCTTATGAAGAAACTTGGCCAAAGGAGAGATTGAGGCTTGGTGGATTTATCTTTAAAGGTAATTATTCATAACTTTGTTCCTCCTTTGTAAGAGTAGATAGATATGCATTTGTACTTCTCTTTCATAAATTAGGATTTCATATACATTGACATGAGTATATGTATTTTATGCATATTTAATTTTAGTATTTATTAACCCCACTTTATGCCACAAGATTTGGTAAGAAATAAATTAGATTTTGCTTTACTTATTATTAGTTTAGTGAATATGAAAACATAAGACCTAGTTAGGGTTATTGTGTAGTTTTGATTGACTGGAGGCTTTGGAACCTTCCCTAGTGATATTATTATGGTAAGAGAGCCTTGTCTAGGTATAGCAAATCCATATTGGTCATGACCCTAATTATCTAATGTATCCTTATTTGAAAGTGTAAGTAGGATCTATCTTATATGAGCTAGAATTTATTTTTAGATATACTACATTTCCCATTGCATACATTTTGGTGAACCTGACATGAATCTAACCCTTAAAGATTTTCTTTCATGTTTTTCATTTCTATTATTTTTTTATATCTATGATACTAGGTCAACCAATCTAGTATAGTTCTAACTTATATGCATAGGTTTAACACATAGTTTCATCAAAATGAATCTATTCTTTCTATTTAGGTCTTCATCAGATATAGGTTACTAGATTGAATAGGTCAACACAATACTCTTCTTCAGATCCATACAATGGACTATGTTGAATAGGTTGACTTAGTCTCTTAGTCAGAATTTAGAATAGAAAACTAAGTCATATAGGTTGACTTAGTCTTACAGACAACTTCTAGATAATAAATTAAGTTGACTAGGTTGACAAAGTCATCTTAACAAGCTTCAATAAATAGGGTTTTCACAAAACTAGGTTGACCTAGTTGACATAGTTGGTAGAACTTACAAGTAACATTAAAGGCAATTCAATAGAAAATATACAATCTTCAACATCTTCCAACCCACCAAGGTTCCTCTCTTTCTCTCTCTTTCAAATTAGTACTTTATTACAATTCTATTTTATGCAAGTTTATAGTCTTTAAAACTATAATCTTATAGCAAACTAAGTCAACCTGGTCGACTTAGTTCTGTAGTCTATTATTTTATTATTTTTGAGAAACTAGTGTTTAGTTCCTAAATAATAAAGGTTCTAGAATAAGGGGAAAATATAGTAAAATATAGATTTACCTCAATTTAATCAAATCAATTTTATAGGGAAAAAATTACACTTATCTAGAATAATAGACTCTAATGAATGATTCAAGAACTAAAAACTATGGTGTAGGATAGGGAAGATGTTAGGAATCTAGATCTATCTTTCATCTTATAAAAGGATAGGAGCATCTAAATAGGATATCTAAGGTCTAGTGCTATAATCCTTTTCTATTATTAGTATCCCAGAGACTTGAGTTTTTTGGCTTTTGTCTACTTTCTCTGTGTGAGCATGTATATGAAATTTCAAGGGATGAATGTCCATAGAGCTCATTGTAGGTCTATTTTAATCTCCAAACCCTAGGTCTATCTATACACATGATACAAAAAATACATTAAAATCATATGGGGGGAAAATTGGGTTAAGGAAGTATGATTGCACGATCTAGTGCCCTTACTGTCCTGATCACTACCTACATTAACTCTCAATGTTAGGGTCTCAGATCAAATGTAGTTCTCCCTTAGGGAATGTGCATAATCAACATACACAGTAGATGTAAGAATGAAATTTTTCCTAGGCAATTCCTTGATCAAGCATGCAAGTCTATGTGTGATGAAAAATATTGAGCTATATGATTGACTGATTTTTATTATGTATTGTGCCAAAGTAGTAAATGCTAGATATAAAATGCCTTGTGAACTCCTTTATATAGGAGACTCTTTGTTTTGAATTTGAAAACTTTATTCACATTTGGCTAACATTGGAAAGCTTAAGGATGAAACCAAGAAAAGGGTTGGGACTCATTAATTAAGGGAAACTTATTTTCTGAGCTAAAAATACCTTTACATAGGAGCACTAAAAATGGATACCCTAGGGTTCAGCACTATAGTCCAATCCCAGTGCTCCTATCTTATAGGCTTGAGACTTTGGGGATGGAATTAGCACAAAAAATCTGACCTAGCTAAGGTGGAATGACCATTTGAAAGGCTTGAGATGACTGGGAATAAGTAAAAAGTGTCTAGAGCATGAAACAAGACCAAGATGAGTAAAACAAAAGACATGGCTAAATGTGAACAAGGATCATATTCTCTAGTTAGATTCTCCTATGAAAGGACTATGAAAAGACATGATATGTGTGGTTTCTTGACCAATTTAGGGTGTATAAATTTTCCCCCTTTTATTCTAGTGATGCAATAAAATGAAGTACTAGAGTAAAATAAAGAAAATAAAATATGTACTTGAACCAACCTACATAGAGATGAATATGTTGCAAAGGGTCTAACTCACTTCCTATCTAAGGAAGTGGATAGAGAGATGAATAGTGCCTAGAGAAAGAAAGAATCCCTCAAATCGATGCCCCTATACTAAATCTGAAAGTAGAATCCATTTAATATGGCGGAGGGAAATGCTTGCCCCCTGTGTTGAATCTTGACTATAATGAGAAATTATCAGAGGCCCAAAACCAATGTCTACCCTTTGTCCCACATAAACATATATAATCTAGAATGTGTGTATAGAAATTATATTTTATGAAGAGTAAAATCTATCATGCCCTCACTCTAAATATCTGAACTAGAATTGAGAAATACTCAGAGGCCCAAAACTAATTTTTTATTTTTTTCCACACAAACTCATGTAATCTAGGTCTGGGTAATATAATGAACCAACCACTATAGATGGTTGTGTGATCTAACCTGGTGACAACCTAGGTACAAATGGTTATAATTTGAAACTCTTGTAAATGTGTAAGAAGAGAATGACATGTCTTACCATTCCATCTGTATAATCCTAGATGATGAAGAATATGAACATATGTGCCATGCCCCCACATTTGGTATGTGAGTGATGCATATTTATAATATAGTAATCTATATAACCACATTTTATATGACCTATTATGTCATACCCCATGTGCAAAATTAAATATTAAGACATTGTGCTCTACACTATGCCTATAATCTGCTATCTAGTCATGTAACTGTGTCATATTTTATGAAGTTATATATATGAGACATGTAGTAATGTACATTCCCTAAAACTTGGTATCTGAGTCTAAATCTATATCAAAGTCACTATGAATCCATATATTTTGAACCACTATATCTGAATAGTCTATGTATCTATAAGCTAAAATGATTGTGGATCCATATGATCTGAACCACTGTATCTAAATGGTTTGTGTATCTATAAACTAAAAGTATCTCCCTTTGAATATCATGAATGATGTTGAGTGACCCATGTAATTTAAATCATTGTATATTTTGATTAATCTAATCTAAATTTGATAATCTGACTGTTGGAGGTGTAATAACCATGGTGTATCCACTTATGAGAGTGGATGGGTGCGTTGGGTAAGTGTAGGAATAGGAATAGTTAGAATGATGCCCCCCTTTTGTGGATATGGGTAAAATTTATGATATAGGAGGTCGAGCCATAAGTGATAAATAGTGGTAGAATGATAGAAATAAGGTTGGTATAGTTTGAATTGATTAAGAAGTTTGTTTGATTGATTACATTGAGTTATTGAAATTAGAATAAGTTTTAATCGGTGATGATCAAGGCATGTGTCTGGGTTTAATAGAAATATGGAGATGTGTATGTTGTAGTATTAAAATGGAGTTAAGATAGTGAATCTCATGTGATGTTGAAGGTACCATTGTCATGACTCCCTAGAAGAAAATAGTTTGCAAAATGGAGTTATAGGGTTCTAGTTATGGGCAAAATGGTATTTTGCTTTAGATGAAAAAGATGTTTGATATAGGAAATTTGGATTGATTCTTGATTCATTTGTGTATTGAATAGTTTGAGATTTGGAGCTCTAGAGTGAGAGATATGCCAAGGAGATGAGCACTTATTATGACCTGATTTGAGTAGTTGGAAACCTAGATTGAGGTTAGTGGTGATATTAGCCTAGTGAGTAATTGAAACACAAGATTTTTGTCAATTTGGAAACCTATTTTTAACATTTTAGAGTTATTTTAAGAGTCCTAGGAAAATTTTCACTAGTTCTGGCCTCATATCTTGGGTTTAGCACTGTTGTCTAGGTTTTAGTGCTTATGTCTAGTGTCGGTGTCCTTTTTACAGTGTTATTATCCACTGAGCTTGATTTTTTGATATTCTAATTTGTTGCCTGTTGTTGTATAGCTTTGTTATCTACCTAGCATGGCTAACTAATTTATATGTTTTTTGGTGTTTTTTAGGGTGAGGTATAGATGAGGGAGTTCCATAGAGGTTAGGTGGTGGAGACATTAAGGTTGTTGCCATTATCTACTAATGAGAGAGTTGTGATAGATAGGGTAAGGTTAGGTCATGTGTGTGACCTAGGCACTATGTAGCAAGATAGGTATCTAATTATTACCTTATGTGAGAGGTGAAATGTAGATACATGTATTTTTTAGCTTTCTACATGGGATATTATTGATTTAAGAGGAAGTGTATCACATTTTACATTTACCAGTTAGTGGACAGTAGGTGACATTGTAGGATGACATGGGTGATGATGCTATTGACTATACATTCTTATATTTTATTAGTGTACCTTTAGGTATACATCAGAGAGGAAGTGATAGTGATGTGTTATTTTTAGTTATAATATAGTCTAGTTTTTTGCATCTAGGAAAGTGGTTGGCCATGTTGTTGGCTTCATTTGTTGTTATGGATGGGAGTGGAGTGTTGATTTCATATAAGATGCATAGGATTATTCACAATGTTAAGGTGTATATCTCTATGTTATCATGGGGTAGGACTATGCTTGTCCACCTATATAGGGATCTTTATAATTTTATGTAGTAGGCATTCAATGGTGGTGTGAGTGTAGCTACTTTATAGCATTATTGGGATTATGAGCATATAGCAATTTTACAATCGATTAGATTAACTAGGCTAGAGTGGGTACATCTATGGCCATTTAGGGAGTGGTGGATGAGTACATTGGCTATTTTGTCTCCTAGGATAGATCATTATAGATGATTTTTAGATAGGTTAGTGGCTTGTGATATCATATGGAGGCCCTATAGATGATTTCATTGATGGGTTGAGGATGGAGTGTAGTTGTGTTATATGAGGGTCAGTTGTTAGTTACATGACCACTGGGTTAGAGTGTATGATCACTTTTAGTATGAGCATATGACTAGACATTTTGGGGTACCACAAGATGTGAGCCTGGTAGCATGGTTATGAGTGAGGAATTCATAGGCACCAGCAAGGGTAAGAGGTCATGCAAGGCCTATTAAGGCTAAGTTAGCACCATTACCTTTGGATGTGCATGATGTGACTATAAATATGTCTCATGTAGATGATGTTGGATGTATAGAGGCATATACCACATGGTGGGTTAGGTATTGGTGGGATCTATTATATCTTGTTAATGAAGAGGAGGAGTATGAGGATCCTACACCAATCTAAATGATGGGAGGTAAGTAGTAATTATGTTTGAGTTATGTATAAGTTTGTGCTTGTTTAGTTTGATTTGAAAGTGTATATCTAATGTAGTGTTGTATTTTATGTGCAGGTAGAGTAGGAGGTGATCAGGATAAAGCACAAGCTAGGGCAAGACATGGAGATGATAGGTTCTAGGAGACCATCATTAGGTTGACACTTTGAGAGCTCATGTGACATGTTCTTAAAGATGTAGTAGATGAGGGTTTAATAGAGTGAGTGATAGTGACAAATGGTGTTTATTCTCATTTTTTTGATAGAGATATTATAGAGATAGATATAAATGTTAGAGCAATGGGAGAGAGAGATGAGTTGAGGGCTAAACTAGATAGGCATAAGATACCCCCACCCAATTTTGGATCAGTGAGTATGAGGATTATAAAAGAGTACACAGAGATTTAGAGGCATTATGTACACTTATGTGAGGATCATGGTTAACTACTAGAGTGAGAGAGTCATCATAAGAGGAATTTAGGAGCTCGAGGATGTGTAGGGCCATCGATTGATAGAGTGGATTATGGGACTAGTACTAGTGGGGAGAGTGAGACTGAAAGTGAGGGCATGATGCCCATTCATGATTAATTGTATTTTGATATGATGTATATGCTTTGAAATCCCATTATATATATGGATACTAGTTTTTATTTTGACTTATGCATACCATGTTATGGGATTTGAAATATATTGTTATACTCATTATAAATGGTTGATTTAGAAGTAACTGATTTGGTATTGATTTTGAGGTTATGTATGTTTTGGCAAAAGGTTATTTGTGCTGTGATTTTGATTTTTCATGATATGTTGATAAGTGTGATGGTAGGTTTGATTTGTAATCATATGTGAGAAAAAAATTATTAGTTTTGTAATTTGGAAATTAATTTGATAAAGTGAGTTGGTTTAAGATTGGTAAAATGGGATATTGGTAAGGTCTAGATTTGGATAATTTTGTTTGGCTAGGGATGGTTACTTAGAACTAAGAATGTTAGTTATTAGTAGAAGGGGATGAAACAGAGCATTTTATGCTCAATTCCCTGAGAGTGGTTCAATAATGC
Organism: Torreya grandis; assembly: GCA_037957365.1. Lineage (NCBI taxonomy): Eukaryota > Viridiplantae > Streptophyta > Pinopsida > Cupressales > Taxaceae > Torreya > Torreya grandis. The sequence goes on from JARHVA010001922.1 coordinate 407,970, forward strand.
AAAGGCTATCCCTTTGACTCCATTGTTTCCCACTAAGTGAAGTTATGTCATCATGTGTGTGATAATCAATGTTTGGACTATGTGTCCAATCCCTCTAAGTAGGTGGCTCAAGAATACAAAGACTAACTAGTCCTTTGGCTCCATCATTGCCCTGATAAGTGAAGCTATGAACTAATATCAGTATGAATGTGTGTTGTATATCTATATGAACCCTAATGGGGGAATTGAACAAGTGCTTATACTTTTCATGTTGTATAGGAACATATGTTGTATTTGATACTATTTACTATGCACTAACTATAGATGTGTATGGATACTCTACCAAATTTAACCTTACTAGATGTGTAATCAAAATTGTCTACTATGAAGAAGGCTCATTTATCTACAATCATAGTGGATTGTTGCATGAAATAGTACCCTATGACCTCTACTATGATGCATATAGTTGAGTGATAGATTAAGATAGAGTTAAAACCTATGATGGTGGCTCATCTAATCTTAATTTTAGTGGGTTGATACATGAAATGGGTCCCAAAAATCTTGGTCGTAGTGAATATCTCTTTGGATCAGTAATCTATTATGTGGGTTCATCTAATCTTAATCATAGCAGGTTATTGTGTGAGATAGGACTCATAAAACTTGATCATAGTGAATATCTCTCTAGAGTGGTACTCTAATATAGCGCCTATGATTATGTTGGATAAGTATATGTAACTCCTCTAATGATAGTTTTATATGTAAGTTTCTCTTGTTTTACTAGTTTCCAAACCTTCTAAATAGGTGGAATAGGATAGCTCCTATGAGGCTCTATCTTAGAACCCATATTACTCTCATGATGAGTGACCGGTGATTCTTAAGAAGGAATGTCCTAGGATGACTCAGTCATAAAAGAATGAGATCTAATAATACATGATGGAGGATATCTTGATACCCCATATGTAAATGTTATGATGCCATTATCAACACATCTATCAATGTAATCCTTGAGTCCATAACAATCATTATCTTTATGTCCATGGATACGATGATAGTTATAAAAAGGATGATGTGGTTGTCTATATAAGAGATGTAGATCTCATCGATGAGTATAAATTAATGTGATTAACCTCATATCTAGTAGTTTTAATAATATGACACATGAGTTATCCCACTCTGAATCAAACTGTAGTGGTGCCTTGTTGTTGTTCTCTATAATGAATACTATAGGTTATGCTCTAGAGATTGGCTCTCTATTCTTAACTGATTGCTTTTCTAGTTGTGGTTTCCTATCTTGTTTAGGAAATGGTGGATGCTATGTGCTAGGAGATATAGATGGAGGTACTACTGTGAAATATAGAATAGTGTGATCAACTGAATCTACCTCAATCAATCCCAATTTCTTTTCCAATGCTAGGACTGTATAGCATAAGTGCCTGAAAGATGACTCTGTCTAATATAATAGATGTTGGAGGAGAGGTTGATGAATCCCTTTAATAAATATATGTTGAATCTCTAAATCTATTAGTTTATAGATCAATATTAACATGTGCATATTAAATTATAATATATAATCACTAACTAGCTCTGAAGTATTCTAATGCAATGTGGCAAGTTTCTCATATGTAACATGAGGGCCCATGTTTGTAATGTAACGTCTGATAAATGAATCCTTTAAGTCATCATATGTGTGTAAGGAGATAATGGGGAGTAGATGAAAGAACCAATTATGTGCTTCCCCCACTAATTTCTACTATAAAAAAATTAGTAGGATCAAAGGACTCACATGAGATGGTAACGCCTTTCAAAAATCTTAAAGGTGTACAAATGGATCTCTAATTCCATCAAAGTGAGACAATGATGGTATCTAGAAATGATTAGGTAATGAAGATTTTACAAATGTCTTTGGAATAGGGTTACCATGTGAATCATTGGCATCCATTTAAGACTTATAAGCCTTGTTTTCCAAGGTAAGGAAATGTACTTGGTGTTGTAATTCACCAACTACATGCATCAAAAAAATAATCTCTTGTGATGGTATGTTAGCATCTTGAAGTGGTTCATTAAATCTTTGAATTTGATCATTAATTTTAGCCATGGGAATGCTATATTTAGTAATTAGATCATAAAGAGAGGGTATTCTCACTTTAACCTTGGGAGTAATGGTAACTTAGACCTTATTAGAGGGATGTGGGCTGCCATTATCTTTAGGTAAAGACTAAGATCTGGGTTCTACTATAGTAGGGGGTGGCTTGGGAGATTCATTGGTATCTTTACGTTTTAGTGAATAAAATTATAATTGAGTAGAGGATGTGATGTTATAATTAGAATGTGTATTATTTGAAATAGAATCATGCATAGAAGTAGAAACAATGTTTGGTAGTGCATTATGTTTGAGAGGAAGAGTGAGAGAAGAGTTAGAGACATGAGATGCATTTTTTTCTTCACTATGTACATAATAATCATCATTATTCAATGCATTATCATAGATGAAATATTGTTCATAATCACTCTCATTTTCATATTCATTTCCATGTTCACTACATACTCATTATCACTTGTATTGTCACTAGGGAGAGGTGTAAGAGAAGAATTTAATTCTTTTCTAATATGCAATAGATTATCATGTAAATTTGGAATATTATGTGCATCTATGTTATCTATGGGTGGAGTGTATGCATTATTTTCATTTTAAATATGAGAAGAGTAAGAGAGTTATCATTTATACATTCTTTTGATAAAGTAGAATTGATAGCATGAGATGCATCATTTGAACTATGCATTGGTAATTTTATTTTATTGCATTTATATTGTTGTATTTTGAACATAGAAGTAGAAAAAGAGAGAAATATTAGGTTAATATGGAAGAAAATCATCACCAATAAGAGGTTCACTTGGAAGTGCATGACTAATTTATTCATTTGGTTAATTGTGCATAGGAGAATGAGGTCAAAAGTATCTTTTCCATTTATCAAAATTATTTTCTTTAGAAGGGATAAAAGAGATAGGTTTGAGAGAATAAGATGCATTTACTTTTTCCTCAATATCACTTTCACATGTATCATCATATTCCTCATTACAATAATAGTAATTATAGTCATTTTAAATGAAATCATTTTCCACATTTTTATCTAATGTTCAATTTTACAAATTTGTCCATTCATTGTCATAATTATGAGAAAAAATTATAAATTGATCTATGGGATGAGAGGGAAGAAGTGCCTTAGTGGCCATTTTATTTATTTCACCAAAGAGAATATGTAAAAGTAATATTATGCAAAAATAAATACTAACATAGAGATTTTGAAAATATTTTTGACAATCTAAACAATTCAAAAAAATTTCAAAATATATTTCTAAAAATTGCAAAGAAGGCTTGGGGTTTGAGAACCTAGTTTGGAAATCTAGGGTTTTTGGCTAGGTTTTTATAATTTTTGAAATTTATTGAAATAATTTAAATTCTAAAAATAATTTTAAATATTATAAAAGCACAAAAATTTATACAAAAATTAAAATTTTGAAATTTAATTTTTTTTGCACAAAATAAATACTAATATTGAGATTTTAAAAATATTTATGATACTCTAAAAAATTTGCAAAACTTCTAGATTATTTTTCTAAAAATTGTAAGGAAGGGAGGCTTAGAGTTTGAGGACCTAGTTTTAAAATCTAGGGTTTTTGGTTAGGGTTTTAGATTTTTTGAAAATTATTGCAATAATTTAAATTCTAAAACAATATTTGAATATAATTAATGCATGAAAATTTATACAAAAATTAGAAATTTGAAATTTAATTTTTGAACAAAATAACTACTAATATTGAGATTTTAAAAATATTTTTAACACTCCAAACAATTTGTAAAAATTCTAGAATATTTTTCTAAAAATTATAAGGGCGGGAGGTTTAGGGTTTGAGGACCTAGTTTGAAAATTTAGGGTTTTGGGTTAGGGTTTTTGAATTTTTGAAAATTATTATAGTAATTTAGATTTTAAAATAATATTTGAATATAATTAATGCATAAAATTTTATATAAAATTTGAAATTTGAAATTAAATTTGTGCACAAAATTTGAAGGAAAAACCCTAAGTGTACCTAGGGTTTTAGATTTATTCAAAGTGAGTCAATTTTACCAAATGTTTTATTATTTTTGAGAAACTAGTGTTTAGTTACTAAACAATAAAGGGTATAGAGTAAGGATTAAAATACAATAAAATCTAGATTTACATCAATTTAATCAAATCAATTGTATAAGGAAAGAAGTAGACTTGCTTGGAAAAATAGGGTGTAATAAATGATTCAAGAGCTAAAAACTATGGTGTAGGACAGGGAAGATGTTAATAATTTGGATCTATCTTTAATTTTATGAAATTATAAGAGCATCTAAATAAGACACCTTGGGGTCTAGCACTATAGTCATTTTCTATTTTTTTTGTCTTAGAGACCTAGGTTTTTTGGGTTCTATCCATTATCTCTATGTGAGCCCATATATGAAATTTTAAGGGTTGAATATTGATAGAGATTTTTATAGGTCCATTTAAATCTATAAACATTGGGTCTATCTACACACACAAATAAAAAATACATTAAAATCATAAGGGGCAAAACTAGGTTAGGGGAAGTATGATCACACGATCTAGAACCCCTATTATCTTGATTGTTGCCTGCATTAACCCTCAATGTTAGGGTCTCAAATCAAATGTATCTCTCCCTTAGAGAACATGCATAATCAGTGTTCATGGTAGATGTAATAATGAAATTTTGACTAGGTCTTTCCTTGATCAAGCATGCAAGTCTATGTGTGATGTAGAATGTTGAGCTATAATATTGACTAATTTTTATTATGTATTATGCTAAAGTAGTAAATCCTAGATATAAAATTACTTGTGAAGTCCTTTATATAGGAGACTCTTTGTTTTGAATTTGGGAAATTTATTCACATTTGGATGACATTGAAAAACTTAAGGACAAAGCTAAGAAAGGGGTTGGGACTCATTAAGTGAGGGAAACTGATCTTTGGAGCTAAAAATGTCTTTAGATAGGAGCACTATAAATGGACACCCTAGGGTCCAGTGCTATACTCCAATCCCAATGCTCCTATCCTATAGGCTTGAGACTTAGGGGATGGAATTAACATGGGAAATCTAATTTGGTTGAGGTAGAATGACCATTTGAAAGGCTCAAGATGATTAGGAATAAGAAAATAGGTGTATAGAGCATGAAATGAGACCAAGATGAGTAAAATAAAAGACATGGATAAATGTAAACAAGGCTCATATTCTCCAGTTAAAGTCTCCTATGAAAGGAATATGAAAAGACATGATATGTGTGGTTTCTTGACCAATTTAGGGTATATATATCTCTATTTTATCTAAAATACTAAGTTATCTTATTCAACTTAATTATTAAGGACTCTTTCTTCTATAGTATAGTAGTGACCCTATCAAATATATTATGTAATGTTTGCATATAGTGTTGTCTGAATTAACTCTGTACCATTCTTAATTTGGGAATTAACAACTATATGCTAGTAATTAATTCACACTTTCATTTTCAACTATTTACATGATTAGAGTAGTTCACATAATCTAATTGGGTGGTTTTTTTAAATACCATTTAGTTTCACTATTTTTCTCTTTTTACACACACTACCAAATCATAAATTTCAAAATGCATTTAACATTTGTCTTCCCCATGCCTACCTACTTGGTTTTCATCACCAAGGGCATATTGAATTTGTTTTATATCCAAGTATAAGCATGTGATTAATGGTATATATTTTAAAATAACCTAATACCTTTATCACTATAAGATTGTGAAGTGAGGAGGTAGGCCCTAATACCAAGCCAATACTATTGCCAACATAGATCCCTTTCAACTTAAATGTCCTAAACCATCCATAGATTCCTTTATAGTGCCCTATTTTTAACCAACTTCCCTATCACACTTAAAATAACACTCAATAATAGTATAAAAACACTCAGGATGACCACTTAGTTATCATTTAATTTTCAGTTGAAAGCTTGCTCTTTGATCATTGTATGTTATATTGTAAAAACTTGTATTAGCTAGCATTGGTGTGAGGTTTTATGTTGTGTGTAAATTGGATCATTTTCATTGATCCAATTGTTTGTGTATTTGCTTCAATTTATTAATTCAAATTACATTTGTAAAAAAAAATCCTATTTTTAATACATTATCATTCAGTTCAACACAGTCACTTCTAGACTATCTTTTTCCCTGACTGTAGTACTACATCACCATGGTTGACCTAGTACTCCTTTCTAATTATCAAATTATAGTACTAAGTCAACCAATTCAACTCTGTATCTTTATCATAATATATTTTTCCTTGTTTATAGTACTTAGTCAACCTATTTGACTTTGTACTCTTCTACCTTCTATCTAACAGTACTAAGTTGACCTGATTAACCCTATACTCTTATTTGTCTCCTAAATTGTAGAACATAATCAACCTAATTAACTCTATATCCTTCCTATTTCTTTACTTTTACATTAGCTTTGCCTTCCCTAATCTCTCTACTTCATCATGAAATTCCTATGTGAAGACAACACTAAGTTTCAATAGATATGATGATTCTTATCAAACCTAATAAGTTATCCCATAAGTAGCTTGTGGCTCCTACCCTAGATGCAAGTAATGTGCATGTATCCACTTGCACTACAAACTATGGGACCCTTCCTTATTCCTCTTTGCTTTGTAATCCTCTCTTCTCATTTAAAGATCAACCTAAATTAGAGTATACCCCAAAAATGATCTTCTTCATCAATGAATTTTCTCAGCATCAAGGAAAGGATCCTTCTACTATTTATCATCTCATGATAAGTGGTCAAGTCGAGGAACCCCATTCACCTTCTCCCACATTCTCACATGTATTTGGAGATACTAGATTCTTTTCTTCTCATTATCTTCCCTCTATTTTGACCCCTTCTCATACCATGAAATCTTCCTCTTTTATTTCTTCCACCTCTATGCCTAGTATCTCTACTAACATGTTAGGTTCTACATCTAGTAGGCCTCTTCTAATACCCACTCTTCTCAATTCTTCCACTAGTGCATTATTTACTACCCATGGTAATCATGCCTCTAGTTCCACTTCTTCTCATCCCTTTACTAGTACATATTTTTTCACACAAGAAAATTATTCAACTAGTGCCTCACTTACCAACAATTCTTCTCAAGTTATTACTAATACCCATAGTAATAACCAATTCACTACTACCAATTCCAATGCTTCAAACAATGCCAATAATACAATTCAAACCCATGAACCTATATTACAAACTCTTAATCAAATGAATTATTTCCAAGATAACAATGTAAATCAAATTATTCAAATGCAAAATCACCTTATCCATCTTCAAACCCACCCTCAACAAGTTCCATGGGGCAGGCATAACCCAAATGCTCCCCCACCTCCCCTTCAAGATTCATATGGTAATATTATCCCTCAACCTCCCCTTGTTAATAAAACAATTGAGTAGATTCAAAATTAACCTCTTACATCTCAATTTACTAATATTAATATATAAGGTATCACCGCTACCATTACCTATAATGGGTCAACTAATCCTACTCTCTACTTAAAAACATTTAAAAATCTATATAAAGACTGGGTTAAGTTAAATAATTTCACTACTACCAAAATTTTAGATTAGACTCTCCCAAGTGATTATTTAGATTGGTATAACCAATTCAAATATCATTCCATTACTATTTTGGAATATTTTTTCAATGCTCTAGTCCAAGAGTTTCAAACGAGTGATCACCCTGAGAATCCCTTGGCTCATTTTATCAATTGTAAGCAACTTGAAATCAAAACTGCATAAGCTTTTATTAAATGATGAAAGACCTTGTCTAACAAATGTGAACATAATATGGTATATGATAACCTATTTCATTTGTTTACCAATGCTCTTTTTCCTAATTTTCAATATTGGATCTGGACTCACTCTCCACATACTTTGGAAGAGGTTATTGACCAAGCCAAGTGTCAATATTTCCTCATGCATCAATTTGATCCATCCCAACCTTTTATGGGTACTCACATGTTAATAAAAAATAAGAATCATCATGCTACAAATGATGGTGTCACTGACTCTTATGATATCATTCATACTATTCAAGTTGTTATTCCCAACTAGACTCTGAAACAAGCTTCCCCTCCTAACCACATCACTAATCATAATTTATCTTCAACTAATAACATCAATGTTCATAATCCTTTATCCTTATTAGAATTACAAAAACATCTATGAAGGCCTCTTCCATAATAACTTGATCCCACTCAACCCATGAAATCTTGGTATGATCCCAATAAATTTTGTTGGTTTCATGCTAGTTTGGGTCATTCTTATAGAACTTGTAGGCAAATTCATAATTTGGCTATAGATTTCTTTCTTGGTCCCAATTTTAACCATGATTCTATCATTTGAAAACATTAACAAGCTTATGACAATGCCTTCATAGCCCATGAAACACAAACTAAATCTCAAGCTTTGAACTAGGTTAATGCTCATTTGGCCATCTATAAAGATCCTCTTCCAAATTACCAAGATAACCTAGATAAACTTACCCCTTATACCAATAATTTTGATAGTCTTATTGACCCAACTCCTAAAGATAATGTGGTCAAATATATAATATGTGAAGGGCAGTTGCTTTCATTTATCCTCATCCTATCCACACCCCTCAATTATTTTGCATATTTTGTGCTATCCAAGACTCTTCTCCAACACACTTGATAGAGTTGGGGTAACATGACCTTATATATTTTGATGAACCAATTCTAACATCTCCCTTTGATAACACTTCTCATACCATTTCTACCATTCCTCCAGCTCATTTACCTATCACTAATGATACTCAACCTTCTATCAACACTTCTTCTAATCTATCTCAAACCAAACCTGCATCAACTACCCCATATTTTCAAAATAATCAACAAACTTGTACTCTAATTAATCCTCCCACATATTATCAACATAAACACACATGCACTTTATCTCCTCCTTCAAAAGACCTCCTTTAACACTAGACACCTATTTCCAACAATCCTCTTATGGTTTATGATGAGTGGGATCCTATTATAGAGCTTACTAATATCCTATATAAAATCCCATTTCTTTAACTTATGCAAACCTCTTTGCATCATCATAATCATCTTATGCATATTTTTTTTGAAATGAACATCCCTTGTCCTCCCCTAGTAAGATTCTAAGCCACCTTATTTGAATTAGAAGATAGCATTTTACAATAGTGTGAAGAGATGTCTATACATATTGATGAAACAATTGACACTTCTCTTTCCCTCAAATTTCCCATTGCTTCTATGATTTTTGATGAGATTATGCTTCATGTGAATGATCCTCCTCTTTTTATCAGTGTCTAAATTTGTGATATCCAAGTCAAGTATGCCTTGATTGATGAGGGATTTGGAACTTATGTTGCCTCTCTTGATTTTATCAAAACCCTTAGATATTATAATGTAATCTTAAATCCACATTTACCACATGTCAAGTATATGATTGAAGGCACCTTTATGTTATGCATGGCTCCCCATTACCATCCCACCTATCACCACTTGCATGAAGGTGATGATCTTCATCTTTCCTCTATCTTATAAAAATTTTCTTGGTAGACCATGAACTCATCACATGAGAGTAGTTGCATCTTCTGTTTGCCAATGTGTCAAATTTACTCATAATAGAGCCATATATAAGATTCAAGGTGATGTTAATCCTTGTAATTTTGAACAATTACAATACCATGGTTTATTCAAGATTCCTACACTTTAACCCTTTCCAAGCATTCCATTTCATGAATCTCAAAATTTTAACTTTCTTGTCAATTTCACCCAAGGTTACAATGGTCACCTCAAACTCATCAAGAATATACCCCCAACCTCATAGATTCTAATGAAAATGAGCCTAAATAGATTGATCTCAGTATTATAACCTTAAATCTCTCACCTCATCTCATTTCTCAGCTTCCCCTTCTTTACAACCTCATTCCCATCAACCACCTTGTGATGATATACCTATTATCTTAACTAAGACTCAAAATTTCATTCATAACACCACATCATATGACCACATCATCCCCAATTATGTCATTAATATTCATATACCTAAATATTATGATTTTATACCTCAGATGATCCATTCTTAGCAGGTTTTGTTTAGGCCCAAGATGATGAAATTAGGCATTATCATTTCTCTTTACTTCAATATTTTAGTATATCTTCAATATTAAATCCTATATCATTCTTAATTTTAACATTTTTCCTCTTAATATTAGGGTATAGATGGTGCACACACCTCTAGTTTTTGAAAAACCTCATAGGAGTATGATTATGGATCATGTTATAACTAGTCCCTATCACTTTACTCGATACTAAAACCCCTCTAGCCAAATTATCCTTGATATGCTTACAACTACCCTTTAGCCTTTTGTTTATCCTACCCCTCCCTTATAAGAGCCTAGTTTAGATCCTATTCCCACTCCCTCTATAGTTAAGTCTCATCCTATTTCCAATATTATTTTTCCTTTAGTCGAGCCTTGTCTAGTCTCTCCACTAGCCTTAGCTTCTCTTAGTAATGGTTTGTTGCCTTTACAACTTGCTCCTTTATCCAATAAATGGGTCAATCAGATTTATTGTGATATCCATAAAGTTTTTGGTCATTAGACTAGAGACTATTAATTATACCAACCTTCCTTTCCTTCTATTTCCACTCATCCTATGAGTATACATACTAAGTCTACTCACAAGTGTATTTGTTGATTCCTCGACATGGATAATCATTCATCCACCCATTATTATAAATTATGAAAATATATAAACACCTTGCATCCCACCATTCCTTATCCCAAAAACAAGGCTATACATCCCCCGAAAGTGTTACCTAAATATCTTCCCAAATATGGAGAGGTATATTATCTCTAGCACCAATGTAGTACACGTCACACTGATCGATGCCACATCCTTTAGTATCATCTCAAAGATCACCTTATAACCATTCCATCACCTATTACCCTTATTCCCATAGGTCACCATCACAATAAGGTTCCCCCTTCTTACCCCATGTATCCACATCCTATGTTTCCATCTCCACCTATGAGTCCCTCACCTATAGATCCCTCTCTAACAGTGACTCCTTTACCAGTGGCACCTTCCCCACTGGTGGCACCTTCCTCATCAATGACCCCTTCATCTCCCATATAATCCAATCCCATACATTCTCCTAAGAATACCTTACATGATATCCCTCATCATCATGATCCTTTAGGCATTTCTACATTTACTATTAAGGAGATTTGATGCAAAGTATTTTCTCAACTTTCCCTAAAAATTGATGAGACTTTGGTTACAATCCAAGTTTAGCTTCTTAGAGACTTATAATATGTTATGGATAATGTGTGTGGACAAATATATCATTAAATATGAACATAAGCATGGTATTCTTACATTTATTTCCTCATTTTTATTTGGATGTGTGCTCCAAATTTACTTTTATCTATTTTATATCATTTGACATTATGTCAGATTATTATCTATCTTACATGGTGATTTTTATTTTGCACTATATGTTTTTTATGATGTCATTATTATTATGTTATCTTATGGATTATTTTCATAAATTACGTATTTTTTCTTCTTTAATTCCTTTTTATGTTTATCTTATTCTTTTTCATGATTATTTGTTATCTTATCTCTATAAATGCATATAAGTTTTATTTGTGACTTGGTTACATAAACCTTGATCCCTTTAATCATTCACCATGTGATCAGATAGTAAATAATTCATCTCATTACAATCTCCTTTTACCAGTCTAATTTGGATCTCCCTTTCTTCCACTTTATTCCCTTTTGCAAACTAAGCATACACATGGTTGAGACTTGAGATAACATGTTGGTTCATAGTTAAGACTAAGTGTTCTAGTCAGTCATATATTTTTATACTTAGCTTCCTTTAGCCTAAGCCTAAATCTCATTCATGTGTATTAATTTATCTCTTATGATTGGTCTTTCCAAATTCATATGGAGGAGGAATCTTAAAATCCATAAACATCTAAAAGCCAAATCATTTAACAAAAGGCAATGATCTAATAGGCAACATTTAAAATTTTCAAAAGTTAAATCACACTAAAAGACATGATTCTAAGCACATATCCTTTCTCTAATAAAATATAAAACTCTATATTTATCCTCATGATAAAGATGAGGTCCATTGGGGTGTGTTAGGCCAGTAGATTATAAAAGGAAAATAAAAAAACCTTTGAATCCTACCTACTTTCCCATGTAAGTACCCAATATTCATAGTAGACCAACGACTTTGTAAGGGGTCTTGAGGAATGGGGACCATGGTGTGAGAAGGTAGGTATATTTTAATTTTCTTGTTCAAAAACTTCCAACATGATTTGATATTAGTACCACACTTATTTTCCTACACATCTTTGTGCCTATCATGAATAAGTATCCTCTATATATTGATGGTCACTAGTCACTTAGTGTATTCTCATGTCCTTAGTGTGCTTCATGTCTACTAAGATATTCTTATAATATGCCTATGTGATGCTTCTTATATTCCATTTTTTAGTCCTTAGTGTGCTTCATGTCTACTAAGATATTCTTATAGTATGCCTATGTTATGCTTCTTATATTCCATTTTTCACTCCCTATAATCCTAATATTTCCCTTTGAGAAATATTATTTTGTTCACTGATCACTCCCATTAGGGATTCCATTGTGAGTTGCAGTGTAAGACCATGGATAGGACTTAGCCTTCCTCACAAATTACCAAAATTTTCACATTACCATTCCAAGCATCCCATTTTACCATATTTTCACATTTTTTCCACCTCATTGGTATTCCTTTTGTGATTTGCAGTGTAAGACCATGCATAGGATCTGGGCTTCCTCATAAAATTTTCCAATATCCAAGTCACAACAAAATTACATGTGTCAAATATGAGATAATATGTGATTGATTATGATTTACACATCATTGACATGCTTCTCATCTTGATTTAGTATGTTTTATGATTACTTCATTAATATTTCACTTTCATCTTCTTATTTTCTGATTGCATGTAAGAATCCATCCATTTTTATTAAGTTTTTCATAATTCCTAACTTAAATTAGTGTGACTAATTTAATGCCATTTTTTCCAATTTTGTTTATCTTTTATACTTCCCAACATGATTTAGTATGATTGATTTACTTTATTTATTTTTATACCATTATCTTTTCACGTGCTTTCCATTTTATTACATTATTTCCATACTTCCCAACGTGATTTAGTGTGATTCTACTTGTTTTAATTTGGTGCCAATATTTTTTATGGTTTAAAAACATTTTTCCCTCTTGTTTACTACATTTTTAATTTATTATACTTAGTCATCTTTTGTTATTACAAATTTCCCATCATGATATAGTGTGTAGTGCACTTGTTTTTCATTAATTATACTTTTCCAAGTCTTTTTTGCTTGTTTATTTTTAACCATGCATGTATACTACGTAATGATATAAAGAAAACACAAATATATTTTCTATTATAATAAAAGCAAAATACATGTGATGGAAAGAAATATATCAATACATCCATAACCACAACCACAATATAAGATATAAGATCAACATCCAACTATTAAAATAGAACATCTCTCTATATATAATGTGTTTTAAATATAAATAGTATAAAAATACATCACTCCAACTCTATGGCTAGGCTCCATCATATCTATCTGGTTTCCTAGCCATGCTACCTATAAATGCCTCAAAATATCCCCTTTAAATAGTACATTGTTATGAGGTTGTCTGACATCTCAAACCTGTTACATGTCCCTATAGGTTTTCCACTTAGGTCTGAACCTATTCTAGATAGATAGTGGTAGTCATATGTGTGGCTCTCTCTTGAGTCAAGGCCTACCATGCTTATACCTCTCCTACTCCCACCCCTACTAGTGGATGTATCCCATCTCTGTATGCTCCTAGTTACCTTGTGGCCTCCCCCACCTATCTAAACCAACTTACCTAAGCTAGGGTAGATGGTACCCCAAGATCATCTAATGTGGTGGGGTCGTATGGTACCATCACCTCATCCAAAATATCATGGTACACTCCTATAACTAAAGATCTCCATCTGACCTCCTCATCCATAAGATCTAAAAAATTTAAACTAGATAGATATTAGATCACATATACATCTCAAAATATATCTATCTACAATCATATATAACTAGTATCTTATCATAAAAATTATAAAATTACAACATTTATAACTTATCCTAGTGTCACTTGTCAGGATCTTGGAACACACAGCTCTGATACCAGTTGTCAAGATCCTCTCCTTAGAGTACAATTGATTACCTTTGTATAAGCAACTAAACATGGAATTTAACCAAAAGTAATATGTAACTAGAATTCAGAAATAGCGCATAATATGAGAGACAATACAATCTTGTATTAACACTCTTCCAAAAGGAAATACAATGAAGAAATATCACTCTTCCCACACCTCTTGGGTGTACAGTAATTATCCCTCAAGATTTTTCTCTCTCTTAATTACAACCAACAATCAACTCAATATCGAGTTGATTCCTCCAGTCCTTATGACAACCAACTCAACCGGTTGTTTTGCCTACAATATTAGTACCCAGTGACAATCAACTCAATGGTTTTTTTGTCTACCTTACATACACAAGTAGATCTCCTTGATCTTACTCCTTGTTGTGTTGCAGATCTCTTTAATCTTGCTACCCCACAGATCTAACTGACCTTGTACACACACACCCATAGATCTCCTTGATCTTGCACACCCTAAAGATCAACTGATCTTACACTTTTGCACACTTTACAATATAACCCCATGGGTATCTTAAATAGATCCCAAACCAAATAATAATTAGAAAAGCAAAATCAAGACTAAAATTAGTCTTTACATGCAAACTGATTGTTTGTCAAACTAGCTATTCATCTAACTAACAATTCTAGAAATGCACAGGCGATCGACATCAGTTCCTATCTATCTGGAGATGACCGACGTCGGCCGATGCCTAACTGATGTCGGTAGCTTTTAGTCAACCCTAACTGATGTCAGTTGGTCCTAACTGATGTCAGTGACTGTCTAACTCCAGTAACCTCCACATTTGCATATTGGTGAAGCTTTTAGCTCCACAACCTAACAATCTCCCACTTTGAGATAAATAGTTTCACCTATACCTGTATAACAACATCCTCTAATCTATTTCTAACTTGTATCACCATCTTCAAGTTCAGTCTTGAAGATCAACAAAATTTGAATGAAGATTCAACTTCTCCTTTATTCTCAGCTTTGTTAACATATCAGTAGGATTCTTATCCTTGCTAGCCTCTGTGACTGCAACAACCTTCTACATCTCTGAAATCCAGCTAACCGTCATTCCACCAATAGTGAACACATATCCTATGGTGCTTCTCTTGCCATCTAAGTCACCTACCATATCCAAATCTACATACCCATGTAGAGAAGTGCTTGACCCTGCATAGCATAAATACCTACTGCTGGTCCCTCTTAGATACCTGAGAATCCATTAAACTGCTTTCCAGTGCTCCTTTCCTAAATTAGCCATAAACTTGCTAAAAACTCCCACTACTTGGGAAAATTTAGGTCTAGTACATACCATGTACTGAACCTCATCATGTGATTTAGGACACTGTTCATAGCTCAACTTGAACTGTCCAACCATAGGTGTGTTAACCAGTTTTGCATCTTGCATATCAAACCTCTCCACTACCTTATTCACATAATCCTCTTGAGACAAAATTAACCTGTGATTTTCCCTATCTCTAGAAATACTCATGCCAAAGATTTTCTTCGCTCCTCCTAAATCCTTCCTAGCACATGTCTGAGTTACTTTTACCTTTAGCTCAGCAAATCCTTGCATGTGTGACCCTGCAACAAGCATATACACTACATACAGTAACAGGATAAAGTAGCGACCATTATCCAACCTATTAAAATAAACATAATGGTCACATTGACATTGACTAAAGCCATGCTTTGTCATAAACCTATTAAACCTCAAATACCATTGTCTTGGAGCTTGCTCAAGACCATATAACGTGGCCTTCTGTCTCACCTGTCCATTCTCTCCTTTCTTTAACCTATAAATCCATTCATCTTTCAGTGCTTTCTTTCCAGCTGGAAACTCTACCAAATCCCACATTTGGTTCTCTTCCAAGGAATCAAATTCCTCATTCATGCCATGCTCCCACTATTTCTTGGATTCTACCTACATTGCCTCTTCAAAACTTCTTAGTTCTCGACCATCAGTGAGCAACAAGTAGTATAAAGAAGGGGAATAACTAAATTGAGGCTTACTCACCATTTCAATCCTCCTCATGGGCATTTGAGACTCCTTGATAGCTTGTTGTCTGCCCAAATTTTATTCTAACAGTGATCGATCCTGATCACCTCTGGATGACCTCGGTCTACACCCAACCAATTTCATTTCCACCTAATCACCGACATTGGTTTCCTGACCGACGTTGGTGTCCACCTGCTCGACATCACCAACTTTGGTTTTCACATGACCGACATCGGTTCCTACCTGATCAACATCGGTTCTCACCTGACCGACGTCGATAATTGTGTTTTCCTGTGAGTGATGATTTTTACCTGTACGCTCATTTTGGATCATAACCTTGTCCAAATCAGCACTGCCCTACTCAAAATTATTCAACTTCTTGAGCTAATCTCTGTCCATCATCTTCTCTTGGAAAACCAAGGCTTTCTAGTTCTTAAATTTGTCAAAAACATCAGATTTCCTCTTTATGCAATACTGTGATCCTCCAATAGAAGCTCCCTTCTTTATTGACCTAGTTGTGAGAAACCTCACTTTCTTCTATTGCTTATAAAAATCTTGATCTATGCTTTTCAAAGCTGAAAGCTTACCATTTGACTTAAGAACATCCATTCTCTTCTCACTCATGTGACCAAGCCTACAGAGCCACATCTTTTCATCTACATCTGAAGTAGATAAAATAGAAGGAGAATCAGTAATACAAGTAGATAGATAAAGTGTACCTACTTTCTTACCTCTTGCTAATTCAAGTGCACCCTTGGAAACCTTCCAAGATTCTACTGTGAGAGTAATTATGCAACCCTCATCACCCAACTTTCCTACAGAAATCAAATTCTGCTTCAGGATTGGGACATGCATGACATCCTTCAACACCCATATGTTGCCAGTCTGCAATTTCAGCCGCACTTCCCCTTTGCCAACAATTTGACAAGGCTCACCAACCCATAAATAAATCTTTCCAAAGTCTCCATGGACATAATCATGGAAAAATACTCTATTTGGGGTTGCATGGAAAGAGGCACCAGAATTTAAAACCCAAGATTCTACTTTATCCAAGGAACATATAAGAGCATCACGTGCAACAATACTTGCATCATTTGCTTCTTTATTTCCTTCATGCTGATCTTCTACCAACCAACAATATTTCTTTACATGCCCTTTCTTTCCATAATTCCATAATTGATAATTCTTTCCATTGAATTTCTCCATTCTTAGTTTACTTTCTTCTGCCATTGCTTTACTCCCACTCAAACAAAAACCCCTGTGAGTGACCTGTAATCAACAAACACTTAACACACTCTAAAACCAAGGTGTTAGTGAACCAAGCTCTAAACTAGGCTCGGATACCACTTGTCAAGATCTTCAAACACACAACTCTGATACCAGCTATCAGGATCCTCTCCTTAGAGTACAATTGATTACCTTTGTATAAGCAACTAAACACGGAATTTAACCAGAAGTAATATGTAACTAGAATTCAAAAATAGCACAGAATATGAGAGACAATACAATCTTGTATTAACACTCTTATAGAAGGAAATAAAATGAAGAAATCTCACTCTTTCCACACCTCTTGGGTGTACAATAATTCTCCCTCAAGAGTTCTCTCTCTCTCAATTACAACCAACAATCAACTCAATACCGAGTTGTTGTTTCCTCCAGTCCTTGTGACAACCAACTCAACCAGTTGGTTTGCCTACAATACCAATACCTGATGACAATCAAATCAATGGTTGTTTTGTCTACCTTACATATACAAGCAGACCTCCTTGATCTTGCTCCTTGTTGTGTTGCATATCTCCTTGATCTTGCTACCCCATAGATCTAACTGACCTTACACACACACACCTGCAGATCTCCTTGATCTTGCACACCCTATAGATCAACTAATCTTACACTTCTACACACTTTACAATACAGCCCCATGGGTCTCTTAAATAGATCCCAAACCAAACAATAATTAGAAAAGTGGACTCAAGACTAAAATTAGTCTTTACATGCAAACTAACTGTTCGTCAAACTAATTGTTCATCTAACTAATAGTTATGGAAATGCATAGGCGACTGACATTGATTCCTATCTATCTGGAGATGATCAACATTGGCTGATGCCTAACTGATGTTGGTAGATTTTGATCAACCCTAACCGATGTCGGTTGGTCCTGACTGATGTCGGCGACTGTCTAACTCCAGTAACCTCCACATTTGCATATTGGTGAAGCTTTTAGCTCCACAACCTAACATCACCAAACATTATCTCCCTATTTGCTCATCCATCATACATGATCTCTCCATCAGCCCATCCCTTGAGCACCTCATTCATAGGATTCCTCCCAATCAAATTAAACTCTAGAGTCACCACCTATGCATTCTTGGGCCTCTCCTCAGTGATGCCTCTATAGACCAGCTCTACCTTGGGCTAATTGATGAGTTGTCCTAGATCACCACCCTCTATGCTCTATCTTAGTACTAGAATCTCCATTGATTATGTGACAAAAGTGGTCATTTATCTTCCTACTATGGTGCTAATTATGGCACTTGCATTACCGCTAATCCATGTCCATGCCCTTTCCTCCTCCATCTACTGGCTACCATGCTTAACTATTCCATGGTCTCACATACCATGGTCTAATCTCCAGTCTCTTGATTGGTACTCCTCCTCCTCCTTACCCCCTTGATTCTCTCACATGTCATGCCTAAAATATAGGAACCATTATAAAATCTATTAGGTGTGGGAGTCCAAACTATCCTAACAAGCATGCCACTAGCTACAACTCTACCCACCAAGTATAATGGCCTATGATCCACTATTATGCTAGACCTAGATCCATAGTCACCCAAATTAGCCAAATAGTTGTAATGTGTGCTAAGGATACCACACTATCTCTCCTCATGTGACCATCTATAGTGATATAATGTGGGTCACATCCCATGTTACTTGATCATGTCTCCACTTTGTTACCTGAGGTAATCAATCATCGACCACATGGGGCAACCCAACTAGATGATACATTGGGAACCTCTCATTTATCTAGGAACTTGATAGTACCACTAGTGACATGGGCTTCTTTCCTCTACATATCATCCCATACATATCATACATGGGCTAAACCTAGATGATAGAACACAAGTCATAGAGTGCCCCCTGATCTAATATGGACAGACACAAGGCTATTGCATACAGTGGTACCTTGCCATATGACATATGACATAGCACTTGTATTACCATAAGTCTTATAATAACCTTCCAAATATCTTGAATTTATGTAATATACACATCAAATAAGCTCACCCTCAATTATGGGTAAATCTTATTTAGGCATGTTTCCCACTGAACTAGTGCTTGTCTCTCCTTTTGGTCATCTAGTGTCCTTGTGATCACCAGTGTCCCCATGTTAATAGTTTAAGTAATGTATGGATATCCTCTAATGTGATACCAACCTCTATGGAATCTGCATCCACTACCCATATAAATGTGTTGGTCAAATGCTCCCAAGATCCCAAGAATATGACCACAAGATCAATACTCAGCAGGATATGCCACATCTCCATGATGTCTCCCAAGCCTAACACAACCAATCTAGCTCTATCTACATTTTTCAAGCACTCCAATAAATCTAGTATCCATGAAGCATCAACCAATCACCAAAATCTCTGATGTATCTATAAAAATCAAATAATAAAGGATGTATTATACCTTTATGTCACTCATAATCAAAGTATATTCTTTCAGATTTCACAAAAATAACCTAATTTACTTTAAATTATTCGTTTTACACCCAAATTGACCTACTTTTAAGCTACATCAGCCCTTTCAGTACTAAGTCAGCCACCCTATGGCTTAACAGTATTATATCAGCCATCTTTCTTCATTTTAGTACTATATTGGCCACTTAGAAAATAACTAAATCAGCCATATAGTACTAAATCAGCCACCTTTGACTTAACAAACCAAGTCAGCCTTCTTTTCCCTCATTAGTACCATATCAACCACTTAGAAAACATACTAAGTTAGCCATATAGTACTATGTTGACCCTCTTCCAAAATAAACTAAGTCAGTCATGCACTATTAAGTCAACCCACTAAAATTCTTGTCTTTTATAAACTAAGTCAACTTAGTTGACTTGTTCTTATAGTGCAATGAATTTTTGACCAATTTTCATAAATGCCTTAAGCATTTATTGCTTTAACCCCTTCCTACCCAGTACCCTATTTGACCCTTAGTATCCTTAAAAATTTCATAGGGTTCATTTTGGTCTTTAGATTTTGCCTAATTGTCAAATTTCTATCAAACATTCAATTTCACATTAAAACTTTCAAAATTTTGATTTTTTTAGTTACTTACCTATGTTACACTCACTATATCTTCTATATATCCTCCCCATCTCATCTGTCATCTCTTCACCATCCTATCTCTCTAAGCTCTCATTAGGTCTCTTAGAGCTATATTTTTCTTAGAATAGAAAATAATAACAAATGAATTCTTTTTAACCCTATTTATAGTTACTATTCAAAATTATTTACCCTTCAAATATTTATCATTAGATTTCATATTTTGATCATAGCTTTGTCTCTTCTAACTCATTTTATGAACCATAAAAAATTTTGGAATCCTGACATCATAGAGAATATTTCTAACTATTATATGCATAAATTACAAAAAATTCAATTTTTTACTCTCTTACACTAATCTCTATAGGTTTGCCTAATTTTTTTTACATTGGATGCCTTCAAATCTCTCACATATCCTTCTTTATCTATAACATTAAGGTAAGTAAAGGTATGTGTTTTTCAATTCTATCCTTTCATTTATCTTATTTTCTCCTTCACTTTACTTATCATCAGCATTATATGTCATCATGTTCTTTTTTTTGAATAACCATCCCCTATTTCACTTACATGACACGTGATGAGCTTTAAATGGGGTATATGTATATACATAATATTTTCAAACTTTTATCAATTAATGATGCTTTTTATCTTGCAGGAACCCATTGAGTCTCAATCTCTCTAAGTGCATGCCCTAAGGGGTGCATCAAGAAAGGGTTAGGTAGACCATTGGTGCTTCATAGAATTTTTTTCCCTTTTGATACTTGATATCTACACACTTGTCTCCTAAAAACCATTCCCCTGAGCTTTAACTCCTATTTTGTACGCTCTTCTAGTCGTTTGATCTTTTCCTAGCCTAAACCCCTTTTTGATAGTTTACTTATTATATCAGTTGTGTCAACCTTGTATTCTTATTTATAAAACTTATTAAGGGTCTAGGTCAAGCCCTGGCTGAATTAGTCTATGACCTAGTAAGATTTTGTAAATTATGATACTAGGTTAACCAAGTCAATCTTGTCAGCCAAAACTTCTAAAAGCATTTAGGATTAGATATACCTATATAAACATAATCATTTTGTCATTTCTAAGAGAAGAGAAGAAGACGTAATATATATTTCACATCTATTAATCCACCATTCTACTTGAGGATAAATCTTAAGATTTCATACTTTCTTTGGAGATATGGATCTTGTCTTGTGGAGAAGACTTTTAGATGTATTGATAGGTTGTGTAGCCTAGAGTTGGTTTATCCTTATCATCCTTACATACCACAATAACATCTTGAAAAACACCTTATCCAAGGGAGAGATTGTGTCTCAGTGGGGTCGTAGTCAAAGCTAAGTATTCCTAACTTTGTTCCTCCTTTATAAGATTAGATAGATATGCATTTGTAATTCTCTTCCATACATTAAGATTATATATACATTGATGTGAGTATATGTCTTCTATTTATGTTTAATTTTAGTGTTTATTACCCCCCTTTATGCCAAAAGCTTTGGAAAACACTAGATTATATTTTACTTTACTTGTTATTAGTTTAGTGAATATGAAAACATAAGACGTAGTTAGGGTTATTATGTAGTTTTGCTTGACTGGAGGCTTTGGAATCCTCCCTAGTGATATTATTATGGTAAAATATCCCTTGGCTAGGTATAATGGATCCATATTGGTCATGACCTTGATTATCTAATGTGTCCCCAATAGAAAGTGTAAGTATGATTTATCTTCTTCGAGCTAGGATTTTTTTGTAGATATGATGCATTTCCCATTGCATTTAGTAAGTATTTATATCCCTACACTATTTTTTTTAATTACCTAGTATATTAGATATCATTTTGTGTATGTATGTGTGTATCATTACATATGATCTTATTTATATAAAATAAGTTGGTATAGATATAGGGTTGATTAATCTTTCCATTTATCACTTTAGGTTGCATAGACCCTCATTTGGTTGACCATTGTGCCTTGCATTATTTACAATCACTTACCCATCATTTACTTTTACCTCTTACACATAATTTACTTTAATTTCATCTTTAAAATCATTTAAATTCATTTATTCCTAGTGAAAGTTATACCCTATGTCATAGGCTTAGGCTTTGGAACCCTTTCCTCTTGACATTTGAGTGTAGGTTACCTTATGCTAGATCTATGAATATTCTAGGCCCTTATCCTCTCATCTAAGTATATAAAATCTCTATTTATTTATATTATTTGTACCCTAGCATGTTGAGAGAAAGACGATAGTTTTATATCATGCTAACTCATGCATATATGAAAAAAGTTTTACTTTGACCTTTAACAATTGCATTTTCTCATCTACTCTATTGGATAATTATTTTATCAATGATTCATGTGTATTTATAGCATATTTGGCACCAAAAAACTCTAAATATCACTCCATTAATCCATGTATCTTGTGACCTCCACCTTTGTCTATTAAGTCTATTATATTTTATTAAATACATTAATCCCATAGGCTTCATTAAAATCAACCAAAATATTTATCCTATACCTTATAATGTAGTGTTTTTTTACACTACATATCCAACCACAAAGTGATTTTATGTGTCAATTCTTCACCCTTACACACTTTATCTATGTCACTTCATATGTTTCATGAACCCATTTCTCACATTAATGGCTATTAGTGTCTAACATCAACACTCAACATTTACATCACAATACACTATCGTCTAGTGGATTCAAATACTCTTTCTCTTGTGTAGTTATATTATAAATGTCAGTGGTGTCTTCATTCACATCCACACTTTCCACATGTGCAAGTTTATGTTCACTATATAGGGGTATTACAAATATTTTTTTCCCATTATCAAATCTAACATAACATTGTTTAAAACACGTATCATCTTAATTCTCATAGAAACAAGGTTTCCCTAGTAGAGATATATAGTTTTCATCCTCTACCAAATCTAATTCTTTGAAGTTTTATGAGAACCTTATTCCCATGATGTTAAATTATAATTCATGCATAACTCTATTTGTTCTTTTGTGAGTCAGATTCACTACAAACAATGATTTTTTTGAATTCTAAAACATTGGACTTCCCCATTTTTTTTTCACACAACTTTGGTGAGGATATTTACATTTCATTCAATATTAACCAAAATGTTGGATAGACAATTATCATTAATTTTAGCATTAATAGTCAACTCATGATCAAAGGTGTTTTTATTTACAATGTGAATTTGCTTTGACTACTCTCTCATATTTTCAACTATTTCCCCCAAATAATGCTTGAGCCACTTCAAAAAATCTAGCACTCTTTTAGTCTTCATCAGAGATAAAAAATAAAAGAGTTCCTCTAGCTTCATAAGATTGGAACCATTCCTTTGACACTCTTTGATATTTTTATTTATTTCCATTTCAATTTTCACTTCTCCTTGAATATTTTAAATCATCTCCTTCATTTATACCATTATTAGTTTCTACAAGGTTATATCAAGGTATATCCTTACTATTACTTCTTGCATATGATACATTTTATCTATCTTTGGAATCACCATTTTACTATGTTGTCTTTGTATCACACTTAATGTTGTTATTTTTACTACATAACCTGAATTTAAATTGCACTCATTTGGCCTAGGAGTAAATTTATCCTCTTTTCATGTAATTCATATCATTGTATCATATTTTATGATTTATCTCTATAAATATTTGCATAGAGATCAGGTGAATCTTTAGTCTTGTGCCTTGCACTATAATGTGCACATAGGGAACTTAAGGAAATTTTTTTATATTTATTTGTTTCCCCACACTTATAACATGTTCCTTGGAATCAACATCCACCTCATCCACTTAATCTACACCCATATGAGTGTCCTCTTGTATATCTTTGATTTTAATAGGTTTTTGAATTGAAATAATTTTCCTTAGCCCATGTTCCTGAGCCTCATGCATCTCATAAATGACCTAACAATATATCTTCTCATGCATAGTGTTATCACAAACTACATAACAAGAAGTGACATTTGTTTCCTTTTCACACTAGATAAGTCATAAATTTATTATTTCAAGTTATCTTTTACATACTTCACACCATAAAATAACTGCATGCACTCTTATCATTCAACAATAATTCCTTGTATGGCCCTTTAGCTTGTAATCCATGCATCAAAAACCTATTTGGATCTCGTGTACACTATTCTTGATGATTTTATATGATTAAATTTCTATATTAGATATGTGTGCCTCTAAGAAATGGCTTATCCTTGTGTCATATTTCCCTATAACTTCCATTCTAAGTAAGCCTCCAAATCATTGTGTGGATATTTAAAATTATTCATTTCTAACTATCTTTTAAAATGAGGAAAAAACCCTCCCACACCATTATACATGTAATAATTTATGTATATCAAAATACAAATTAGACATCAATGTCTTAATCTCACATCATATATTCACAGTTTTTAAAACATCTTGCTTAATATACTTGAGCACAAATAATATTTATTGCTCTAAATTTAGTATGTCAAGCTCTAGAAAAATCACTCTTGAATTAACCAAAGTCCATGACACCTTAATCAAGATCATACTTATTATACCAAGTGTCCATTCATTATAATAAAGTTATTAAAAAACTAACTTTATTTCCTTTTTAAAGCAATAAATAATATTGTCTCCAAGATATTTCACACTTGTGCAAGTAATCTAAGTCATCTTTGATGCCTTATACTCTGGTGATATCATCAACATATTATATTAGATGTTTTATCATGGTTATGTTTGGACTAGTTCCAACACATTAGGTCTAAAATTTATTACTCCTAATCCACTTGTGACTCCTACTTCACTAGTTTCCATAGCGTCTTGAATTCACACTTCCCTACATGAAAACTATAGGCTTAACCATATAAATATGGTTGCTTAGTGGTGTAGATTGACTTCCTATGCTCCCACTTTAAATTCCTCTTAATGACCCTATGGAAATCATCTTTAGTGGTTTATATATTACTATTTACTTTAACACAAAGTTGTTCCCCTCCTCTCTAATAAACTCCCCATTCTTCCTCAATTTTCACCTTCACAAAATCTTTATTCTTGAAATTTATTGAGCACACAGGGGTTGGATTTATGCAAGGTCATGCCTAAGTCTCCTATAATTATTTCACTTTCCACTTATCCTTCCAAAGTAATTGAATCATCTCCTTAAATTGGATTTTCCTCAACTAGGAGCTCTCCTCCCTAATTTATTTCACTAGAGAGTGTAACTTCTATATATGAACCAATAATGCGCCCTTATCATAATTTTTAGGTACTCATGGTTTCCATCTAACTTAGTTCCCTAATTTTATTGGGGTATTTAATATCTATCAACTTCCCTTGCCTTAATTAAACTTACACAACCTTCTTTCTCTTTTGTTTGAGCAACCCATCCCTTTACTTAGGGTTTCTTTCTTTCTCCACTCTTGTGCAATATTGACCTCACCTTTAACCTACCATACATATAGCCCCTATACAAAAAATGTTTATCCTTCCATCCACAAATATTTAATGCTATAATATACTAGAAACATCTTCTTCCAAAGGGTAATTTGTTCTATAAATGTTTATGTTAAATTCCATAATAATTGATATTTTTATTATTCCAAGCAAGTATAGGGTGACATTGAAAACTTAAATATATGTGTGCTTGATTTTTAATTGATGATAATGAATGGTATTTTACTTTCATTTATACAACACATTTTTAAATTATCTCATATGAGGGTTAACTAAGACAAATATGTTAGCCCATACATGTCAAAGGATTTGAAAATTTGATCATTTGTAAGTTTCAAAAACTAGTGTCAGACCTAGGACACTAGAATCAATATTAGTTTCCTAGTCTAGATGGTAGTTTCTAGGAGGATAGAAAGTTTTGAAGATATGTAATTGTAAGAGTAGGATATTAATAAAGTTTTATATAGACTATTAGCTACAAGTGATCTAGGTAATCAGATTATCAAGGTCAAACTATAAGATAAGCATTTAGGAATAGTGAGATGGTAAATGATAGCCTTTTAGTAGTGGAAAATGACTTAAACTGAAGGGTTGAGCCATAAATGATATTTTTCAAGTGTATAAGACTATTTTATCATATAAAATTAGATTTTAGTATCTAAAATCCCTACCTTTGATATAGTAATGCATAAGGATGAAATTAATAGTTTAAAGGAAAGAAATGTGTGCTTTGGTTTATATAACACACCTTTTTCTTAATTGATACCTATTTAAATTTTGTGTTTATTGTATTACCTACAACCAATATCATGTTATAGTGTAATTAGTGCATATAACCTAAAAATTTAATAGTTAAAATATTTTTAAGAAAAGAGAGAAAATAAGGAGTACACCTATGTGTCAATGTAGCCATGTTTTCCCTTGGTAGTTTATTTTGGTAATGATGATTCCTCAATGAATCATTGGAGAGAGGTTTAAAACTAAACCTTTGAGAATTAAAGAGGATAATTTGAGGGTGTTCATGCCCCCAATCTAGTGCAAGGGTGAGTTGTGCCAAGACCACGGATATCATTGAATCTCAATCACATAACTCAAGTGTAGACATAATCTAGCCAATCTCATGCAAGTCAAATGGTTAACCATATCAACCTCAAAAGGGAATTATTTCCAAGTATATCAAGGGAATTGAGTCTCAACTACACTACTCAAGGGAGCCAACTATTGCAAACATATAAAACTCAATCGGTGTATTTGGGAAAGTTCAATGCATAAATATGTATATAATCTGAATATGTATCTATGATTTGGTAAATTTTCATGGAATATTCACCTATAAAGTGTCTTAATTTTAATTAGATATCAAATTGTATCCTCTAATCTATAAACTATGTATAATATATGTCACAAATATTAAAAACTTGATCTAAAATTTGTGAATTTGGTGTTAAATGCATAATATTTTGACCCAAATGTATATTTGAATCTTGTAAATTATATAAAATTAAACCAATTGTGTGTGTTCAAACTCATGTTTCTTTCACATTCCCCTAATGATATTCCCCCTTTTGAGGTGATGGGAATATAATGTGATAGTCACCTTATCTCAAAAGGATAGGATAATCGTGATAGATATGTATCAATCATAATAAATAATATAGTGGTATCATGTATAAGTATATTTATTATTGAATCTCATATTTTAAAATATAAAAAACCCTAAAATGCATGGTATTTATCATGGAAACATCTAGGATTAATAAACACAAGTTCAACCAATAATAAAGTACACACACAAGAGCACTCAATGTCATGTAAAAGGGGTCTAAAGAGATTTAAAATAAGGGGCATGTTCAAATGATGCACACTCAAGTGGATGACATGTTCAAATTTTTGCATACCAAATAAACAACACTTAGTGGCATTGTGGCTGAAAAATAAGGAACATGTTCAAATTTTCCATAATCAAGAGAAGATAGCAAATAAGAAGTATGGTCAATTAAACCATGTCATAAGATGAATAAGTGAAATATAAGTATTTTCACATGAACCTTACACCTATTTGATCATTTTTAAATTATTACAACAATTAGAACATTCCTAAGGTGTGGGACCTTGGCTCCTTGGGATAAACCTCTGGATAAGGCCAGCTTCCTTCCTAAACTATGTGTACCTAGTGTAAGATTATCTTGCATACCTAAAACATTAATATAAAGACTTTTTTGCAACTAGTATTTAACTTATTATCATGGAAAAAGGATGAGATAAACTAAAATTATAATGTGGTTGATGCAACAAATCTTAGATAACCCCTCTACTTTCTTGAATCAACACAAGATAACCTTTTCAGAATTGATAACTCTTCTACACAATCTTTAATTCAAACTTCTCTCACATAAGTATTTTTTATGAATGTAATAAACCTATTACAATATTATAAGGGATCCTAAATCACCTTAAAAAATGACTCCAATGATAAAATCCATGAATAATTTTTTATATAATCTTGATATTACACAACATACAACTTCTAAAATAATTTATTTCTACATGAAGGTGAGAGATATTAGATATAAATACAAGGGAAGAAGTAATTTTCCATAATTAAAGATAAAAAATATATAAATTAAACACAAAATTCAATAATTGAAGAAAGGTAAACTCATTTATTTATCGATTTTAAGGATAAAACTAGTGTTGCAATCTCAAATGAATAGAATTTTTCTATACTAAAGAAGAGTGCTCCTAAAAATTCCTTTTTTCAATCAAATATATAAAAAATACAAGCAGGGGTAGAAAATAGTAATAACATCCAATTATTACATTCATTAATTTATCTTACGCAGGAGAAAGAATCCAATTTATGTGTATAAGGAATAAAACATCTTATTTATACTCTATTTATCTCTTGGAAAGCTTGTTCAAGTTATATTTAATCAAAATTTCACACCATGCTACTATATTCTTAGATTAGGCTTGGTTTTCTTACCTTAATGATCTTTTAACTCTCCATTTCCTCTTAGGCATGCATGTCTAAAAGAGGGTAGTTGATCTTTGACTTGTTATTCATGGTTTATTGAGCCCTTGTTGAGTCTTTTACTTGAAAATAGCCCCAAACTTGCTATTTTAGGCCTCAAGATGACATAACTCACCTCAATTTGAGCCTTGAATATGTTTGTCATGAATACCAACCACTTGATAAATTTATAATTTCTAAAGAGCCTACTTCCAATGCTTTCCATGCTTTGTGGATGTTCTTCAATAAACCTAAACCAATCATTAACTTGAAGAATGATTATTTCAGTCATTTAATATTATTTGGAGTGTTCTCATGCTTGAAAATTCTTGGAAACATTTTGGAGACCTAACAACCTACCAAAATTCTATAGGTATTTTTTAATGATGTTTGAAAATAGTGAAGCCTTGACTTCAGACTTGTTACTTAGGTTTCATACTCTAGCAACCTTGTCTTAAACTTTGTCTTCATAAAAACTTGTTATATCCTACTACAAGCCTAAGTATGGAATTATATTGTGCTCAAATATTCTTATTTTAGTATATAAATACCTTTTAAACTTGTTATATACCCCATGGAACATTGAAACATTAATACAAGATTATTAGTGTGCCTTGAGACTATACTTTCCTCATGAACAATCATGGAAACCTTCCAAAACCTACCTTGAAAAAATAACCATCATGTTTTTTATTCAAACTCTATCCAAAAACCTACAAGTTTTCTTGAACTTATTCAATAATCCATGTCTAAGCCTTGGTTATCCTAAAACCTCTACAAAACTTGGCATAGAATAAGAAAAATTTCTATTTAATTTTTGAAACTTTATCCTGTAATATTGTTAGACCTACAACGTCCTTAAAACTGCTTTAAATAAATTTGTCTTATTACCAAGAAACCTTGGAAACTATTACAATATTTTAGGTCTGCTTTAGAATTTAGATCAAATTTAGACACTATAAATATCATTTCATGAGCTCTAAAATCTCTAAATCTAGATTGGCAAACCTCATAGATTCTTGATATGTTAAAAATATTCCTACAACTCCCTCTCATAGATTAAATAAATCTCTTTTGATTATATAAACCTCCTATATTTCTCTTTATTCCTTTTATGAGGGTTTTTAGAGCAATATAACCTATTTATTAGTTATAAAAACTTGTATTATATGTTGCAATCTTGTTTGAAGCTTTGGAGGATCTAAAACCCTGATAACATTCCTATGAGCTTCTAAACCTTGGAAACCATGCTTTTATCATAATAAAATTACTAAATTTATGGTGTATACTTCTAAATGTTCTTCATACTTCATGGAAACTTCTATTTTGACCCTATACATAAGCTTTCAACCTTCAAAACAATGTTCTAAAACCTTGAAATCTTGCTTGTATTAGAAGGAGCTTAAACTTTTAAATAGACTCTTGAAAACATGTCCTAAACCTAAATTTTCATGTCATGTAAATTTATATGCAAGATAAGAGTCTTCAAACTTTTTTGTGGCCTTTAGAAACCTAAATAACCATCAAAGTGTATGCTCATGAGTTTAGGGTTTTTAGAAATTTTGAATACCGTCTGTAACCTTGTTTTTGGATCCATGTATTTTTTCCATCATCATGGATTCTAGAGGCCATCCTAATTTTCACTTAAACTTATCATAAACTTTACTAAGCCTTATAATCACCATGCATAACTAAAAATGAAATAGGATGTGATTGGTATTTTATGAAAACCCTATAAATCTAGCATTTTGGCTATTTTTAAAGGTTGCAACCTTCATTTCTTATTTTAAAGGATAATAAAAATTATGGATGACCTTATTGTCTCTTTAAAACTTAATCTTGTGCTTTACATCCTAACATAGATTTTTCAACCTCTAATATACTTATAAATTTTCATTTTTTACTTTCTATATAGACTACAAATCTTGTTTTCATGCTAACTTTTGGTTCTACAGACCCTCTTTTATTATCTTAAAAGTTTTTACATCTTCATTTTTAGTTCTTGTGTTCATCACAACTTCCTCAAACCCTATTTCCTAATATTCAACCCTCTTGACAAGATTTTCAAACCTCTTATATGCTTGTAACCTAGTTTTGGCTTATTGTATAACTTATAATCCTTACAACTATTAGAAACATAACTAAATCTTGGAGAAAAATAGCGATATTTTACCTCTACATGCTCTTTTGAAGGTTTTAGGATATGAAAAGCTTAAATATATGTGTAAAAATCTCATGAAACTTGTAAACTTAGATAACCATGCCTGCAATAGTCTTGATTGAAGCTCCATATATTGAGAACCTACTTGGACCATGGTGAAAATCTTGATTATAATGATCTCGATCTTGAAACCATCACCAATAAACCTAAAACTTTATAAAAATGTGTTTTTATTCTTTTTAAATATCTTTTTTTTACATTGGAATCTTGGAGGATTTCAAAAGGAAGTAGAATAAGAGGGAAACAAGGTCAAAAA
Organism: Torreya grandis; assembly: GCA_037957365.1. Lineage (NCBI taxonomy): Eukaryota > Viridiplantae > Streptophyta > Pinopsida > Cupressales > Taxaceae > Torreya > Torreya grandis. The sequence goes on from JARHVA010001922.1 coordinate 439,601, forward strand.
TCCTTTTGACAAAAGGTGTATAGATCTCATGGAATTGTGAAGGAGTTTAAAACCCTCAAAATGACATTTATCTCTCCTATAATGTTACACCTTTTTAATGACTTGATTAAATGACTTAAAGACCCTTTTATATCTATGTTCTCATTGCAACACCTTCTTATGTTTGTAACCTTCAACTAGGCCTTGACATAGACTAATATGACTATATGATTCAAGAACATTCATTAGGCCTTAATAAAACATGGACTAATATGACCTTATGACTTAAAGCCTATTATAACATGTAAATACTTAATTTTGGTACTAAATGGTCAACATGAATGTTTTTGAAGGTTAGGAACTAGCTCTTACTAAGCTTGCCTTAGCCTAAAAGTCTTGTTTCTAGTATGTGGGGTGATATAGATATCAAAATAAATTCAAAATTCAAAATTTTTAGCAACCTCCATGGGATGTTTTCTTACTAAGTAAGAATTTGATAGCCTTATGCAAACCCATTGGGGCATAACAGTCATTAAATCCTTGAAACACTTGATCTGAAAGTGTAATCATGACTGAAACATGCTTGTCTAGCCTCTAAATGAATTGAATATGCCTTAAAACACACAAAAAGAAAACAAAAAATAACAAACAATTGTGCAGAAACACATCAAGGAATGATAAATAGATAAACTACTATGTACATGTTTTGAAAATGACCTCAAAATCATGATTTCAGGTGTATTTCATTGACTAGTATAGGCAACACTTCTCCATTCATCCTTGAGATGTGGAAAACATATTCTTAATTGCATCTATTATAATATATGTTCCACTCAAAATGGCATAAAACATTGAGTTTATTCTAGCTTTAGCTCTATCTTCATCCCATTTTAAAACTAGATCTCCTTCCTTTAGAGTCCTATTAGTATCCTTCTTATCAAAAGTCTTCTTCATTTTGGCTTGGTTAGCCTCAAGAGTGTGCATTTTTTGGTCTCTTATTTCTTAAAACTCTATTAATTTATCCAACTTTATTATCATTTCATCATTTTATAACATTTATAGTTAATGTGCAAGATCTAATGATGGTAGATTGAATGATAAAGGAAGTCTTACCTCTCTTGCATACACAAACATTAATGGAGAGTTGTCAATTGCTCTCTTTGGTATAATCCTAACAACCCAAAGTGTTGTCTTCAAATTTATATTTCATGACCTTTGATTCTCTTCCATTTTTCTCTTGATTATTTTAATCAAGTTCTTGTTGGTTGACTTATCCAAAACAATGCCTTGAGGGTAATAGTTTTATTAAGTCTTCAAGTAGATTCCATATTTAACATCCCATGTACTAACCTGAGTTACAACAAAAGCTTACATTATCTAAAATAATAATAGAAGGAATACCAAACCTTATCACAATACCTTCTAAAAATTCAAATATTGAAGAATCATTTGCCTCCCTTAATGTCATTATTTCAGCCCATCTTATGAAGTAGTTTGTGGTAGTCAAACCCCACTTATGTCTAGTATTTGATGGAGGATTAATCATACCAATAAAGTGTAATAACCACTAATAAAAAGGTTGATAAACCTAAATTGGATGAAGATGAATAGTTTCAAACCTTTTTTTCCTAAAAAATAAGAACATTTCTTACAATTTCTCACCCACTTATGTGCATCCTTAAACAAATCAGGCCAATAGTAGACTACTCTCATGATCGTTACAATAGTAGTTCCTCGTGAAAAGTGTTCTCCTTAAGGAATATCATGAAATTATTAAGGTAAATTTATAATTTAATCCTCATAAATACACCTTATAATAATTCCATTTAATTCTTTTCTAAATAACACTCCATCAATAATAACATGTGACAATGATTATAATCTAAAATATCTTCTCTTGATCTTGTCAAGGCCTCTATGATACTCATCGATTTGTAGGAAAGATTCCATGTATTGTACCAAAACTATTGGAAGCATGAAATCCTAATAATTGGTATTCTTTTTACATAATAATAAATTCATTATCAGTTTCATTTTATACTACAATTTGATCTCACAACCCATTACTTCTTACTAACTTGGTTATTTTGATATGTACATCATACTCCATGACCTTGGTGATCCACCTAGCCATTTTCTCATTAATTTCATTTCTTAATAGGAACTCTTTGATGCTTACATAGGTACCATTAGTTTTATTTTATTATTATAAAGCATATTTCTAAATTTTTTAATTGCTCTAATAACAACAAACACTTACTTTTTAACATATCTATACCTAAATTCATACTCTTTAAGTCCTTGTCTAAAATATGTTATTGGTTTTTCCAAATTTTCATCATTATATTGTACCAAAATAGTTGAGATGATTTGTTCTCCTCCAAATGTGATAATTAATTCCTTTTCATATTTTGTATTGATAAGTGTTGGAGCTTAGGAAATCTCTTATTTGATTACTTCAAATCTTTCTTTTCCTTCTTTTATCTAGCTGAAAACAACACCCTTATTCAATAGAGAGGTAAGAATTTTAATCATTGAAACAATATTAGGGATGAACATTCTTATAAAATTGATTATACCTAATAAACTTTTAAGTCCTTCCTTATGACTGGGAAGAGGAAGAGAAAAAATGGCACTTACTCTTTCTATATCTAGAGCTAGACCTTCTTTTGAGACCACATGACCCAAAATCTTACCTTGGTTGACAGAAAATACACACTTTTTATGATTCAATGACACACCATATTGCCTACATCTATCAAATACTATTCTCAAATGATCCAAGTGTTCATGTGCATGCTTTGAATAAATAGTAATATCTTCCAAATATACTAACACTATGTCATTAATGAGACCCTTGAAAGCCATGTCCATTTACCTTTGAAATGTTTCACCTACATTAGTTAATCTAAAATTCATATTATTATAATAAAATTAACCCCATTTGGTTGTGAAAATAGTCTTAAACATATCTAATTCCTAGACAAGAAATTGATTATACCCTAAATATCCATCCAAAAATGAAAATTTTTATAAACCAATAAATAATTTAAGTATTTTTTCCATTGAGGGAAGAATATAATGGTCCTTAATATAGGATTTATTGAGATCTCTAAATTCCACACATGGTCTAATATCCCCATTATTTTTATTCATTGGAACTAGATTAGAAACCCAAGAAGAGTGTTTGATAGGAAAAATTATATTAACCTCTATAAGCTTAGTTAACTCCATTAAGGGTTATATATTAGGATTGATTGGCCTTTGCTTTTATCTAATAGGATTTAAATTAGGGTCGAATTCAATAATATTTTAGGCAATATTATAACCAAATCCTTTATGATATTCATAATTCTATGTAGATGCATCAATGAAAGTTTGCTTCTTATATTTACTACATACCTTTCCCACTTTCAAGAACTTGTCTTTTCCTACAACCATTTGTTCATAGCCTCCTTCCTTGATAACTAGGGTCATTATATTTTATTTCATTTGATCATCCAAATTAAAAATTATTTATAGTGTGATTAACCCCTTTGGTAACTTGCTAGTGGTTAACTGTATAATCTAATCCCCATAATTTTCTTGCAACTTAGAGTGATTTTCTGAAAAAAACTCAGCCTCTTCTTATAGAAAATGAATAATGTTTTATCACTTTCAAAAACCTTCCAACTTACTTGGTTATTTAGGATAGTTGTTCTTGCCACAAGCTTTACATGTTGTTTTTATTCCTCCATGATGTCACTTGGTATATCAAACCGAGCTCCAACTACTAAAAACCTATTTGAATCCTTGTTTTCTTCTATAGGGACTGCTTGAATGTTAAAATATTAAAAATATTCAATTATATCACAAATTATATGATTTTAGGAATTAATAAGGTTGTTCTTTGATGTGCTTTGAGCTCTAATTTAACTAATAATTGGCTCACTATCTCCAAATACCTATAGTAATTAATTCCTTTATTTTATGCTAGTTGTAATCATTAAATCAAGGCCTCATACTTAGCCACATTGTTAGATCAATAAAACTAAAATCTAAAATCAAAGTATTACTTTTCATAATTGGTAAAATAAACATTACACCTACACTAGCACCATTTTTGTTCTTTGACCCATCAAAGTATAATTTACAAACTCCTTCCACTTTTTATTTTGGCTTAATGAGATTACATATAACTAAATTTTCCTCATGAATTCAATATGTGATCAGACATATTTCTTCCAAAAATTTCATTAAGATAAAATTATAAATTATTACCCCACTCATCAAGATGAACATTTCTAATCTCTTATACACATAAGGTAAGATCATGATCAGCATTATCTTCCTTTCAGTCATACATAATATAATTCTAATTGGTTGGATTTGGGATAGGTGTATAAGAATTAATGTGATTTATTAATATTGGCTTAATACTAATATTCACTCTTGTGCTATACATAGTTATAAACAACATATGAGACACTTTTGAAGATAAATACCCTCCTATCTTGGCTATGAATTTTCTAGACAAGCATATAGTAAAGTATGGAGGAAGGTCTATAATGAAATGACTTGTAGAATAGATAAAATTGGACATGAATGCAAGGTAAGTTTAAAATATTTGATGACTCCTATTATCTTAACAGTGGTACCATCCAATTGTAAAAAATCCCATAGTAATTGGTTTATACTTTATACCAAGCAAATCAACCACTTTCTTTGGCATGACAAAACTACTAGTCCCATAATCAATCATAAAAATATGAAAAAGACAATCACAAATGATTAAATAAATATATAAATGAGGTGGATTACTAATTTTTGTTAAATTTTACTTTATTTTGGTTGGCATAGACTAATAAGAGTTATATTTGTGTTTTTTGTTGATGCATTGGTATGATCAAAGTGCTTCAAGGCCTCTTGTATTAAATATTTTTGAGCAAGTATTGACAATGCTTCCTACATAGTAACATTTAGGTTATTCTTATTCATTTTATCAAAAATATTAAAAGTAAAATGGTGAATTTTTACTGTGATTTTGCAATAGCAGTGTCTTCTCTTGATTGTTGGTTGATTTGTGGCTGATTTTTGGATTGAATGTCCTTAGAAACCTTAGTTTCAATTGTAGTTTCTTGTGGTGCTTATGGATTTGATGCTTGAGCATCCATGTTATATGTTTCTCCTTCCATTTTTATCTTATTGGACCTTATGTTTTAATCAATAAGATTACTTACTATGTTTATTACCTCATTTTGATTCACACCATATAAGTCATTTTCTTTTTAATTCACTAATTTAGACTTATTTATCATATATTTTTGATCTTCTTGTCCTCTCACAATTGATTCCACTTGATTCTCTTGAATTATGGATAAACTTTGAACCATAAAAGTTTGGCTAAGGACCCCATTTGGATAAGCATTTTAGTTATGAGGCTGGTTACATGGGTAAAAACATTTATAGTCTTAATCAAGGTTATATTGGATAGGAATAATGGACTTAAAATTAATCTAAGAAATTGTTTTTTTAGTGTTTAAGGGCCTAGTATGGCGTATTTGGCCTTATCCTTAGGAATTGTCTTAATAAGGTTGCTTATTTGGCTGATATGTTTGATTGAAAGGCTATTAGGGTCTACTATGTTGACATTTATACCTTTTCAAGGTTAATAATTCATTTCCAAAAAAAATAGTAATGTCTTTACCTCATGAAACTCATTGGTATGGGTAGTAGATGGTATTGTCTAGCTAGTTGCTCTAGGAAGAGGTGTCAAAGTGGGATGATTTGTGGGTTGATTGGGTGGAGACTCAATAAAAAGAGGCATTGGTGGTCTAGGAACTATTTTTATAACTTGTATTAAACAATTATCAACTCTTATATCCACCTCATAAGAATTTGGTAAGATATTTACTCCATATACTGATTCATGAGAGCCACATCATTGTTCAAGGCTTTCAAATAATACAAGGAGGTACTTAAGGAAGGCTTAACTAGTGGTGGAATCTTATCCCAAGTTTTATGAAATTTGAAATTGAAGTCTTCATGACTTTATGAGAAGCTCCCTTGATAGTAGTTAGTTTCTCCATTATTGATATGTGATCACTCTTATCCTTAAATTATTTGCATAGCTTCTTTGTTAATTCATCCTAGTTGTGTATGGAGTTAAAATTATAATCCCATATACCATTGTAGTGATTTTTATTTAAGGGAAATGACAAGGAGTCTCACAACTATATTTTTTATTAGAATGTTTTGGATTGAGTATATGTTGGTAATATCTTGTATGTGCTCTATAGGAGTGTTTACATTTTCACTGGTAAAATAAGGTATACTCTTAAGGGAAGAAATTGGGATCTTATCACGTTGGGTAAGGGAAAGAGGGTTACCTTCATTTAAGGTAACAAAAATCTAATTTTCCTAGTTGATCCATGAATGGTATAGGAACTAACATCTCTCTTAGCTTAGGAAACCTCCCAAAAGGAGGTGTGAATTGGGACTTTGGAAGAAGTGAGAATTGGGATCTTGAGGGAGGTGACCTAGATCTTCTAGTTCTCCTTCTTGATGAAAATGAAGTTAATTTAGAAAATTTAAAATCCTTACCTCTTTAATAAGCCCTTGTCTCCACTTTTGGCATAAAAAAATAGGTATAATTTGAAACTAGTAACGTGTGGAGTTGTCATATGCTTGATAAATACCTTAAAATATATAGTTTTCCCTTGTCTCCACTCTTCAATCATATATATAGAAAATACAAGAAATTAGAGGTATAAAATAACAATAAATTCCCATTATTACATTCATTGATTCAACATGTGTGGGATAAAGAAGCCAATTTAGGAATAGTAGGGAATAAAACATATTATTCCTACTCTATTTGTCTCTTAAAAAGTGTGTTCAAGCTAGATTTGGTCAAAATTTCACCCCGTGTTGCTATATCCTTGGAGTATGCTTGGTATTCTTGACTTAATGAGCCTTGAACATGAATACACATAATATTTTCAAATTTTATCAATTATTGATTCTTTCTCTTGTAGTAACTTTTCAAGTCTCAATCTTTCTAAGTGTATGCCTTAAAAGGTGCACTGAGAAAAGGCTAGGTAGACCATTGATGTTTTGCAATATTTTTATCCCTTATACCACTACTTAAAGCCAACACAAATTTCTCCTATATAATTTACACCTCATTTACACACTCTTCCAAGTAATTCACTACCTCAAATAACCCCTACCTAAGCTAGAAACTCTTTTTGACATTTATTGAATAAATTCAGCCTAGTGTGACCCTACACTTAAAATATATCAACATGTTATGGGTCTAAGTCAGTCTCATCTGAAATATTTTGGGACCTAACTTGATTTTATTAATTAATGATATAGGTTTAATTGGTTTATTTATATTGACTAAACTTTAGAAAGAGTTTAGCATTAAATCTAGCTATATATACACATTATTTTCACCATTTCTTTTAGAGAGATAGATTTAATCATTCATTGCACTTCTTCACAATCTATTTTTCCACCATTATACTTTAGGATTAATTTCTTAAGGTTTATACTTGGAGAAGAATATTGTATTGTGGAAAATTCTTGGATGCTTTAGACTATCTTAGTGATCCTTACAAATCACAACACTCTCTCGTCAAGAACTTTTGGCCAAGGGAGATATTGAGTCTCGATGGGTTCATCTTCAAGGTAAGTATCTCTAACTCTTACTCCTATATTTTAAGAGATAGAATTAGCTTGGGTAATGGAATTTGAATTTATTTCTCTCTACATGCATTAGGGTTATATTTATATTAATTTAATTAGAATTATTCTATTCATGTCTAATTTTATGTTTATTACCCCCATTTTTTGCCACAAGATTTGGTGATCACTAAGTTAGATTTTAATTTAATTTGTATTTACTTTGTGAATAAGAAAACATAAGACCCTAGCTAAGTTTGTTACATGGTGTTGCTTGGATAGAGGCTTAGAACCCTCTCCAGTGATATTATTGTGGTAAGGTACCCTTTGTTTAGGTCTAGTGGATCCATCTTGGTCATGACCCTAATTATCTAAATGTACCAATAAATGGAAGGGTAAGTGTGATTTATCTTCTTCAAACTAAGATTGATTTGTAGATCGGATTCACTTTACCTTATATACATTTTGGTGAGTTTGATGTGAATCTAACCCTTTTAGGGTTTATTTCATGCATTCAATCATTATCATCTATTTTTTATTTTTATTTCTATAACATTATATCAAATATATCAATACAGTATAACATTTTATGTGTAGATTTAACACGATCTCTTTGAGTGACTCTATATTTCTCTTTGTAGGTCTTCTCCAATAGCAAGTAACTAGATCGATCAGCTAGACATAGTTCTCTTTTTCAACCACATGTTTGTAGACTCAGTTGACCCAGATGACTTTATTAGTAAGTCATTTTTAGAAAATAGGTCTTACATAATTTATCAACCTAGTTGAATCTGTTAGTAGAATATAAAAATCAACATTTAAGTAGCATAGAATGTAATTGATGCAATCCTAACTAATAACCCCACAATAAATCTTCTCAAAGCCAACAACATGCCTCCTAGAAACCCTCCCCCTAATTCCAATTTAGAGAGTATTCCTCTTACCAATCCTAATAATCCACCTCCCAACACCAATCCACTAGTTCACACCACTCAAATTATTGTATAAATAGTGCAATAAATGAACATCATTCAAATGGCTAACACCTCTCAAATGATGTAAATGCAAAATCATCTGATAAACATGACTAATTAGCCTCTTATTCTTCTTCTCCAAAATAATCAAATTTCATCTCTCCACCTCTTAAAAATACTATGTAAAATAATATTCCCCAACCTATTATGCACAACAAAATGCTTCAAAACATTCAAAATGAACCTTTATCCCCATTCATTATTTTTATTAATTTGGTAATATATCTCCAAATATTAAATATGATGCAACTAAATACCTCGCATATTTCCTTGAAGCATTTAGTAATATTTATAAAGAGTGGATTCAAACTATTACCTTCACCACTAAAAAAAATTTAGTTAAAACATTCACAGGTGATATATTATAATGGTATAGCCAACTTCCCCAACATTATATATAGAAACTTGAGGATTTATTCAATCCTTTAGTTAATGAATTTCAACACAATGATCTTCCTAAAAAATTTCTTAGCCATTTCATTAATGCTAAACAATCCTCATCTGAATCAGCTCATGATTTTATCAAACATTGTAAATCTTTGGCTCAAAAATCCAATCACAAAATAATTGATGATAACTTGTTCAAAATCTTCAAAAATGCCTTAACACCTTCCCTTAAATACAATGTTTGAACTTTTTCTCCCCATACTCTAAATGATGTTATCGATCAAGCTAAGTGACAAGACTTTTTAATGAAATAGTTTGAACCCAACACTAAAACCCTCAAGGTATCTTTCCAATACTCCACTACTGAAATTAGTATAAATCCTCCTCAAACAAAACTAGGAGTAGCCAAAATGGATAATCCCCAAGCTTCCCATGCACCCCTAACTATTCAAAAGATGAAACAACTTCTAGCACCTTTGAAAGCATTTATTTATGTTAATAATCCACCTACATGGTATGATCCCAATAAATTTTTTTGGTTTCATGTTAATATCGATCATTTCCATGAAACATGTTGTGGGCTTACCAAATTTGTCTTTTTTTTATGTTAAGAGATACATTCAATCATGAAACTATGATTAAAATATGTCATCATGATTATGTTAATGCCTCTCAAAATAAACAATACTTTGAGCCTTCTTCCTCTAAAAACTCAAAAAATTATACCTCTAACCCATAAAATTCAAACAAGGATATTTATGCAATTAACACTAAATATGACCAATATTATACCAATTCTCAATATGTGATTGTAGTTAAGGTTAATTATCAATGTAAACCCACCCATAAATATCTTATCATAAAACCAAAGAAACCATCACTAGAAGAGCAACTTATTAAAGACACAACTACCACTAACATACCTTTGAAAACCAATGAGGAAACACTTCCATAATTAGAACCTCAACCTCTCTTCTTACCAAAAATGGTTTACCTTCTAAGCCTCATGTTGGTGTTTCATCTTCAAAATATCATTAGAATTTCTTATAGGAGCTTAACTCTATGCCTTGTAAAAAACATGTCATGGAGATAGTTTACACTTATCTATTTCATCGCAAATTCCTAATGTAACAATTATATAAATTAAAGAACTATCTTCCCTAGAAGTGGAACAACCCCCTCATGAGCCTTCACTAATAGAAGTTCATACTATTGAAACTATTTGTCCTTCTTCAAAATATTTATAGAGTTCCTTGAAGAAGACATAATCAATTATTAAATTCTCTTTTGATCTAATGACCCACCTCTCTTCATTAAAATTTCCATTAATACCACCCTTATTTGAAAAGTCTTAGTCTATGAAGGGTCAAGAATTAATGTGACATCTCTTTGGCTAATTTAATAAGTTAGGTATAACAAAGATCATCTCAAGAAAACTCATCTCACATATCATGTATTTGACAAACCCAGTGAAAAAACACTTGGTTGTACTTAGCTCCCTCTCACTATTGGACCCAAAACTATACGTACCAAGCTCATAGTGCTTGATTTATACTTATCCTATAATATACTCTTAAGTTACTCATGGACACATTGTATGAGGGATATTACCTCTCTGGTAGCCAATGTATCAAGTTTATTCATAATGGCAAACATTATAAATATGAGGCTGATCCTAAACCATGGAGTATTCAACTTTCCAATCCTAAATATTAGTATTGGATTCTAACCATTTCATGAATTAATAGTGTACCTCTATGTAAATTCATCAATATGAATTGATATTTATAGGTCACTCTTGTTGATTATAATTTTGATGAGAGAAATGACTTACAAAACACTTGTAATACTACTAAGTTACCTCCTTACATTTTGGAATGACTCCCTCCTTCCTTGATACCTCATGATCATACCATCTCTCTCATCAATGAGATCACTGATCTTCCTCCTTCATGTCATGCACATGAATAATTTTACACATAATATTACTTTAATTGAAATTAATATGGATTGGACAAGTTATTCCAAGTCCCTCTATCCATGTCACCTCATAAATTTAGTGATCATGTGTATTTCCTTTTGATGTTCCTCTAGAGATACAAGCATGTAATATCTATCACACCTATGATGATAACTACATCATGTCCTAAGCTTAATCATAAGACTTGTATGTTCAACACTATCAATAAACCTTATCTAAAATACATGCTTTTAATTTCAATGTTCATACTATTTCCATTGATAATGATTTAGAACCAAAAGTCATGTACCTCCAATTAATTCTCCACTTCTTAATACCCCTTGGGTTTTTGAACAAATCTTACCTCTTGCAAATTCAAAACTTCTATAAACTTCTATATCACCAATCACTCTACCAAATCCATTCCCTACCAATAATAAATGTACACCTATTATTTATCTAATTGAATCCAATCAACCTTCATCTACAATTCCACCTACACCCAAGATTACCCTTGATGCCAAGGCAATAGATGTATGCTAGATACTTTCTAAATATGATCACCATAGTAGTAAAATCATTGATATTGAAGTATATTTATAATACTATGGACCCTTACCCATGCTCCCTAGTGATGAAGCCATACTTGAGTTAATCCATGCTTGAGAACCTCAACTCCATGGTAACATCATAAACTTGGGAATTTAAAATGAGAAACTCCTCATTTTAATAAATTCATAACTAACATAGATCCTAAAATAAATCCCATTTCTTCTCTTCCTAATGCTCCAAATCATTTTTAGGATGGAAATGCTATGCTCATTAAATAAACTATGAGAATATAATATGGCACACCCTCATGTCATTGACCCATAATAGTCTCTAAATAACTCATGCCAACCGATCATGATAACTTTAGCCTATTCTTTGATAAATATCCTAAAAATTTATCTTGGTCATATAAGGACATGTTAGGTATTTACCCTATTATTTTTGTGTACAACATCATCCCATAACTAGATTCCAATCATGTCTGAAAAAATAATAGAAAATTCCCCCTAAAATGTTAACTTATGCCATAAAGAAATTATCAAACTATTAGATGCCAAGTTTATTAAACCTATTAACTATTCTAAATGGGTGTCAAACATTGTTATTGTTCATAAAAAAGTCACCATGGTCAAAGATAATTTTTCATTGCCTTAAATAGATTCCATTAATGGATACAAAATGTTGTCACTCATGGATATTTTTTAAGGCTATAATCAAATTCACATAGGCCCCAAATACCAACACAAAACAATGTTCACTATGAAATGGGGAACCTTTTGCTATGTTAAAATTCCTTTCAAAATTAAAAATGCAAAATTTACCTATCAGCATACCATGACTCACATTTTTCATAATCTTATACACAAAATTATTGAAACCTATGTGGATGATCTCATTTCCAAATTAAAAAATTTCACAACGCGTCTCTTTAATCTAGCCATCATATTTGATCAATTAGTCAAATACAAAGCTAGACTCAACCCATACAAGTGTCTTTGGCATTACATATTGTAAATTATTAGGTTTATAGTCTCTTTTATGGTATTTATATCAATCCTATTAAAATAAATGTTATAATTAACATGCACATTTCTCATTCCATTCCCAACATTCACACTTACCTTGGCAAGCTTGGGTTATTTTGATTATTTATCCTAAAAATGGCTTACCATATCTACTATGTTAATTCCCTTATTAAAAAAGGTAATGCTCTAGAATGGATTGATCCCTATCAAAAAGCATTTGATAACATTAAATAATCTTTGCTCCATCCTGCCACCCTTTATCCACCTTCTAAATATCTTCCTTAAATTTTCTACACCTCTTCTACTCCCATATCAGTTGGGGAAATTATTTCCCAAAAATATGATACCATAAGAGAATATGTTATTTACTATATTAGTCAAAACCTCATTGATTATGAAAAATGGTATACTAAAGTAGAACGTGATTTTCTTGTTATCTACCTTACATCTAAAAAGATTAATAATTATAATATTTATCAAACCACCTATGTCATTATCCATTTTTATCCACTTCATTGTCAAAAATTTTGACCTTTGAATCATAACACAAAAATTTGTCAAAAGGCAAGGCATTGCTGACCAACTTGTAATGGAACCCATACCCACTATAAATCACCTTCAAGATAATCTCTTTGATGATAACATTCTCTATATTGAAGGTCTTAATCAGGATATCTCCCTTAAAGATTATTTACATAATTTCACTACTAGTTTAGAGGTAAATAATAAAAAAGATACCAATAGCATTCCTGATACTACTAAATTCAATGTAGTTATCGAAGAGTTTCCTAAAGTCACCATCAATTTGCTTGAAGACACTTGGACCCTCCACTTTGATGGTTCCAAATGCCTCCAAGGAGATGTGGCAAGTTATATTATTACTAACCCTCATGGTAAGATCATCCCTTTAGCATTCACGCTAACCTTTGATGTCACTAATAACATGGCAGAATATGAAGCTTTAATCTTAGGTATAAAAATGGCTCTTGACTTAGATATCCCATATCTACATGTTTTGGGTGACTCCCAACTTATCTTCCACTAATTTAATGGTGATTACCATTGTACAAGTGAAAATATTATCTCTTATCATCAAATGATGACAACACTGACCAAATAGTTTGCCTCTTTTACCATCGATCCAATTCTAAGAGATCATAACTCTACCATTGATTATCTTACTTCTTCAAGATCATTATTTCATCCTCACCAAGTAATTAATGATTCCCAATTTATTATTCAAATAAAAAATTCACCATCTTCTATCCAACCACAAGATTCACTTATCTATCACATTGAGGTTGTCACTATTTGACAAAGTCCATGGTACAAAATATCATCCAATTCCTCGAACATCAAACCTATCCTCCAAAAATGTATTCTCATGAAAAGATTAGAATATGTAAATAATATTTTAAATATGTCTTCCAATACAACACCCTTTATTAATATAACATAGAAGGTACCCTACTTTATTATGTAATGTAAGAAGAGGTCCCTTCTCTCCTCGAACAAGCTTATAGGGGAATTTATAGTGGTCACTATAGTATACATGCTACATCATGTAAATGTTTAATATTAGATATTTTGGCCTATTTTAGAAAAGGATTCTATTAATTTTTATAAAAAGTGTAGTCCTTTCCAATTTCATGATGATTTAATCCATTCACCACTAGTTGAGCTCTAAACTATGGAGTATCCTTGGCTATTTTCTATGTGGGGATTATATCTCATCAAAAAATTACCTCAATCACAATATGGTCATATTTTTATCATTACTGATACTGAATATTTTACCAAATGGATAGAAGCCATGCCTCTTATCGATGTCAGGAGAAAAACTATTTCTAAATTTATCCTTAACTAAATCATTTGTCACTTTGGATTTCCCCATACTATCATTTATGATAATGGAAATAATTTTAAAATGAAGGACATGAAATAGTTGTGTTAAATTTAAAACACCCTTCAAATTTTCACACATTACCATCCACAATGCAATGGCCAAGCTAAGTCCACAAAAAAAAATCTCAAAAAAATTCTAAAAAATACCATCCGAGAAACCCATACTGATTAGCATCTTCACTTATATCCCACACTTTGGGACTATTATACTAGCATACATATTTCCACTAGGGCAACACCGATCTCACTAATCTATGGTTTTGAGTCCATCTTGCCATTAAAAATTGAACTTCCCTCCTATATATATATATATATATATATATATATATATATATATATATATATATATATATATATCTTCATGGTATTATTCCTGATGAATAATTATGTAAATCTCACCTTCATGCCCTTAATATTCTTGATGAACACCATCTAACCGCTCTTCAACATAACTTCAAATATGAGGCTCACATCGATAAACAACATAATAAAAAGGTTAAAATCCACACTTTCAATGTTGGCAATCTAGTCCTTAAGTTAGAATATACCTATGATAAGAAGGAAAATATGCCCAAAAATGGTGGGGCCCTTATTTAGTAAAAGACATTCTTGGTTGTATCACCTATTGCCTCAAAATTAAAGAAGGCCATGTTTTTAAAAAACTCACTAATGCACAATTTTTGAATAAATACTTTTCTTAAATATTTCCCTTCTTATCATGATTATATATACTATCCTACTAAAAATTATTGTAGAATTTCCACATGGATCTCACCCTCTACAATAGTCTCTTTTTACACAAACCTTAGTTCCTTACCTTAGTATTTTGGTTTATTTCTTTCATGAGTTGCATTATAATAATGTGGATAGGACCCAATTTTCCTCATGAATCCTTTTTGCTTTCATATATTGACTTTTCATATCAAGTTTTTTATCTTCTAATACATAGTATACCCACTCAAGTTTTTCTTTTGTGAGTTACAGTATAAGACCATAGATAGGACTAAACCCTCTTCACAAATACCTTTTTTTCAACCACTTGGGTTTTTATTTTATGAGTTATAGTGTAAGACCATGGATAGGACTAGGCTCTCCTCATAAAATCACCATATTATTTCAAAACACCTTTACTAAACCAAGTGCTCTTTTTCTAGCATGTTAATAAATGGTTACAAGTTTGTGATCTCATATTCTCGACCTTAGTTTTTATTTATTTTCTAGATAAAACTTGCACAACAAACTATGTTATCATGTTTCCCTACACTTACATACATTCTTATGATAAGGAATCATACTTACCTATCATTGTAATCATTTTCACTTTGTCACATTTTTTGCAATTTAAGGTAATTAAAAAATTTTCATGTTCATTCCCCTTGATTTCCTTTTCTTTCATTCCATTTTGGATAAAATAAGGTCAAATTCAATATATCACTTTTATTTTACATGAATAAACAATACTCTTAGGCACCATGCTTTCTAACTTCTCTCTCTTATCAACTATTAAATCTCAAATTTGTACCCTTGAGAGGGTGTTTCAATCCCTTCTCATTTGAACTATACAATGGGATTAGTTCTAGGTTTTAGGTGACCTCTAAATGGATTAAACCTCTAGGTTATATGGATATCTCCCTTTGATGTATCAATTAGGCTCACAACTCTACACTACTAACTTGCAAAGGAAAAGGGAGAAGAATAACATGAAATAAAATTCACTAAGGGGGTGATACACCAAATAAATTGATCACTACCAACTAGTTGAATGTGCACATGTATATCATGAGACTAATCTGAACATACACTATTACTAATCTAAATCTCTCACATCAACATTTCAATGTAGAGGTTTTGATAGTTGTTTGGGATAGGAGGATGAATCAAAAGGTATAAAATGACACTAATGAATAATAAAAATCACTCAACCCTCAAACATCACTTGAAAACTTCACATTCCCTAAAAAATAATCTTTCAAACTACATATAGGTGTTAGAATAGGATAACATGTCAAAGAAGACCAAGAAAATCACTAAACAAGATCAATTATCCATGCATAAACACTAAGTATAGTCAAAGGAGGAAGTAAAACCAGTAATATTTATTGATCTAAGGCACATAAATTAGTAGGTATTTACCATACTTAGGCTGAGGATCCTTACAAATTCCAAAATTAGGCATATTTATAGAGAAATTGAGAAAAGAGACAGAAAGAAAGGCATAAAAGATTTCATTGAATAGTGTCACTACTCTAGTATCAGTTACAAGTAAGAAAGAGTTATAAAATAGCCTTGTAACTTTATTCTAATGTTTTAACCTTATTTATGATTATCACTTCATGAATTTTTCATAGCATAGGTTCTTGATGATACTTGATGATTCACTAGCACTCTTAAAACTACCTTTTCTTGGCTTATGGAAAGTGACAAGTCCTATTCTTAGTCATCAACTTACCTTTAAAAAACTACCCTATGATCATCTTCTTGACACTTTGAATCCATTTTTTAATCTTCTTATACTAACATTATAATACTGATTATATCTTTTTAAGTGTCTTTAAACCCATTTGATCTTCATTGGACTCTTCTTTAAGGACTTCAATGGCCATTTTCACACTACCTATGTTAGTTTCCACATCAAGTCTACTTCTATTGATTATAATGATTCATCCACCATTTGTAGGATCTTCTATGGATTATATGTGGTGTCTAGGTGAGTCTCATGAAGGTTCACATGTTTTGAGTCATCTACGAAGGTTTGGAACTATTCTTTCTTGATGACATATTGATACAGTCACCTTTTTCTCAGATTAGTGACTTGAAAGGCTTATACATCATCTTAAGATAGCTTTAAAGTGTGTATAGGAATATATAACGTCTACAAAGGCTTAAAAAGTCTCTATACCTGATTTGAGAGATTAACACCACCTTGCATACTCACAAATAGGCCTGTAATCTAACTTTGAAGCTTAGTTCATATAATATACACTTCACACATGTGATCTAGTGACTCCTTCAGGTGTTATTAGGTGTGTATAGTTCATTAAATAAATTATATATTCATTCAATTGTATTTAAAATAATTATCAATAAATATACCTCCATTGATCTCTTAGAAAGGTTTAAGAAGTGTTTAAAGTGGCTAGTAATTCATAAAGATGGGGGCCTCAAGCCCTGAACTAATAACATAATTTTTTAGCCCATATGGTTCCTAATACATTTAAAATATATTTAGGTCCCATTCAAATAATCCTACAAGATCCAAGCACAAAATTGAGTCTTCTCAAATTTTTCATAGTGCAAAACTGGGTTTTAAGGTAGTCTCAGCTCTTAAGCATTATTTATAGCATGTAGGTTCTCAATAAAAAAATGCCATGAATCTAAATTTATATACCCAAATAAATTCTTAAATCATCCATATACAACCATGAATCTCCTTCAAGTATTTATAATATCCAAAAGTAGCCTCTCGGGTTGAAGGACTATGTGGGTGAGACTGAGAGAGATATTCTTAGGTTTAAGACCTTCAAAATTATTTTTCTAATTTAAGATGCTTAAAAATGTTTGTAACACCTCATTTGAGGTTATCCATAACTTTTTCTAAGTATCCTAACTCTTCAAATGTCTTATAACATGCCCAGTCCTCACATGAGGGTTTGTGATCAAGTTTGCAAAAAAGATCCTAATGAACTATTATGATGATTTGCCTTTCATTACAAATCATCAAAATGATTTTAAGATAATTTAAATGGATTATTATGACTCCCAAAAACCATAATTTCCTATCCAAATCATAAATTTAAATACAACTTTGTATCCTTCCTCTCATGTTTATACCAAAACTCCCTTTGTTGTAGGTGTGCATTAGGTATCTACACTGCATTTTTGGAATGGAAACCTTTTCAATAAAGTCCCTAGAAATTTTATGATCTTTAAAACTATTAAAAATTCCTTAATACTCATTTTATCTTATCTACCCCTTGTAAACCTTCTAATATTACCTTATTAGTCTTTTCTTTACTCAGACCTACGACAAACCTATAGATGACTATTAGGCCTAAGATTCACCTGGTATGTTCTTTGCCATCTCTGTATTTTATTGGTTAGTGGTGACATTTTTTAAAATGTCTTATCCTATTTATGACTTTCTCCATGTCTCCAATGACTCAAAATACCTTTAATATTCACCTAAACACAACATAGTCATGTTTCTTGAAGTCACACAGTCCATTAACAAGGAGTCTATCTCTCACATGGATGATTTCATGTGACCTCAAATTAATGTTTGAGTTTAATCTTGGTATAAGATACATTTTTAATCCATTTTTATATATGATAAACCAATCTCATATTGGTTTCACTATGACAAGCCCAAGAACACTATGACCCTTTTGAGTTTTCAATAGGCCTAAAATGCTCTTCAATCAATGAAGTTGATGTGTTACGATTTCCTATGAAATAAATGCCTTATCAACCTATTAATAACATATTATAGGCCCTCTAAACTTTATTTGAACTCTCATGACGTAGACCTCATGTACAAACCTGTCACTTTATGCCTACTTTATTAGCACTACCCTGTAGGTGTTTCATTGAGACTATATTGGCCATTATAGAATTTTCTTTACTTATCATAGCATATTAACATATCTCATTATTTATATAAGATCCATACACCTTATATAACCTTTTCAAACCATCATAAGACAATCTTCTTTTATTTTAGTTCACTTCAACCTATAATTAGGCCTATAAATGACTGTGGAGCCTCTTGAAGATGGTTGGGAGTTCATATTAATGCAAGAGAACTTTTTAAAGGTGAAATTGGGTTTGAATATATTGATAAAATAGTATGAGGTGATTGGGTATTTCTTTTAATATCACTTGAGGTAAAGAAACCTATAAAATTAAATAAAACCTACCTGTTACTTTGATCTATGCCAAATTCTTGTGAGAAACTATGTGTCACCACCATTTTGTAAATATTTAGGTTTATGTAAGTATTGAATAACTTTTTTAGAGTATTAAGTAATATTTTATTATTTTTAAAAACTTCACCAACACACTTTCAACTGTTGAAGACCCTAAAACATTAAGAACTCCTTTGTCTACAACCTGTAAACTACTTCAAAATGAAGATCTCTTGTCTCTTTGAGATCACACATGCCAATTAATGATTTTAAAATCATTAATTAATATTTTTAAAACCCCATATATCCTTTCCCATTTCTCTCATGCTTTCAATGAGCTTCAAACTTCAATTTCAAGGAGAAAAATAAGCTAGTGGGGTTTTTATGACATTTTAGACCACCCTACCTTATTAACATTTGTTCATAAATATTGTCCCATGGAACTTTAGAATAATTTATTTAAAATAAATTTAATTAGGTCACCCATATTATTCTAGTATATTTTTACTTGATCTTCTCTCTCTTGTCTGTACTAAACATATTAATATAGCCATTGTGAGCTTGCCAAGAGATCGATGGAAAAAAAGAAGTGTTTGCTACCTCTTTAGGACCTATAAAAGATTTTTTATCAGTAAATTTATCTAATGGAGGTGAAGAGACACCCCTAAATTCATTTACACTTTATTATTAGCTCTTCATGCTCGTATAAGTGCTTAAACTACCTACAAAATAGTGATTCATCTTCTTTTATACATTAGACCTACAAATATTGACCATGATCTAGCTTGTACTAACATTCCTAACATACATGAACATTATATATTTTATTTATATGCCTAAAAATTACATATTTATGTACAATACTTCATATTATCTCAAGGAGTGACTTGGTAGACCTTGGAATGCATTGACAAGTGTAAATGAAGATTAATACATGTTTGATAACTCTATAAGGTGAGCATAAAATTTTGTAGGACCAAATTTGAATTCAATTGAATCATGCACCAAAATATTTAACAATCCATTCAAGAATGAGTTTTTTATAAGGTTTAAATTAAACATAAATTAAACCTTAACCTCCCCAAAAACCTTAAAAATTGTTAAGTTACCTTGATGTTTCCAAAATATGATATATGTTATTTTAGACCTAAATAAACCTCTGAATCTCTTATTATCACTCAAGCATACTTTCTCAAAGGACTAATTCCTCATTTCATGACCTAATACATTACTTATCATGATGAATTTACATACCACTCTAGTACAAACTATGAAACCTTAAAATATGCTAATCAAGACCATTGAACAATAAGGCCATAATAAAACCTCATGAAGTAAGCATAAGACATCACAATACATGTGATGGATATCAAAAAAATTAAAAATCATGACAAGTTAAGTTTCAATCTATAAGGTTTGACCTTTTCACTTGGGAGTCAAAATGATCGATAATTTAGTGATTCACATGGGTAGAATTCTTGTAATACTAATAGACCAGTAGCCTTGTCTTTCCATTGGGAAATAAATTCACTTGCACTCAACTATTAACTAATACAAGACCTTAACCTTTGACTTTAAACTCTTAAAACTATACAATACATCTGATTACCTCAATAAGGCAACCAAAATAGAAATAAACACCAAAATAACAAACATAACAAGTAACAAAATAAACCAACACACTTGTGATAAAAATCACTTAGGTAAAACAAAATAATCAATCACTACACACATAACTGACCTCAACATATCTTTCTCCTACGAGATCAAATGGAAAGATCTTAATGTCACCATACTCCCATGAAATCAGATTGTTACATGTTGAGTGGTCTCTAATCAGGCATTGTTCATGGAGTGATAGCTTCCACCTACATTTAGATATGTTAGCATGTTCATAGTCTCTTTGAATAGCGACAAGACCTTCTTTCTTCATTCCCTTGTTCATGAATTGACTATTTTATTTAAGCACAAATTCATACAATCCCAATCTTAGTTTCTTAGCACCAACAATGTTATCTCTCTCTCATCATTAGGTTATTCCTAATCAAAACTAGACAATCTAAGATAGATCTTGTAGTATGCTTGTAGGGCTGTCCTCAAGGAGAAATGCACCTTGCTTATTTAAAGCTTGAGACCAATGGAGATCATTTCCTTTTATAAGGGCAAAAAAAATTCTAAAAACTAATTGAGAGGTTTATAACCTTCCTTAAGAACATTAGAAAAGTCATCATTAATTATAATTACATCTTCTTGGTAATATATTGATATAGTCACCTTATGATTAGCTTAGTGACTTAAAGGGATCATACATCATATTAGGAGACCTAAAAAAGTGTGTATAGGACTATAGAACCTCTACACAGGCTTACAAAGCCTCTCTTCTTGATTTGAGACCTTAACACCACCTTGTATACTCACAAATAGGCCTACAATCTAACTTTTAAGCTTAGTCCATACACTATACCCTTCAAATGTTTGAGATAATAACTCCTTTAGGTGTTATTTGGTGTGTATAGGTAATTTAATCACTTATAGGTTCATTCTAGGGCATTTCAAATTATTATCAAGACCTATACCTCTGTTGAACTCTTAGAAAGGTTTAAGAAGGGTTTAAAGTGTCTAGTCATCTTAACGATGATTCATAAATATGAAGGCCTCAACCCCTGAACCAATACCAAAATTTTTTATCCCACATGGTTCCCTTTCCATGTTAAAGAGATTCAGGTCCCATACAAATCCTCCTAGAAGATCTAAGCACAAAACTGAGTTTTCTTGAATTCTTCATAATGCAAAATAGGGTTTTAAGGTAGTCTTAGCTCTTAAGAATTATTTATAGCATGTAGGTCCTCAATAAAAAAACCAATTCCATGAATATAAAGTGATATAAACCCCAGCCCCCAAGTCTTCCAATAGCCATCTGCCACCATGCACCTTTTTCAAAGAGTTTTGAGCTCCAGAAATAGCCTTTTAGGTTGAAGGACTATGTGAGTGAGACTAAGAGAGATATTATTGGGTTAAAGACCTTCAAAAGATTTTTTTTATTTATGATTATTAAAAAAAAATTAACACATCATTTGAGGTTATCCATCACTTTTTAAAGTATCCTAACCCTTAAAATGTCTTAGAACATGCCCAATCCCCACATGAGGGTCTGTGATTAATTTTTTAAAATAGACCCTAATGAACTGTTATGATGACTTTCCTTTCATTTCAAAGCATCAAAATGATTTGAAGATAATTTCCATGGATTTTTATGACTCCCACACACCCTAATTTACTATCCAAATAATCAATTTTAGTACAACCTTGCATCCTTCCTCTCATGTTTATACCAAAACTCCCTTGGTTATAGTGTGCATTAGGTATTTAGACTACATTTTTGGAATAAAAAAATTTTCAATAGAGTCCATATAAATTTGATGATCTTTAAAAATATTTATAGTGTCTTAATACTCCTTTTATCTTCTTTGTCCCTTGGAAACCTTCTAATATTACCCTATTAGTCTTTTCTTTAATCAAGCCTAGGATAGATCTATAGATGACTATTAAGGCTAAGATTCTCTTGGTCTGTGCTTTTACATTTATAAGTTTACTTGGTCAGTGGTGATATTGTGGAAAATTTATTCTCATGTTTTATGACTTTTTCCATGTCTTTAATGACTCAAACTACCTTGAATATTCACTTGAACACAACATAATCATGTTTCTTGAATTCACGTAATCCATTAGTAAGGAGTCTATCTATCACATGGTTGATTGCATGTGACATCTTATATTTCATTATTCAACCAATAAAATAAATTAATGTTTGAGTTTAATATTGGTTTAAGAT
Source organism: Torreya grandis (assembly GCA_037957365.1). NCBI lineage: Eukaryota > Viridiplantae > Streptophyta > Pinopsida > Cupressales > Taxaceae > Torreya > Torreya grandis. Next base: position 462,847 of record JARHVA010001922.1, read on the forward strand.
ACATGTTTAATCCATTTGTAGATATGAGAAACCAATCTCATATTGGTTTTTCTATGATAATCCCAAGAGCACTATGACCCTTTTGGGTCTTCAATAGGCCTAAAATGATCTTCAATTAAGTAATTTGATGTGTTATGATTTCATATAAAATAAAGGCCTTTTTAACCTCTTCATAACCTATTCTCGGTCCTTTGAACTCTCATGATGTAGATCCCATGCACAAACATATCATTTTATGCCTAATTTCTTAGCACTGGCCTATAGGTGTTTCATTGAGACTATCTTGGCCATTCTATCACTTTATTTACTTATCATATAATATTAACATCTCTCATTCTTTTTATAATATCCCTCCACCTTGTATAACCTTTTCAAACCCTCAAAACATCACAAAATAAGCCTCTTTTAATTTAGTTCACTTCAACCTATATTCAAGCTTGTAAATGATTGTGAAGTCTCTTGAAGATGGATAGGAGTTCATATTGATGTAGGAGTAATTTTTTAATGTGAAAATGGGTCTCAAGATATTTATAAAAGAGTATGAGGTGATTGTGGATTGCTTTGAAAAACACTTGAAGTAAAAAAAATTTACAAAATCAAATAAAACCTACCTACTACTTTGATCAATGCCAAATGCTTATGAAAAATTATAGCTCACCATCATTTTTTAAATATTTAATATTATTTAATTATTTAATAATTATTTTAAAGCATTAATTATGTGTGGAGGAGTTTTAAAAACTTCACCAACACACTCTCAACTACTGAAGACCCTAAAACATCAAGAACTCCATTATCCATAACCTGCAAAATGCTTCAAAATAAAGATATATTATGTCTTTGAGATGACACATGTTGAGTAAGGATTGTAAAATAATTAATTAGTATTCTTCATACCCCCTATATCCTTTCCCATTACTCTCATTCTTTCAACAAGCTTCAAACTACCATTTTAAGGAGAAAACTGAGCTACTGTATTTTTTGTAGGGTTTTAGACCACCCTACCTTCTTAACATTTGTTCATAAATCCTAGCCCATGGAACTTAAAAATAATTAATTTAAACTCAAGTTAATTAGGGCACCCATCCTTGGATAAGATATTTTGACTTGATATTCTCTCATGTTCGTACCAAACATATAAAGATAGCCATTATGAGCTTGCCAAAAGATTAATAGAAGAAAAAAAGTGTTTGTTGCCTTCTTAGGACCTATAAAAGATTTTTGATCATTAAATTTCTCTAAGGGAGGTGAATATAAACCCATACATGCATTTACACCTGATGATGGGCTCTTCATGCCTGTATAAGTGCTTAAAACTACCTTTAAAATATTGATTCATCTTCTTTTATACGTTAGACCTACAATATATGAACATGATATAACTAATACTAACTCTAATAACATACATTCATGTTATATATTCTCTTAAGATGCCTAAAAATTACAAATTTATGCATAAGACTTCATATTGGCTCAATGAGTGACTTGCTAGACCTTAAAATGCATTAACAATTGTAAATGAAGACTAATGTATGTTTGATGGCTCTATGAGGTAAACAAAAAACTTTGCAGGACCACCTTTAACCTAAATTGACTCCTTGACAAATTATTTAACAATACATGCAATAATGAGGTTTTGAGAAGGTTTAAATTAACTACAAATGAAACCTTAACCTCTCCAAAAACCTTAAAAATTGTTAAGTTACTTTAATTTTTCCAAAACATGATATATGTTATTTTAAAACTCTAGAGACCTCTAAATATCTGCTTCTCACTCAATCATACTTTCCTAAAGGACTAATGCCTCATTTTATGACCCAAGACATGAATTCTCATGATGAATATATGGAGATGAATATATGGACCACTTTAGTACACACTATGAAACCTTAAAATATGATAATCAAGACCTCCATTGAACAATAAGACCATCATGAAACCTCATGAATTAATCATAAGACATCATAAGACATGGGATGTCTATAAGAAAATTTAAAAATAATGATAAGTTAAGTTTCAAACTATAAGGTTTGACCTTTTTGACTTCGGAGTTAAAATGGTCAACAACAACCAAGTCCAAAGTTTTCAAATGATAGTCATTTTTAGCACCAATGTTTGGTTCTCTAAATCCATATGGAGGAGGAATATAAAAATCCATAAAAATTTAAAAGCTAAATCATTTAAAACAAAAGGAAATTATTGAAAAGCAATTTAAAAATCAAAAAATCAACATCACACTAAAAGATATGTTTTATAACACACCTCTTATCTCCAATCAAAGCTCAAACTCCAAATTTGGCCTCATGATAGAGATAAGGTCTATTTTGGTGTGGTAGGACAATATATTGGGATAGGATAATTCAAAAAAATCACTAGTGTTACCTACTTTCTCATACAAGTACCCAATCTTCATAATAGGTTGATGGATCTATAAAGGGTCCTAAGGAATGGGGAACACATTGTGTGAAGGTAGATCCATTTTAATTTGCATTCATATATCCTTCATGGGATGATATTCATACTTCATTTGATGACCCAAGATTTGTGTGTTTAGGAAAAGTTCTCTAGAGTCCTTAATGTTGAAATTCTTCTTGTTTTTATAAACCTAATTTTAGTGTCTTGACTTTGATAAAGAGTTTTGTTACCTTGATTTTTATTTCATTTCCCCCACCACCCATTTCATTTACCCCCTTAATAGGAAAGTTTAATTCTAACTTTATTTCCCCACTTCTATACTCCTTACATTATAGCACTACTTTTTTCAGTTTTATCTATCCTTAGAATAAAATAGTTTGCTTGAGTGACTATGGATTCTCTTCTTTATACCATTGCTTTACATTTCTAGAATTGCCTTGATTTATTTGAAAAAAATCATTATCACTCCTTTTTTTAGACTACATCCATTTCTATATTTGTTTACTCCCTTTTTTTAGACAACTATGTCTATTTATACTTTCATATAATTTTTCCATTGTTGAGTGAGTTTGTATCGTTATTCCTCACTCACCAATGTTGTTTTCCCTTTTCATGTACTTTTTCCATTGATGAATGAGTAAAGATTGTTACTAATCACTCATCAATGTTATTTACCATTTTTTCCCCATATTTGATTAAGTATTATTATTGCTTTCACATTGATGTTTGATTATCATATCTACTTGTACCCTTAGTTTGACTTGGTTTGTTTATCTTTTTTACTTAAGGTATACTTGTTTGAGTTTTTTGATCATATATTAGCCTTATTTTTTTGGTTACTCGATTTACTCTAAATTTTTGGCTTATTCATTTGGTCCTAACTTAGCATTTATCACCCCGGTTACCAAATTTACAAGTACATCATGCCTAAACATTTCAATTATTTTAACTTTCCTATGTTTATTTGTTTTTTATCTTTAGTTTTGTATCCTTGTGTTTGTCCATAACAATCTCTACACCCTCCATGATCAAAATTACAAACACAATAGAAAACCATCTAGCAATAATGGTAAGTTAAGGTATGCATACATTAATTATATTTTTAGTTATTTCCTTTTTAGCCATTTACTTTTAGTTATTTAATGATTTAAAATACTATAATTTATTAGGCTTCAATGGTGTATGTTGTTATTTTATTTTCCTAAAGCACCATTCCTATTACCCATGAGTGACACATGATGAGATTCGAGTGGGGAATATGTATACACATAATATTTTCAAACTTTATCAATTATTGATGCTTTCTCTCATGTAGGGACCCATCGAGTCTCAATCTCTCTAAGTGTACACCTTAAAGGGTGCATCAAGAAAGGAGCGGTAATACCATTAGTGTTTTTCAATAATTATTATCCCCTATACCACCACTTGCAACCAACACAAACTTATCCTATACACTTCCCTAAGATTTGACACCTCCCTTACACACTCCTCCAAGCAATTTGTCACCTCAAATAACCCCTACCTAATCCAAAAACTATTTTTGACATTTATCTAACAAAGTTGGCCTAGGCTGACCCTGTACTTAAAATATATTAGCATGCCTTAGTCAACCCAGCATAGGACCTAACTTAATTTTATTAATTAATGATACAAGTTTAATTGGGTGGACTCTATCTACTAAAATTTTAGAAGAGTTTAAGTTTATATCTAACTATATATATACATCCTTTTCTCCATTTCTTAGAGAGAGATAGAATTAATCATTCATTTGCACTTCTTTACAATTCACTCTTACACCATTCTACTTAAGGATTCATTGCTTAGGGTTTATACTTGGAGAATAATCTTGTCTTGTAGAAAAGGTTTATATGATTTGGACTATCTTAGTGATCCTTACAAACCATAACAGTCTCTTTCGAAGCACTTTTGTCTAAGGGAGAGATTGAGTCTCAATGGGTTTGTCTTCAAGGTAAGTATATCTAACTCTTACTCCTCTAATTTACTAGATAGAAGTATAATAAATAATGTATTTTGAATATATTTATCTTTGCATGAATTAAGGTTATATCTATATTAACTTACTTATAATTATTATATGTATGTTTTTTTGTGCCATAAGCTTTGGTGAGCACCAAGTTAGATTTTAATTTAATTTGTATTTACTTTGTGAATAACAAAACATAGGACCTAGCTAGGGTTATTGCATGGTGTTACATGACTATGCTTTGTAACTCTCTCTAGTGATATTATTATGGTAAGGGACCCCTTGGTTAGGTTTAGTGGATCCATCTTGGTCATGACCCCGATTGTCTAAATGTACCAACAAGTGGAAGGGTAAGTGGGATTTATCTTCTTTGAGCAAAGATTGATTTGTAGATTAGCTTCACTTTCCCTTGTATATAAAACTCACCATTTCCTCTTTTGCATGCATGTTAGAGAGAGTGTAGTTTATATTTGACTTGTTCTTCATGGTATAATGAGCTCTTGTTGAGTCTTTTGCATGAAAATATCCCTAAACTCACCAGTATATGCCTTAAGATGGAATAAATCACCTCACTTTGAGCCTTTCATATGTTTTTCATGAATACCAATCACTTTAGAAAGTTATAATTCATTAATACCCTACTTCCAATGGTTTTCATGTTTTGTGGATTCTCTTCAATCAACTTAAACCACTCATTAACTTGAAGAAGGATTATTTCAATCATTTGATATTGTTTAGTGTTCTCATGATTGAGAATGCTTGGAAACTTCTTTAGAGACCTAAAAACCTTGTCCAAGCTCTATACATGTTTTTTAATGATGTTTGAGAATAATGAATCCTTGACTGTAGACTCGTTACTTAATTTTCTTTCTCTAACAACCTTGTCTTACACTTAATATTCATGAAAAATTGATATATCCTACTACAAGCCTAAGGATGGGCCTAGATTATGCTCAAATCTTCTTATTTTAGTATATATATACCTTGGAAACCTAATATATACCCCATGGAAATTTGAAACTTTAATACATGCTTATTAGTGTGCCTTGAGATTGTACTCTCTTCATGAACAATCATGGAAACCTTCCAAAACCTAACTTGAAAAAACTATAACCATCATGTTTTTTTATTGAACTCTATCCAAAAACCTACAAATTTTCTTGAACTTGTATAAGAATCCTTTTCTAAGCCCTGGTGATCTTAAAACCTCTACAAAACTTGACATAGAATAAGAAAATTTTATATTTAACTAGTGAAACTTTATCCTATAATCTAACTATACCTGCAACATCCTTGAAACTAGAGTTAAATAACTTTATCTTATTACCAAGAAATCTTTGGAACTATCACAAGATTTTAGGTTTGTTTTATAATTTATATCAAATTCAAACCCTATAAATGTCATTTCATGAGCTCTAAAATCTCTAAATCCTCATTGGCAAACCTCATAGCTTCTTGATATGTTCAAAATTTTGCTTCAACTACCTCTTAAAGCTTAAATTAAGATATTTTTATTATATAAAACTCATATATTTTTCTATCTACCTTGTATGGGAGTTTTTAGAGAAAAATAACCTCTTGATTAGTTATATAAACTTGTATTATATGTTGTTGTCTTGTTTGATATAGAGGCTCTAAAACCCTAATGATAGTCCTTATATGAGACTCTAAACCTTAAAATTTATCCTTTTGTCATCATAAAAATACTACAACTCTATTTTAGACTTGAAAATGTTCTTCTTACTTGATGAAAACTTATATTTTCACCATATACATAGGCTTGCAACCTTCAAAACATTGTTCTAAAACCTAGAAAGCTTAATTTTATTTAAAGGAGCTTGAAATTTTAAATAGACTCTTAAAAACATGTCTTAAACCTACAAATTTCATGTCATGGAAATTCATATTCAAGATAAGAGTTTGTAAAGTTGTTTGTGGCCTTTATAAACCTAGAGAACCATCAAAATATATGCTCACATGTTTAAGGTTTTTAGAAATTTTGAAGATTGTCTGTAACCTTGTTTGTGGATCCACATATTTTATCCATCATCACAGAGTCTAGAGACCATCATAAGGTGAATTAAAACTTATAATTACCTTTCCCAATACGTTATAAGCACCATGAATATCTAGAAATGAAATAGGACATGACTGGTGTTTTGTGAAAACCCTACAAATCTATTATTTTGGTTATTTTCAAAGTTTGTAGCCTTTATTTCTTCTTTTGAAGATAAATAAACAATAATGGATGGCCTTATTATTTATTTCAACCTTAATATTATGCTTGACATCTTAATATAGATTTTAAAACCTCTAATGGACCTATAAATTTTCATTTTTACTTTATATATAGATTACAAATCTTATTTTCAGGCTATATTTTGGTTTACACACCCTCTCTTATTCTATTAAAAGCTTTCACATATTCATTTTTGGTTCTTGTGTTTATCATAATTTATTCAAACCCTATTTTCTACTCTTCAACCCTCTTCACAGACTTTTCAAACCTCCTATATGCATGTAACTTAGTTTTTTATTATCATATAGCTTGTAAATCCGTATAAACATTGCAAACTCCTTAACCCTAATTTGGATTTGGATCCTACTTGGGTAGATAGAGTTAAGGATTTATAAATTATAAGGAACAAGGGTGAATACCAAATCTACAATAAGCCAATTAATGTGCTAAACTTAGATGTACTATATGTTTAATTTATTAAATTGAGATAAGTTATAATTAAAAAGTATAACTCTGTTAGATATAGAAATGACATAAAAGAGATTACTTGGTTGGTTATGATGCTAGTGTAGATCTAGATCTGGTATAGGTTGAAATTAGGTAGGAATAAAATTATGGATCAATTGTTAGATTCTAGATTTGGTGCCTCTAAATCTCTAGATAGTTATGTCAGCCTAGGATAGTTGAATCGATGTTATTATTTGGATTCAACACAAGTGTTTAGAATGGAATATGAACTAAAATAAGATGAGACCACCTATATGCTTTTGGCTTTAGAATCACCTTTTCTCTAGTGCATTTAAATTTGGGTCTTGGACTATCACTCCTAGTGAAATGGAAAAACCCTAGCTTTTTATCTTCAATGTGACCTTAGGGGAAAATAGGTCAGTGGTCACACATTATCAAGATAACCTACAATGACCCCACTATAAAATAGATATACCTACATAATTAATACTTCATAAGAGGCCTTTAAACTCATGTAGTTATCCCCTACATGTTGGCTTATGTGTGAATTATGTAATTTGTGTAAATCAAATACAATAGTGACCTAGCTTGTAACTTGGAAAATATGACCTTATGACTACTCTTTTAGTACTTTAGACCTATAGTTGGGTTTTTTATTTGACTGATATCAGAATAGGGAAGAATAGGAAAACTTTTGGTAACTTGAGTGCTTCTTGAGTGATCTTTTATTTTGATTACTAGGTGGTGAATGAATGAGGGTTGATATTGTATTTATACTTATCCTATTGATAGATAACTCACATAAAATCACTTAGGCCAACCATTGTAATATGTTTTATTTTTAAATTAGATTACTTTAAGGAACTTGACACTTGTGTCAGGTTAGGATATTAATGTCGACACTACTACCTATCTTGGACTTTAGTGTCTAGGGAGTAGGAAAGCATGTATAAGGTTAAAACTTGTAGAGGTGTAATATAAGTACATTTTAAGCATTCTAGGTAAGATAAGATGTTTATGTCATCAATATCAGGCTAGTCATACTAAGAGTTATACCAAGGAGCACAAGATAAAGTAAATGTGAGGCTTGCAGAAGCAATTCATGTGTATAACTAAGAGGAATAGCCAAGGTCTAAATTTTCCAATTGTAAAAGATTGGGGTGTTATATAATCAAAAAATATCATCTATATCCCCCCTATAATCTAGTAATGAAATTTCTAGTTTAAAGAAAAATAATAATTACTTGAGTGTATAAGTACACTTTTTATTTATTTGATTTGAATTTGAGTGCTTCACTAGAGTTGAATTTGAATGATTTTTTGGTGATTAACCTATAAACAAAATCATGTTATATTGTAAAATCATTTCATATAATGTGGGTTAAAAGTACTTGAAATTGATTGAAATTGAAATAACAAGGTTTAGGAGTACACATGTGTGTCAATGTAACCACCTTGCCTATTGGAAAGTTATTTTTACAAAATATTTATCATTGTAAGGTTATGAAATTGAGATTAGGGTGTGTGTGTGTGTGTGTGTGTGTGTGTGTGTGTGTGTGTGTGTGTGTGTGTGTGTGTGTGTGTGTTTATTTATTTATTTAAATTGCATATATATAATGAGATAGAGGGAGAGAAAGGTTGTAAGGCACATACCCCAAACTTTGGATTAAAAGTGAGTTACCACTTATCAGTTGATATTATCTCAATCGTGTAACCCAATGATATTTATAACTTGGTGAGTTTGGATAATCAAATCCAAACTAAAAACTTGGAAATATTGAGTGATTTAATCACCTCAACCATACCAAAATGTGAACCAACTATTCTAATATATTGGCTCACTAAATTTTGTAAAATTTTATTGGGTATCATTATGTGCAATAGTTTTGTAATGTGAGATTGATTTAGTTTTTGTATTATTAAACACATGTCGAATAACATATACACCTTATATATGTCTCATTCTAAAATTTTGTATAACAATGGTACCATGTATACAATTCTATCACAAGCATGAATCTAAATCATATAATTTTGTGTTTTGACTAATTTAGATAATTATGTAAGTATGGGGGACATGCTTCCAAATCATGCCCCCATTATATATGGAGAAATATAAAATTGATATAAGTACTAATGTGGAGGACATGTTTATAAAACATACCCCCATTATAATTAGAGATGTTGAATAATGAGTAGCTATGGAGAACATGCTTCCAAATCATGGCCCCATTGGATTTTTGAATTGATATAAGCACCATTAAATGAATGTAGAGAACATGCTTCCAAAGCATGCCCCACTAAATCTGAACACTATGAATGTGTGGAAGCTATGTCCATATGACATGCCCCCACTAAATCTATAAATTTTTAAAATTATTTAATACTAAATAAATGTGGATAACATGCTTCCAAATCATACCCCCCATTGTAATTTAGAAACTATAAATGTGTGGAATCCATGTCCATATGACATGCCCCCATTGAATCTAAAAATTGTGAAAAATATGGAGAACATGATTTCTAATCATGCCCCCACTAATATCCCCCTCCTTTAATATGAGGTAAAAATAGTACTTGGAAGTTACTGGACCTCAAAATGGTAAGACAACTGTAAAATATGTGAATGTAACTATGTAGAATATAGAAGGAAATATGTCTAGGTAAATGTATCATTGAATCACAAGAACCAATGTGATCACATGTAGACCTAAGATGAATGATAAAGATAATGTAAACATCTATATATTAATAGTACAAGCTATTTAATAAAACAAGCACACACACAAGAACACTCAAAAACAAGTCAAAAAATAATGGTCCAAGGAGACTGCAAATAAGGGGTATGTTCAAATACCACAAATTAAAATGGACATGACTTAGGCAAATGTCCAAAAAGTAAAGAATGACATATTCAAGTTTCCATACAATAATCAATGGCATATGTAAATGCCAATGAAAACATACATAGGCACAGGGGTCATATACAATACGGCATATTCAAATTCTTGAACAAGAAAGATAATAGCAAGGCAAAATACTCAAGGAGGTGTATAAAGGAAAATCATAAGCAAACATCATAAACATGTCATTGTGGCTCATGGATCAAATGAGTTAGCAAAAAAAATTCAATTATATAGCATATCAAGTACCATCTACTAGATATAATCATGGATAATATGCATGTGTAAGTACATATGTAATCTCTAACATGATAGTGTAGATTGATCATCAAATCATATAACCTATGTGTATCAAGATCATATAATATGGATGCCCCAAACATCTTGGTGACATGATTATAAGGAAATCCCAACACCCATAAGTACTAACATAGAGGACATGTTTCCAAAACATGCCCCCATTATAACTGGAGATGTTGAATACTGAGTAGGTGTGGAGAACATGCTTCCAAAGTGTACCCCCAATGAATTTTTGAATTGATATAAGTACCACTAAATGAATTTGAAGAACATGCTTCCAAATCATGCCCTACTAAATTTGAACATTGTGAATGTGTGGAAACTATGTCCATATGACATCCCCCACTAAATCTATAAATTGGTATAAGTAATGAATACTGAATAAATGTGGAAAACATGCTTCCAAATCATACCCCGCACTATAATTTAGAAACTATAAATGTGTGGAATCCATGTCCATATGACATGCCCCCATTAAATCTAATAATTGTGCAAGTTATGGAGAACATGATTTCCAAGCATTCCCCCACTAATATCCCCCCCTGCTTTGAGGTGAGGTAAAAATAGTACCTAGAAGTTATTTCACCTCAAAAGGGTAAGACAACTGTAAAATATGTGAATGTAACTATATATCATATAGAAAGAAATATGTCTTGGTAAATGTATCATTAAAGCACAATAACTAATTTGATCACATGTAGGCCTAATATGCATGATAAAGATCATGGAAATGTCTATATATTAATAGTAAAATCTCAATTATAAAACAAGCACACACACAAGATCACTCAAAAGCAAGTCAAAAAGCAATGGTCCAAGGATACCACAAACAAGGGGCATGTTCAAATGCCATAAAATAAAATGGACATGACTTAGTCAAATGTCCAAAATTAAGGAATTACATATTCAATTATCCATACAATAAGAAATGACATATGTAAATTCTAATGAAAATATACATAGGCATTGGGGGTGCATATAATAGGCCATATTCAAATACTCAAACAAGCAAGACAATAGCAAGGATAAATACTCCAGGAAGTGTATAAAGGAAAATCATAAGTAACTATCATAAACATATCATTATCACCCATGGATCAAAAGAGTTAGCAAAACATGTCAAGTATATATCATATCAAGTACCATCTTCTAGATATAATCATGGATAATAGGCATGTATAAGTACATATGTAAGCTCTAACATGATAGTGTATATTGATCATCAAATCATATAGCCTATGTGTATAAATATTATAGAAAATGAATGCCCCTAAGATCCTAGAGATGTGATTATAGGAAAAACCAACACCCATACGTACCAACATGGACATGTTTCTAAAACATGCCCCCATTGTAACTGGAGATGTTGAATACTGAGTAGGTGAGGAGAACATGCTTCTAAAGCATGCCCCCACTGATATAAGTACCACTAAATGAATTTGAATAACATGCTTCCAGATCATGCCCCACTAAATTTTAACACTATAAATGTGTGGAAACTATGTCCATATAGCATGCCCCCATTAAATCTATAAACTAGTATAAGTAATGAATACTGAATAAATGTAGAGAACATGCTTCCAAATCATACCCCCCAATATAATTTAGAAACTATAAATGTGTGGAATCTATGTCCATATTACATGCCCCCATTATATCTAAGAATTGTGCAAGTTATGGAAAACATTATTTCCAAGCATTCCCCCACTAATATTCCCCCCCTCTTGAGGTGAGGTAAAAATAGTACCTAGATTTACTGCATCTCAAAAGGGTAAGACAACTTTAAAATATGTGAATGTAAATATATATCATATAGAAGGAAATATGTCTAGGTAAATGTATCATTAAAGCACAAGAACCAATTTGATCATACGTAGGCCTAATATGCATGATAAATATAATGGAAATGTCTATATATTAATAGTACAAGATCAATAAGAAAATAAGCACACACACAAGATCACTCAAAAGTAAGTCAAAAAGCAATGGTCCAAGGAGACCACAAACAAGGGGCATGTTCAAATGCCAAAAAATAAAATGCACATGACTTAGTCAAATTTCCAAAAATCAAGTAATTACATATTCAAGTGTCCATACAATAATCAATGATATATGCAAATTTCAATGAAAACATACATAGGCACATCGGCCACATACAATAGGTCATATTCAAATGCTTGAACAAGCAAGACAATAGCAAGGCAAAATACTCAAGGAAGTGTATAAAGGAAAAGCATAAGCAACCATCATAAATGTATCATTATGGCCCATAGATCAAATGTGTTAGCAAACAATGTCAATTTCATAGCATATCAAGTACCATCTATTAGATATAATCATGGATAATAGGCATATGTAAGTACATATGGAAGCTCAAACATGATAGTGTATATTGATCATTAAATCATATAATTTATGTGTATCAAGATCATAAAATATGAATTCCCCCAACATCCTAGTGACATGAGTAAAGGGAAATCCTAACACCCATAAGTGTATCATGTATCTGTGTATGTAATAGTAAATGACATGATAGTCTTGAGCATAGAACTAATATATAGATGCCAAGGAGTCAATAGAACATGTAGGTGCCAAAAATGGTTTTTTTTGTACGTTTTTTTTTTTTTTTTGGTATTTTTTGAATTTTTTATAAAGAGGAAATATCATCCTATGATTATATCCAATGGATGGTCATATATATCTCCCCCCACCATTGTGAACCTTACAACCTTAAGTTGGAACATTGACATTGTTTCAGCATGATTGGATAGGTTGAAAAGATACATAGCATTTTCCTCACATTTGTCATGTGTAGTAGAAGATGTAATGCTATCATTTGAATTATTTATTAGTTTTCCTTCATGAGCAAAGGAAATACCTTATTGATTTTGGTCAATTATTTCTTCTATTTGGTATAGATAAAGAGTTCCAAGTATAAATGCATATGGAGATGTGGTAGGCATAACCCAAACCCATGTTTGGATTATTTTAGGACCAAAATCAATTGTTATTATTATATTTTTCAAGGATTCTTTCCAAGTGACCTTATTTTGCAAATCTTATAAGTTAAAATTGAGCTGTTGAAAATGCTTTATATTGTAAGTAGTTTTTGTTTGTGTAGGATCAATATGGTTATGCCAACAATAATCACCACCCATGTATAAGGTAATTATTAAATATTGTTGATGTGTACATTTTTTGATTTTGTATACTTAAGGATTTGGCATAGGATGAGGACCTTGTATGGGACCCATATTAAGTAAGTTTTTCAAAGCACTCATATAAAGATTAGGAACACCACATTTTTTCTCATAATACTCATTTGGTAATTTATCTCCCTTTTCTATGTAAGGGATAAAAATTTGGTACTTATAAGGAGAAAAAGTGGTTAATTAACACTTTGGTAAGCTATAAAACCAACTGTAAACCTCATCAATGCTCATATGGAATACCTTTTATAATAATTTGTCATCATTTTCCCATTGACCAAAATAATGTACATAATTTATCATGTTCTCAAATGGATATTTATTATGCAAAAATATAGGTATATGTGGTAATTCAAAACCATGTGGATAAGGATATTCAAGTATACATTATGCAATAGGTTGATTATTGAATAAGGTAACATTTGCATTAGTAGTATGGAAAGCAAGCTACATTTGAAGTATAGAAACTTATTTTTTGAAGATCCCTAATAGTGCTCATCATAGACATAAGATAATCCATGGGAATGGTGGTGTTTGACATAGATGTTATCATTGGTTCTAAACCACCACATCTTTTGAATCTAATAATATGAGTGTCATCATCCTCATATACAATAAGTGAAAGTTCATAATCCTTGAATTTTGGATACTTTGGTAATGGTAATGGATCTCTAAATTTTGGTATCCTTGGTGTATTATTTGAAGATTTTTAAATGTCTTTATAAATTGATTTATTCACCTTTGGTAAAGTTATAGCAAGTGGATCTTGGTAAATTATTGGTAAAGGCACCTCTTTTGGTGTGGTAGGAATCGCATTTGGTTTAGATACCTTGATTAACATTGGTATATGTGTTTTGTTTGAAACATTAATATTCTTTTACTCTTAGATGTAGGATGTTTCCTTTTTTCTTGATGGTTTAATATGACTTGGTAAGGATATCATAATTTATTGGTTAACCTTTCAAAAAAAATCAATATAAATTGAAGGCCAAGAAATATCATCACCATTAATAAGGGGAATATTTTTTGGAAATGTAGGACTAGGAGGGGTTTTGATCAATGAACTTAAAGGAACATCCCATTTAATAATGACTTAAAAATGCTCCATGATTTCCTTATGGATTTGACAGAAATTATCATGATCAAATAAAATTGCCTTATCTCTATGTGGAACCAATTTTGGTATAGAAGGCAAGTGCAACTACTTTGGACCCTCATTGGGATGGATCACATCATATCTTGAAAGGATGGAAGGATGGACCTAATTAGAGGGATAGTAACTACGACCATTTAAGGATTTTATATTGTTTGCCTTAACACTTCAAGGAATGCAAGATTAATGGATTTTGATCCCTACTTTGAGAGATTATTAAAGGGTTTCATAGTCATAATCATTAAAGCAATCAATGTCATCCATGACAAAAGAGAAAAAGAATATAAAAATTAGGACAAAATAGGAGATAAGCATCTACAAGAGAATTCTTATATAATAATGATGCTCAAAAGGTCAAGTTCACCAAATTTTTAACCCTAATTTGGATTTGAATCTTACTTGGGTAGATAGGGTTAATTATATAGAAATGATAGGTCACAAGGGTGAATATCAAATCTATATTAGGCCAATTAATATGCTAAACTCACATGTACCATATGCTAAATTTATTAAATTAAGATAAGCTATAAATGAAAAGTACAATTATGCTAGTTATATAAATGACATAAAAGAGAGTACTTAGCTAGTTTTGATGCTAGTGTAGATCTAGATCTGGTACAAGTAGAAATCAGGTAGGAAGATAGTTTTGGATCAATTATAAAATTTTGGATTTGGTGCCTCTAGCTCTCTAGATAGTTGTGTTAGCATAGGATGGTTGTTTTGAAGTTAATATCTAGGTTTGACATTAGTGTCCAATATGGAATATCAATTTAAATAGGATGTGACCACTTAGATGCTTCTACATTTGGATTCACCTTTGCTCTAGTGAATTCAAATCTAGGTCATATATTATTTCTCCTAGTAAAATGGAAAAACCCTAGCTTTCCATATTCAATGTGAACTTGGGAAAAAAAGGGTTAGTAGGCATATGTTGTCAAGCTGACCCATAATGACCCTATTATAAAATGAAACTACCAATATAGATAATACTTTAGAAAAGGGCCTCATACTCATGTAGTTATCCCTTACATGTTGGTTTGTGTGTGAATCATGCAATGTGTGTAAAATAAGTACAATAGTGAGCTAGCTTATAACTTGAAAAATATGACATTATGACTACTCCTTTAGTACTTCAGACCTTTATTTGGCCTATTCCTTTGACTAATATCAGAATAGGAAAGCTTCTTGTAACTTGAGTGCTCTTTTGGTTTGATTTCTAGGTGGTGAATGAATTAGGGTTGATATTGTATTTATATAAATCCTATTAGGAAATAACTCACATAAAATAACTTAGGTCAACCATTGTAATACATTTCATTTTCAATTTGGATGACTTTAGGGCATTGGAGACTTGTATAAAGTTAGGATAGTAACATCAACATTATTATTTTTCCTGGACATTAGTGTCTAGGGAGTTAGAGAGTAGGTACAGGCTTAGAATTTGTAGAGGTGTAAGATAAGTATATTTTAAATGTTTTTGGCAAGATAAGATGTCTGTGTCATCAATATAAGGCTATTTAGACTAATATATAGTCAAAGAGGCATAATATAAATAATATGCAAGGCTTACATAAGTAAGGCATGTGTAAAACTAAGAGGAATAACCAAGGTCTAAGTTTGCCAAATGTACAAGACTGAGGTGGTACATAATCACAAAATATCATCTATAGAAACATACCTAAGTCTTGGTGAAAACCAATGATGTTTTACCTCTATATGTTGTTTTAAAGGTTTGAATCTATAAAAAATTTGAATATATGCATAATACTCTCATGAAACTAGGAAACTTGAGTAACTATGCCTGTAATAGTCCTTTTTAAAGCTCTAAATATTGAGATCCTACTTAGACCATGGTGAAAATCTTGATTACAATGATTTTTATTTTTAAACCTTCACCAATAGACCTTTAACCTTATAAAAACATGTTTTTATTCTTTTGAAAGAGATTTTTTATATGTTGGAAGCTTGGAGGAGTTCACAAGGAGGTAGAATATGAGGGAAACAAGGTCAAAATTGCATTTTGAACAAGGTGTATGAATCCCATGGAACTGTAAAGGAGTTTCAAACCCTCTAAATGACCTTTATCTCCCTTACAATGTTACACCTCTTTAATGACTTAATGAAATGAATTAAATACCCTTTTTGATATGTTTTCTCATTGAAACACCTTGTTATGTCTCTAACCCTCAACTAGGCCTTGACATAGACTAATATGACTTTATGATTCAATAATGTTCATTAGGACTTAATAAAACAAGGACTAATATGAACCTATGACTTAAAATGTGTTCATTAGGCCTATTAGAACATGTAAATACCTATTTTTTTCCTAAATGGTCAACATGAAGGTTGGTAAAGGTTAGGAACTAGCTCTTGCTAAGCTTGCCTTGGCCTAAAAGTCTTATTTCCAATCAATAGGGTGATATAGATATCAATATGACTTAAAAATTTAATAATAAGAAACTAGCATAAGTGTATCATATTAGTCCCTACATACATGTGTTATCAAAATATCATGTAGCATAAAATATCTAGTACATTATGTAATATTTTTTAATAATGAATATAGACATGTGTAAGTGTTAGTACATAATCTCAACATAATACTATAAATATACCATAAAGTAATATCACCTATAACAATCATGATAAATAGAAGCAAATGCCCCTATCATAGTATGTCACATGGGTGTGGCTCATGTATCATGCATCCAGTGTATGCATGGATTGCATTCAAGCACCCATGAAACATGTGTGTATAAAAAGGAAATTATATGATATCTACTAACATAAAGGAAACAACATATGCAAAATCTAGTAAACATCTAAATGCTAAGTATTTTCATATTTTTTATTTATTTGAATTTTTTGTATTTTCTTGATTTTTTTATGTGTTTGAATTTTTAGAGTGTTTGAAAATGCATAAGTTATCCAATGATCTCAAGATGAGGAAACAAATACGTGAGGAATGGTAAATGAGTAACATTTCCCAAGTCAAATGTGTCATAAGTTAGCATAGCAAAATCATAATGTGTATCCTTTATAATTACTTTTGAAATTTTAGCTTTGTCAAGTGGCTCTTGATTTTTGACCTATTTTGTTATAAATCATTATTTAAGCATGTTTGTTTGCTTGCCTTGAGTTTTATTTTAAAATTTATCTTTTTTTAACATTACCTTCGCAATACATTGATGTTGTAATTATTTACTTTCATGTTGTGCCTTTTGTAATTTTTATTTTTCATCTTGATCTTTTTGTAACATTGATTTCTATAGCTTTGCCTCTTGAATATTTTCTTTCTCTAATTTTTCCTTTTGAATCTTTTGTTACATTTTGATTTTTTTCTATATTTATTATTAATGATTATGTGGTTAGTGATTGGTTTACTTTATGTGTTAAGTAACTAGAATTAATTGTATGTTGATTATGGATAGTATTTGTTGCTTGTGATCATGATAGTTAACTCTTAGTTAGTTGTTTGTATTCTGTTATGATACATTCTAATGATGATTATGTAGTATATTATGTTACAACAATTTATTATGATTTTTACATGATATGGTATAACTAATATTCATCTGTACTAAGGTGGATGCAAGATGGATCCCACCCTCCTAACTATGACTAAGGAGGGTGTCATCAAAGAGGATGGTGTAGATAGAGACAAGTGAGGGAGGAGAGAAGGAAACATAAACCCAACACATACCACATAGAGTATAATTTTTTAGTTAATTACTAGTTGATTAATATTGATTTTAGGATGCATTAGTTACTAACATGTTTTTTGCATAGGGATATGTTTGAATATTGTGTTTGTATATTACTCTAACCCTAGTAGTGTGTTTGTATTTATGAGATTGAAATTCTTATATGATGTCTTACTCCATTGTCTGCAACTATGCACCATGAGGGTTAAATAAGTGTGGCATATGTTTGATTAGGTAAATTGAAATGTTTTACTTAGATTACTTCATGTATTTATACTTTCCATAACTTATGTGCTAAGGTCCTTTATTGTTTTGCTTGTGATGTGAAGTCTAATTATTCTATCTTGACATGGATTTCACTTTTCTCTGATAATATTAGTTTTCAACAATTTAATAACATTATACATGGATTGATAAATACGTTGTTATAAAACATATTGCTTTAGTATAAAGTTTTTGAATAAACCCTAGGACAAGTTTTGATTTGGTGGAATTCATTGTTATAATAAAAAGGGACTTGTTTGTATTAGTGACAAGGTTTTTAACCTTAGGCATTATTAAAGTTGTAAAGGTTTTGACAATTAAATGAGGAGTATTTGTTTAGCTGAGGCATAAAGTAAATTACATGGTTGAAGATTATACTTAGAATTAAGTTTGATTAGTGAAGGCTTTAACCAAGGCTTATGCATGTTGAGGGATCAAAGGCATATTTTAAACCATGATTGAGGCATGATTGCTAGGTTTAAGTCAAAAATCCATTCAAAACACATCATTTTTCATGGTAATTAGTTGATGTTTTCTTAAGTCAAGGATTATCATGTAGATTATAATGTTTTAAACGATTCAATAGTTTGGAATATTCAAATAATTAGGGTTGATTCGATGAGTTTCTAGACTCTTTGAGTCATTATGGGAAACACATTTACTTTATTTTTATTGCATAGCATCATCATTCTAGGGTTTTGATTGGTTAATGATTTGTTGAGATTTTTGGGGAAATAGTCATTCAGGAGCATACCAGTTGGAAATAGATGGAGATAAATGGGAGTCATGCATTATGGAGGAATGATGGTGGAAATATAGTGTATAAATAAGAGCATAGGATGAAGATAAATTCAGGCATGGGAGAATTTTAGGCTTTGTGGGAAATTGAGGTAGGATCTATTTTTAAATTATTTCTAGTTATCTGATGGAATCATTTCAAAAATGTCATGTAGATGTCATTGGTTAACCTCTATTGGAGTTTTAAGGTTTTGAGTTTATTTTAAAAATATATATTTATATAAATGAAGGGTTTTTGAGGTCAACCCTATGGATGGGTACAGCCCATCTAGAGGGTCAAGCTCATAATAAACCCTCCCCTCCATTTGTTTTCAGTTATGTTTATGTTTTGAAACATGGAAATTATGATACTTTGTATGTATAGAAAATAAATTAGGGGTTTTGGCCCGACATTGGTTTCAATCTATTTGAAATATCCTAAAAAATTTTAAATGACTATGTATTATATATAAAATTATTGTTTAATGGTTTTGGATTGAACCCTTTAATAGGGTCATCCTTACCATATTGTGCATAAATAAAAATTGGGTTTTCACTTGCAGTGTTAGGGTTTGATGTTTCTAATAATAAAATATATAAATATTAAGGTCATTTTTACATGATCCTAGGTACAAGTTTGACCTATCCATAGGGCCAAATATGAATGAACCTCTGTGTCAAAAATTAGTGTCTGGGAATATTTATGCATTGAGATATTAACATGATTAAGTGTATATTTTATTATTGATACATGGTTTGCATTTAGGTCAATTCATTAAAATATGGAATTTTTATTAGATAGTTAAATATAAAAATTTATTGGCATATATGTTTTCCTAGACTCATTTAATTTAGTACAACGGTTTTTGTTTTAGTTGACACTGACAGAAATTAAACTGAACATATAGTTATATAGTTTGAATATGTAAAATGACTGTGTAAATTTGATAGTGGAGTATATTTAATTTTGATGGATATTATAGATATACTAAACATGGATTTTATATAAGTTGAATAAATTAGGAAAATGGAATCTTAGATGGAAGAATATAAATTATGTTTTATATTATTACTTATTCAAGTCTTAACACTATTGTTTATAATTTTGGTTTTGGGAAATTTAAACCAAATATGTGTGTTAAAAAAAACGTCTACTTCTTAACCTATGGATTATATATGTAAGGGAGTCTTGAAATATTTAGTTAGACTAATATTTTTAAAGATTTCATTGATTAGTTGAATAAGACCAGTTAAATATTGAGTGAACTAAGTAGCTAGAGGATCAACTATAAATAGTAGAGGCTATAGCTACTAGACAATTCATGAATATTTAGAATTGTGTTGAGATGAGAAATTATATTGAACCAAATATCTTTTAGTTATTTTATGAAAATAATTTAAAATAAATATTAAATTAAAATACAAGAGCAACTAAGGATTGTGTGTGTGTGTGTGTGTGTGTGTGTGTGTGTGTGTGTGTGTGTGTGTGTGTGTGTGTGTGTGTGTGTGTGTGTACACTTACTTTAAATCATTATATTATGTATGTGTATACACATTTTTATATTCAATTAAACCTTGTGTTTATTTGAGTGTTATATGGTATATATACTTATATATGAATGTACATAGATGAATATTGTATGAGATTTGAGTGGTTGTTCATTTCCAAATGTTTTATATGGAATGATGTGTAAACTATTGGGTGTTATTTTATTCTTATGTGGAATTAAAACCTAAATTTTATTGCTTTTAAATAAAATATGAAGCTTACTTGGAGTCAAACATTGTTTGACTTATTGACAAGTTTTATATGATTACTTAGTAGTGATTATGTAGGAATTTTATAAAAGAATTTATAAGGATTGAAATGACTATCATGAAGATAAGGGATTATGTACATTTGGGAATGGTAATTATATGAAATCTAAACTTATATGAAAAATGATTTGTAATTAAATGATCATCAAATTTTGATTATGATTTAAATATTAATACTATTGTTTATGTTTAAATGGAATCAGTAGTTTGATTTAAGAGGGTTAATTAAATATCTTTTCACTTATTTTTAGTATTTAGATGTTTATAATGAATTATCAAAAATAATATGGTGTCTTTGTATTTGTACATATTATGGTACTCATTATGCAATCTTTGTGTGTTTAAAATCTATGGATTTTAGCATTAATATGATTATCTGGTATTAATGACATTAACTAAGAAGGTGTAATAGCTTTCACATACTTATTTAATTTTATTATTAGTTAGATTGAAGTTACTCAAACAATTTACGTATGTGAATTTGATTGATCTTGAGATTTGGAAAACTATATTAAAACTTTGGCCAAATTAATATATGTTTTGAATATTATCATTTCATTTGTTTGATTTAGTTTGCATGTATTTCATGATATCATGTTAGAACTTATTTCTTTATGATATACTACATTTGATAGTTATCTTCTAGTAGATGGATTTCTTGTTGACTTTATTGATTTATGCATTATCACTATCTACCCATCTGTGAAGGGAGGGCCATTCCCTTGTTGGGAGATTATGTAGGGGATCAATTGTATGTGGTTGGTGTGAAAAAGCACTCAAATGATACTCTCCCTCCCCTTTCAACTGTCAACCACTAGATGCTTTACTTAGGATTGTTTTTGGATAATAATGAGTTCTTAAGACTCGTATGTTCTATAAAACATTATATAATTGTAATATGACTATTCAAATACATATTATTGTATAATTATACTATCTGATGTAAATTATAAACAACACTAGCATGTTGTAATATTTTTGTACTTGTTTTAATATTTAATTAATAGTGACTAAATTATTATCTTGGTGTAGACACCTAAATTTCATTTAGTGTTGAAATGCACCTAAATCTATTAATAATTCTTCTTAAATAATTAATCACATCTCCTTCTAAATTCAAATTAATCAATTATGCACACTTTAAATCCTTATTTTAAATATAAAATCCATATTTTACACCTTATAGAAACATCTTCCACCTTTTTCTCCCTCATCCTAGCCAAACCTATAACTTTCTCAACTTCCTATGACTCATCCTCTGAGTTGTTAAGAAGTTTGACTTATTCCTACTAACTTAGCTAACCAATCCCATGCTTATCTCAACCATTTGAAATAGTCTTCATCCTTATGGGTGAGGACTCATTATCTATCATTGATTATTTAGATCATTTAATAAATCTAAATAATCCTCTACTATTGGATCTTTCTCTAAAAATCTATAAATAAACTTGAAAACCTTTATTTTTAAGAGTCCTAAAATTGAATCTTGAAGAATCTAAACTTATTCTAATGAAGTTATATTCAAAATTGAATCCAAGCAATTCAAAGTGAATCAAATTAAATAAAATACTTTTTTCACCAAAATTCATCCGATTCTCCTTTACATTGGAAGAGTGAGCACCACATTTTCGAAGAGGAAATCAAGTTTACATTATAATGGATAAAGTTTGCACATTTGAAGCATAAATTTTGTGTTTTCTGGTATTCTTTGTTTATTTCTCTATCTTAGGTTGAATTTAACTAAGATTAAGATTAGTTCATTTTCTTAGCACTTCTAAATTTAGTTCACACATTTATGGCACACTTGATGGGACCTTCCCTCATCTTTTTCATCTCTTGATCATCATATTTGTATTTAAAAATAATTTCTGTATTTTTTTTGTTATTTATGTTTTCATATGCATTTGATCTTGTCTTTTTGAGTGTTGTGATAAGCTACAGGTTGTTAACAAGAATTTTTTGTTTGGTTGTGTACACCCACTACATAACAATTAATTTAGAAGCATTAATAGCAAAATTTTAGTTCTTCATAGAGAATTTGTTTAACTACATAGAAAAATTGTTCTATTAGTCCATTTCTATGCTTTTTATTCTATTTGTAGAATTAATAGTGAATTCATTTTGAGATAGTAAAATCATCATTCTCAGTAGTGAATTCATTGTTCTTAGCAACAAATTTATCCTTTTTAGCAATGAAATCATCCTTTTTGGTAGAAAAATCATCATTCTCGATAGCAAATTTATTATTTCTAATATAAAATTCATCTTTATGGGTAGCAAAATCATCAAAAAAGGTAGCAAAATCACTTTGTGAGAATGATTTTATTTTTTCCTTGATTTCTTTATTCTATCTTTTCTTATGTTTATTTCATCATAATTTTGCTTTCATGTCTTTCTACATAACTATGAATTCATTACAAAAAAGTGTTTTTTGCTTTATTTTCATGGTTTTTACTTGATCTATTTTAATTTTCCTTGATCCAAGCCCAAGAAAATATTCTAATAACTTGTGTATAGAATGCTTGTCAAAGATAATCAGCAAAAAGGATAAACAAAAAAGCCAATTTTCTTTTACTAACATTTTCAATTTTGCTTTTAGAGTTTTGTTTTTAGTAATTACATCACATTTTATTTTAGTATTTTATTTGTTATTGTGGAAACTATGTATGTTCTTCCCTTGGCATTGCATTGGTGATAATAATTAGGAATCAAAAACATTTCCAAAAAAAAATTGTGTTACCCAAGTAGTGTCCATGTATGCTCTTTCCTTGGTGTCACATTGGTGATGATACTCAAAAATCAAAAATTGATACTTACTTTTTATTTTCATTTTAAGGGATCTATTGACCATAGATTTCACCACCATGTAGTAGGTCAAAATACATTCAATGATGGGATATATAAATTGATATCTAGTTATTTTAATTCTCTAAGTAGTTGTGTGTTTTAAGCACACCATGATGTAAGGGGATTTCATGATCTAATACCCAAGGTTTCAATAGATGCCTTGAAATATGATATCATTAATTGTCAACACACTGAGACCCCTATGACTATGTTGGGTACTTTGAGACAAGACCCAATAGTGTGTGTCCACTTTATCTATTTCTTCCATAGTTTTTTCCTCTAGATAAGATTGTTTAAACCTTAAGCCTAGGATAACCTCTTTTGCCATTCAATTTTGGTGCATTGATTAGCGATTAGCATCAATAAGCTACCTTACACACACCTTCAAAACCAAACTCAGTGGACCATGGGAATGGTAGGATTCTCCATGGTTAGTGCTTAAAATATAAAGCTATAATTGAGAGTATGGATGAGTCAGTGACATTAGAAGGCCTAATAATTATTCACGACCCTCATCTTAATTTTTTTCACCTTTTATGTGTATTTTTTTTACTATTTAGAATAAAATTTTGTTGGTGTTTTTGTTATGTTTGACATGTGTCCTTATTTTTAAATTCATTTAATCAAACTTTTATTCACTTTGGTATTTTAGTCTTTTGTTAGTAGTGTTATCCCATTATAAGAAGCATGGCTATGTGGAACCATAACTTAATAAATTCAATCACAAATCAAAATCCAAATAATCCATGTTATAACCTAAGGTTCCATCCAACTAATTTTTATTAAAACACATATTTGAATCAATCATCCAAAAAATCTAAATCCAACTTTGAATATGCATTCAAACTCAAATGTCAGTTAATCAAATCAAAACATGAATAGTTATTCAAATTTTCCAACCAACCTATTTAGCCCAAACATCAATCAATCAAATCAAAACATGAATAATTATTCAAGTTTCTCAACCAACTAGTTCAATCCAAACCATAATCAATCAATTCCAAACTTGAATACTTATTCATATTTACCCATGAAATAATATCAAAACTTTACTTTAGGGATAACATCAAATCAATTTTTAGGCTATGATAGTCAAAATTCTTTTAATTATTCTCCTAATCCTACACCATCCATACATTAAATGCCACCAAATATAAATCAAATTATGTTCATATATCCATATGGTTCTATCACAACATCAATATAAATCAAAATTTTGGTTCACCTTCAACACCACTTTTAGATATTTATTGGAACCAAAATGCATTCACAAATCAATCTCCAATTCAATTAAATCCAACTATGTTCCATTTGAACCAATATTTCAACTCCTATTCCAATCAAAATTAACCTTTCCATAATCATCAAAATTAATCATTTTATTCTACATCTAACCCATTATAAAACTTAGACCAAATTACATGAAATAACCATACCTTCACAAATTTACAAAATCCAAAAAGTTTCACTTTCAACACGAATCCAACAAACCCATCCTTCCAATATCAATCTAATTTTTTAGTAAACTTAATTAAAATTTAATCCCAATATTTTCCATAATAACATCATCCTATCACTAGTGATCCTATTTTTTAAAATCATAGAATTTTCCTATCCACTAGTTATAGTCCCAACATCCCTCACTACACTAGCCAGGATTTGGCTAATGTAGAGTACATTAGAATGAACCCACATCTATTCATATCTATAAATCATGTTTTTAGGGTATGTCAATATGTCTCTCTTGATATTAATCAAGCCATCTCATTTCCATATCAAAATCATAATCTTTCATCCATTGTCAACCAAAAAACTATTTTAGATCAAATACCCATTTTTGAAAAACACCTTATCTTGACCAAAACATCATTTAATCTACCCATAATCGAATCATCATATGAATTTAATCCAATATCTAAGACTCCACATTTCCAAAAAACTCTTCATCCCAAATCCAACATCTCTAAGTGATCAGTGAAAAATAAATTTGGTAATAAATCACTTTAGCAAGCCTTCCTTATGGCCATATCCAAACCAAGATCAAATTTATTATCAAAATAAGATATACAATTTATTTTTGGATTAAAATAAGGTTCATCATTAATTTAAACATCCAATTTGGTCTTAAAAATAGTTTTATCATTATACAATTTTAAAAATGTTAATGATAATGTTATTATTGGCTAATTTTGGCATACATATGATAAAAATCTAAGCAAGGTCCTAATTGAAGAGTGGTCCAATTACAAAAAGAGTAGATAGATCTCAAGAGAAGATCACATAGAATTTTCAATATTTTTAAACACTTTAAGTAGGCTTAAAATGTGAATTTGGTGATCTTAGACAACCAGGCCATCATCAACACATCATGTAAAAACAAATAGATCTGTTTGGTTGCACATTTAATAAAAGCACTCAAAAATCCTCTTAGGCCAAAATATTAAATAGACATGATATTTTCATGCCTTAAATATCCTCTGTAAATTTCATGTCTTGATGAGTTTTCAATCCCAAGATATAAAGCTTCAAAGCTAGACTTACAGAGTGAAATGGGCACAAAGACATCAAGTTTAAGTCTTGCCAAATAGCCATTTGAATTAAAATGTTATAAATTTTAATGTAGAGATAACAAGTGTATAAATATTGAGATCTAAGATGAAAATCAAATAGCAAAGTGGGTCCAAAGATCTAATGGTATGCATTTAATCATACCAAGAAAATCAATAATGAGAATTAAATTAAAAGGTTAGCATGAATGCACATTTGACAAGTGGCAATATCTTCAATACTTGAGCATAGATCCAACGGTATGGATCAACTAACATAGCTAATGGACTTGAGTAAATTAATGGACTGCATTCAATCATACAGATCAAGATCAATGGCGAGTAAGAGGTCAAAGAGTCAATAGATCTCAAAGGCTAATGTGAAGATACCAAGTGTCTCAATCATGTTAATTTGGTAGAAGATATAGGGCTCACTTTTATTCATAAAAAATCAGATCTATGCCACATAAGAGGTCAAAATTTTATCAAGATCTTGTGGAACAAATATGGAGCTAACAATTGGCACAATATTAGAAGCTTAGATCAAGATCAAGGGCCAATATCAAAAGTTAAAATCAAATATGGTTGAAGTCAAACCAAAGCAAATGTTTCAAATAAAATCCATGAGGGTAGACACATCAGTTTTGATGGGTTCATCACCAAAGCTAGCAACATGATTATGACCCTCTTCTCCACTCTTGCATGCATATAATGAACCAGTAGGGAGAAATCCATGCCAAAAAAAATCTTAATAGATTGATCCAACTACTACAACTATTTTGATGTAAAAATTTAGCTTTTAAATGACTTGGTTCTATTTTTTTAATCATAAGGAGCATTAATACAAACTAGATATGGATTGAAAGGGAATGACACAGTTGTTATGGCCACTTTCCAGAAGTGATCTTAGGAATTATGATCTATTCTAATGGCATAAACCCTAGAATGATGGGAAATCTATGTCATCATGCTCCCTTATCTATCTTTCTACACATGATCCATATCTCTCTCTTTCCCTTCTAATATAAATATAGTCTTCTAAACCTTGAAATGGATCCCTCTCTTTGGCATGACTAGATTCTACCAAGATTTATAATATAACACCTATTTGATGTATAAAAGACTGAATTCCTCTATTGTAAGCTAAATTGAAGTGTGTTTCTTGAATTCATTGATGTGGTCAAGTGAATATTTTCTTTCCTTGCCTTTGTCTAAGTTTTTTCACCTTTATATAGTGTTTTGGTAGTTCTCACAGGTCATTCTAAGTGCAAACATAGTCTGTTGGTCAGTGTGAAAGTGGACAATTGCCCTTCCATACTAAGATGAAAGATAATACATGACTTTGTGTGAAATACTTATGTGAAACTGATCAAAGAGTGAATGAAATGATATTTTATAGTCTTGAATGTTTCTTATAGTGTGTCTTATTTAATTAGGAGCAAAAAATTTGCTACATCACCTCATTTTTACATGCTTTTATAAATTTTTATCAATCATTCTCCCTTTTCCAAGAAAGAGTTAGTAATAGTTCTAGATTAGGTGATAAATACAAAATAAATTCAACCTTATCTAGAGGTCTGACCCAAGATTATGTGACCCACAACCTAGGGTCATTCCCTTGTTTGACTAGGTTTGAGTAAGAGGACCTGAATAATTATTTTACTCAGCTAGGGTATGTTGATGCCTGAATATGTATCAAAATCTATTTAGAGTGTTTAAGAAACACTTCTCATTTTAGAATTCAAAGAATTCATATCATGAGTTGTATTTGGTGATAATCCTATTATCTATGGTGGAATAGAGGTAGAACAAATGGCTATTTCACAATATTTATATTAGTTGGTGGTTGGGACCCACCATGGCCTATAAATATTTGTAAATAAGAAGATGATCTATTCTAATTAAGGTGAATTATGCTCGATCTTAAGTCTAAATCTACACTAAGATGTACATATATAATGAATATTTAATCTAAAGTGAATTAGTTAAAAAAGAAGCAAAAGAAAGGGTAGGGTAGAGAGAAAATATTTTGTTGTTGATCTTCATTCTAGACATGATGACAAATTTTAAATATCATCTAGGCATGTACTTAAAACCAATGTATGATACGAAATAGCCTAGGCTCAAATCTTACCACACATCAAGGAAAATTTTAAGGAATGTGAAAATAATGTAAATAAGATCCAAATTTACTTTAATGATTTACTCTTATATATAGATAGCTGATGCACATCTATAAATGTAGAGCAAATAAAATGAAGTAAACTAGAGAACCTTCAGTTATCCTAGCATAAGCACAAGTTAAAAATTCTACATTCAAAGGTGCACACCAAGAGTCTACAAGAACTATTCAAATATATAATTTAGAATAGGAAAGTGAGAGAGAAGCCATATAACAATTCACACAAATAAAATGAGACAATCTTTTTAGAATTCTCTACTTGCATTAGTTGCTCAAATTTTACACTAGTATTTTAGCTCAAAAACTCCCTCCTCTTTACAAAAGATAATGCTCCTTTTATAAGAAACATGGTAGCATGTCATTTGATCATATCCACTAACAAGTGTACAAGTGTAAAGATATTTTTTCTTTCTACCAAAGTTCTAGAATACACTAGACTTTCAAAAATAGACTGACCTAAAGGTAAATGTGTTTACAAGTTGTGCAGGCTTTAATAAAAGAATATTCTATTTTTAATATTACAAATCTGTAAAAAAGAATATCCCTAACTAAATTTTTGGACCCTATGTTGATGAAGTCTTATTTCCTTTAGATATTTTTCATCAATAAGCTTCAAATTAACTACAAGTTCTAGGAAGAGCTCATCTTCTTAATCAACTAGGTCTCTATGGTCCCTATCATTTCTCTTCAAGGCTTTTGTAATGCTTATTACCTTGGCAATATTTTCTTTTTCTATTAGGATTATATCCATGATCCTTTTATTTTTAGTCCAAAACTTTCCTTGGATCTTGTTCCTTACTTCTTGCATGACCAAGGTGATCTTGTGCTTGAATTATTTATCTGTTATGAGGTTCATGGGGTTGAGCATTATTGGTTCATTAATCATGGTCCTAAAGAATCATTCTATCCTATCTAGTAGTTCCTTATTATGTCCAATGAGTCTTTATAAGTTCTTAGACCATGTGCTCAAACCCTTGATCTTGTTTGTGCTATATCCTATGGATGGGATTAAGTGAGCTAAGTTGATGGTCTTAAACCTAGGGATTTGATCCTATACCAAGATGTTGACCAATTCCTTTATTTTATCCTTTAAATTTTGCCATTGGGTGACTAATCCCTTAGCTGCTATATCTTAATGGCCCAATGCATTTTTATTGCCTTTGTTAGCTTTAGGGAGTCAAACATATCATAAAAAGATGCTTTAAACATCTTGATAATGGCCTCAGGAACTGGCAAAACAACATGCCTTTCCAAATCCTCTTTTTGTCATTATAGTTTGTCCCTTTGTTGTTGTAAGCCTTTGATGGAATCCTATAGTTGAGATGATTTTTCTTGAGCCAATTCAAGCACATTTTACTCAAATATGTAGTTCTCATTTAATTTCTACCCTTCAATAGGAGTCAAAGCAACAAATGGTTTTAATTTTTGAAAAGTGAATTCTTCTCCTCCAACCAAGGCTTTTTTCTCAGTGAATCTTTGCAATCCATATATTATTGGGTCAAACATGATGCCAACTAATGATTGAGTTATTATTGGGTGATCTAGGGTCTCCCCTCATGTGCCTAAAGTTCTATGAGTAGCCATCTATCTTTCTTTCTCATGTTGTTACAATGCCATCATCCAAGGCTTGAGCTCATCATGCACATGGATATTAATATATTTTGTAATGGATTTTAAATGACTTTATTCTATTGTTATAACCATAAATATCATTAATCTAAACTAGAAATTGACTGAAAGGGACTAATATAGTTGGTATGGCTACCTTCCAAAAGTGATCTTAGGAATTATGATCTATTCTAATGACATCAACTTTGGAATGATGGGAAATCTATGTCACCATGCTCACTTATATATATTTATACACATTATCCCTATCTCTCTCTTTCCCTTATAATAAAAATATAGTCTTCTAAGCATTGAAATAGACCCATCTCTTTGGCATGACTAGATTTTACCAAAATTTGTACTGTAACACCTATTTGATGCATAAAAGACTAAATTCTTTTGTTGTAAGCTGAATTGAAATGTGTCTCATGAATTCATTGATGTAGTCAAGTGAATATTTTCTTTCCTTTCCTTTGTCTAAGTTTGTTCACCTTTATATAGTGTTTTGGTAGTTCTCATAGGTCATTCTAAGTGCATACATAGTCTATTGTTCAATGTGAAAGTGAACAATTACCCTTCCATACTAGGATGATAGCTAATTCATGCCTTTGTGTGAAATAATTATGTGAAACTAATCAAATATTAAATGAAGTGATCTTCTATATTCTTGAATGTTTCTTATATTATGTCTTGTTTAATTATAAGGAGTAAAAAAATTGATGTATCACCTCATTTTTACATGCTTTTATAAATTTTTATCAGTCACTCTCCCTTTTCCAAGAAATATTTAGTACTAAGTCTAGTTTAGGTGATAAATCCAAAAGGAATTTAGACTTATCTAGATTTATGACCCAAGATTATGTGACCCACAGCCTAGGGTCATTCACTTGTTGGACTGGGTTTGAGAAAGAGGACCTGAACAATTCTCTTACTCAGCTAGGGTATGTTGATGCCTAAATATGTATCAAAAGGTGCTTAGAGTGTTTAAGAAACACTTATCATTTTATAATTCAAAGAATTCAAATCATGAGTTGTATTTTGTGATAATCTTATTATCTATGGTGGAATAGAGGTAGAACAAATGACTATTTCATAATATTTATATTAGTTGGGGGTTGGGAGCCACCATGGATTGTAAATCTTTGTAAACAAGAAGATGATCTACTCTAATTAAGGTGAATTATTCTCAATCCTAAGTCTAAATCTACACTAAGATGCACATATATAATGAAGCTTTAATCTAAAGGGAATTAGTTAAAAAGGAATTAAAAGGAAGGGTAGAGCAGAGAGAAAATATGTTGTCATTGATCTTCATTCCAAACATGATGACAAAGTTTGAATATCATCCAAGCATGTAATTAAAACCAAAGTATGATAAAAAATATCCTAGGCTCAAATCTTACCACACATCAGGAAAAATTCTAAGGAATGTGAAAATAATGCAAATAAAAACCAAACTTACATTAATGATTTACCCATATAAGTAGATAGGTAATCCACATCTATAAATGTAAATCAAATAAAATGAAGTAAACTAGAGAGCCTTCAATTATCCTAGCATAAGCACAAGTTAAAAATTCTACATTCAAAGGTACACACCAAGAGTCTATAAGAACTTTTCAAATATATAATTTAGAATAGTCAAGTGAGATAGAAGCCATATAAAAATTTACGTAAATAAAATGAGACAATCTTTTTAGAATTCTCTACTTGCATTAGTTTCTCAAATTTTACACTATTTTTTTAGCTCAAAAAATCCCTCCTCTTTACAAATGATAATGCTCCTTTTATAAGAAACAAGGAAGCATGGCATTCAGTCATATCTACTTACAAGTGTACAAGTGTAAGGATAGTTTTCCTTTCTACCAAAGTTCTAAAATACACTAGACTTTCCAAAATAGACTGACCTAAAGGCAAATGTGTTTACAAGTTGCACATGATTTTACAAAAGAATATTCTATTTTTAATATTACAAATCTCTAAGAAAGAATATCCATAACTAAATTTGTGGACTCTATGTTGATGAAGTCTTATTGCCTTCAGATATTGTTCATCAATAAGCTTCAAATTAACTACAAGTTCTAGGAAGAGCTCATCTTCTTAATCAGGTAGGTCTCCATGGTCCCTGGTGTTTCTCTCTAAGGCTTATTTAATTTTTATTACCTTGGAAATCTTTTCTTTTACTATTAGGATCAAATCCATGATCCTTTTGTTTTCAGTCCCAGACTTGCCTTGGATATTATTCCTTACTTCGTGCATGACCAAGGTGATCTTGTGCTTGAATTCTTTATCTATTATGAGGCACATGGGGCTGATCATTGTTGGTTCATTAATCATGGTCCCAAAGAATCATTATATCTTATCTAGTAGTACCTTATTATCTCCTATGAGTATTTTCAAGCTCTTGGACCATGTGCTCAAACACTTGATCTTATCTATGATCTATCCCATGGATGGGTTCAAGTGAGCTAATTTGATGGTCTTAAACATAGGGATTTGATCATGTACCAAGATGTTGACCAATTCCTTTATTTTATCCTTTAGATTTTACCATTGGGTGACCAAGCCCTTAGCTACTATATCTTGATGGCCCAATGCATTTCTTATTGCCTTTGTTAACTTTAGGGAGTCAAACATATCATAGAAATATGTTTTAAACATCTTGATAATAACCTCAAGAACTTGCAAAACAACTTGCCTTTCCAAATCCTCTTTTTGTCATTATAGATTATCCCTTTGTTGTTGTAGGACTTTAATGGCATCATGTAGTTGAGATCATTGTGCTTGAGCCAATTCAAGCACGTTTTCCACAAATATGTGGTTCTCACTCGATCCTTGTCCTTCAATAAGATACAAGGCAACAAATGGAATTAATTTTTGAAAGTTGAATTCTTCTCCTCCAACCAAGGTTTTTTTATCAGTGACTCTTTTCAATCTAACTATTATCAGATCAAACCTGATGCCAACTAATGATTTATTTATTTTTGGGTGATTTGGGGTCTCCACTCATGTGCCTAAGTTCTAGGAGTAGCCATCTATATTTCCTTCACCTGTTGTTACAATGCCACAATCTAGGGCTTGAGCTCATCATGCACATGGAAATTAATATAATTTTTAATGGATTTTAAAGTACTTGATTCTATTTTTTTAACTATAAGTAACATTAATGAAAATTATAAATGGATTGAAAGGGACTGATATGGTTGTTATGGCCACCTTCAAGAAGTGATCTTAGGAATTATGATCTATTCTAATGGCATCAACACTGGAATGATGAGAAATCTATGTGATCATGCTCCCTTCTCTATCTTTATATGCATGAACCCTTTCTCTCTCTTTCCCTTCTACTATAAATATATTATTTTAAGCCTTAAAATGGATCCCTCTCTTTGGCATTACTAGATTCTACCAAGATTTGTACTGTAACACCTATTTGATGCATAAAAGACTAAATTCTTCTGTTGTAAGTTTGATTGAAATGTGTCTCATGAATTAATTGATGTGGTCAAGTGAATATTCTCTTTCCTTGCCTTTGTCTAATTTTTTTCACATTTATATAGTGTTTTAGTAGTTCTCACAGGTCATTCTAAGTACATACATAGTCTATTGGTCAGTGTGAAAGTGGACAATTGCCCTTCCATACTAGGATGATAGCTAATACATGCCTTTGTGTGAAATACTTATGTGAAACTGATCAAAGAGTGATGAATTGTTCTTCTATAGTCTTGAACGTGTCTTATAGTGTGTCTTGTGTAATTAGAAGGAGCAAAAAATTTGATGCATCACCTCATTTTTACATGTTTTTATAAATTGTTATCAATCACTCTCCCTTTTCCAAGCAAGAGTTATTACTAGGTCTAGTTTAGGTGATAAATCCAAAATGAATTCAACCTTATCTGGAGGTCTAATCCAAGATTATGTGACCCACAGCCTAGGGTCATTCCCTTGTTGGACTAGGTTTGAGCAAGAGGACCTGAATAATTCTTTTACTCAGTTAGGGTATGTTGATGCCTAAATATGTATCAAAATGTGCTCAGAATGTTAAAGAAACACTTATCATTTTAGAATTCAAATAATTTAGAGCATGAGTTGTAGTTGGTGATAATCTTGTTATCTATGGTGGAATACAGGTAGAATAAATGCATGTTTCACAATATTTATATTAGTTAGTGGTTGGGAGCCACCATGGCCTATAAATCTTTGCAAATAAGAAGATGATCTATTCCAATTATGTTGAATTATGCTTGATCTTAAGTCTAAATATTAACTAAAATGCACATATATACTGAAGCATTAATCTAAAGTGAATTAGTTAAAAAAGAATCAAAAGGAAGGGTAGGGCAAAGAGAAAATATGTTGTTGTTGATCTTCATTCTAGACATGATGATAAAGTTCAAATATCATCCAGGCATCTACTTAAAACCAATGTATGATACAAAATATCCTAGGCTCAAATCTTACCACACATCAAGGAAAATTTTAAGGAATGTGAAAATAATGTAAATAAGATCCAAATTTACTTTAATGATTTACTCTTATAAGTAGATAGCCAATGCACATCTATAAATGTAGAGCAAATAAAATGAAGTAAACTAGAGAACCTTCAGTTATCCTAGCATAATCACAAGTTAAAAATTCTACATTCAAAGGTACAAAGCAAGAGTCTAAAAGAACTATTCAAATATATAATTTAGAATAGGAAAGTGAGAGAGAAGCCATATAACAATTCACACAAATAAAATGAGACAATCTTTTTAGAATTCTCTACTTACATTAGTTGCTCAAATTTTACACTAGTATTTTAGCTCAAAAACTCCCTCCTCTTTACAAAATATAATTCTCCTTTTATAAGAAACATGGTAGCATGTCATTTGATCATATCCACTAACAAGTGTACAAGTGTAAGGATAGTTTTCCTTTCTACCAAAGTTCTAGAATACACTAGACTTTCAAAAATAGACTAACCTAAAGGCAAATGTGTTTACAAGTTGTGCATGCTTTACAAAAGAATATTCTATTTTTAATATTAAAAATCTCTAAAAAATAATATACCTAACTAACTTTGTAGACCCTGTGTTGATGAAGTCTTATTTCCTTTAGATATTGTACATCAATAAGCTTCAAATTAACTACAAGTTCTAGGAAGAGCTCATCTTCTTAATCAGCTAGGTCTCTATGGTCCCTATAATTTCTCTCCAAGGCTTATTTAATGCTTATTACCTTGGAAATCTTTTATTTTTCTATTAGGATCATATCCATGATCCTTTTATTTTTAGTCCTGGACTTGCCTTGGATCTTGTTCCTTACTTTTTGCATGACCAAGGTGATCTTGTGCTTGAATTATTTATTTTTTATGAGTTCCATGAGGCTAAGCATTGTTGGTTCATTAATCATGGTCCCAAAGAATCATTATATCCTATCTAGTAGTTCCTTATTATGTCCAAGGAGTCTTTCCAAGCTCTTGGACCATGTGCTCAAACCCTTGATCTTGTCTATGATCTATCCTATGGATGGGTTCAAGTGAGCTAAGTTGATGGTCTTAAACCTAGGGATTTGATCATATACCAAGATGTTGACCAATTCCTTTATTTTATCCTTTAAATTTTTCCATTTGGTGACCAATCCCTTAAGTAGCTACTATATCTTAATGGCCCAATGTATTTTTTTTTCTTTTGTTAACTTTAGGGAGTCAAACATATCATAGAAAGATGCTTTAAACATCTTGATAATGGCCTCAAGAACTAGCAAAACAACATGCCTTTCCATATCATATTTTTATCATTATAGTTTCTCCCTTTGTTGTTGTAGGCCTTTTATGGCATCCTATAGTTGAGATGATTGTGCTTGATCCAATTCAAGCACATTTTCCTCAAATATGTAGTTCTCATTTAATTTATGCCCTTCAATAGGAGTCAAGGCAATAAATGGTTTTAATTTTTGAAAAGTGAATTCTTCTCCTCCAACCAAGGATTTTTTCTCAATGACTCTTTGCAATCCAGCTATTGTTGGGTCAAACCTGATGCCAACTAATGATTGTGTTATTATTGGGTGATCTAGGGTCTCGACTCATATGCCTAAAGTTATATGAGTAGCCATCTATCTTTATTTCTCATGTTGTTACAATGCCATCATCTAGGGCTTGAGCTCATCATGCACGTGGATATTAATATATTTTGTAATGGCTTTTAAATGACTTGATTCTATTGTTTTAACCATAAGGATCATTAATTCAAACAAGAAATGGATTGAAAGGGACTAATACGGTTGTTATGGCTGCCTTCCAAAAGTGATCTTAGGAATTATGATCTATTCTAAAGGCATCAACTCTAGAATCATGGGAAATATATGTCATCATGCTCCCTTCTCTATCTTTCTATGCATGATCTATATCTCTCTCTTTCCCTTCTACTATAAATATATTCTTCTAAGCCTTGAAATGGATCCCTCTCTTTTGCATGACTAGATTCTACCAAGATTTGTATTAGAACACCTATTTGATGCATAAAAGACAAAATTCCTCTATAATAAGTTGAATTGAAATGTGTCTCATAAATTCATTTATGTGGTCAAGTGAATATTTTATTTCCTTTTCTTTGTCTAAGTTTTTTCACCTTTATATAGTGTTTTGGTAGTTCTCACAAGTCATTCTAAGTGCATACATAGTCTATTGGTCAATGTGAAAGTGTTCAATTGCCCTTCCATACTAGGATGATAGCTAATCCATGTCTTTGTTTGAAATACTTATGTGAAAATAATCAAATAGTGAATGAAGTGATCTTGTATAGTCTTGAACGTGTCTTATAGTGTGTCTTGTGTAATTAAGAGAAAAAAAATTTGATGCATCACCTCATTTTTACATGTTTTAATAATTTTTTATCAGTCGCTCTCCCTTTTCCAAGCAAGAGTTAGTAATAGGTCTAGTTTAGGTGAAAAATCTAAAAGGAATTCAACATTATCTAGAGGTCTAACCCAATATTATGTGACCCACAACATAGGGTCATTCCCTTGTTGGACTAGGTTTGAGCAAGAGGACCTGATCAATTATTTTACTCAGCTAGGGTATGTTGATGCCTAAATATGTATCAAAAGGTGCTTAGATTGTTTAAGAAACACTTCTCATTTTAGAATTCAAATAATTTAGAGCATGAGTTGTCATTGGTCATAATCCTATTATCTATGGTGGAATAGAGGCAAAACAAATGATTGTTTCACAATATTTATATTAGTTGGTAGTTGGGAGCCACCATGGCCTGTAAATCTTTGAAAATAAGAAGATATCTATTCCAATTAAGGTGAATTATGCTTGGTCCTAAGACAAAATATACATTCAGGTGCACATATATAATGAATTTGTATTCTAAAGTGACTTAGTTAAAAAAGAATCAAAAGGAAGGGTAGGGCAGAGAGAAAATATGTTGTTATTGATCTACATTCCAGACATGATGACAAAGTTCAAATATCATCCAGGCATGTACTTAAAACCAATGTATGATATGAAATAGCATATGCTCAAATTTTATCACACATCAAGAAAACTTATAAGGAATGTGAAAATAATGTAAATAAGAACCAAACTTACTTTAATGATTTACCCCTATAAGTAGATAGCTGATGCACATCTATAAATGTAGAGAAAATAAAATGAAGTAAACTAGAGAACCTTCAGTTATCCTAGCATAATCACAAGTTAAAAATTCTACATTCAAAGGTACACACCAAGAGTCTACAATAACTATTTAAATATATAATTTAGAATAGGCAAGTGAGAGAGAAGCCTATAACAATTCACGTAAATAAAATGAGACAATCTTTTTAGAATTCTCTGCTTGCATTAGTTGCTCAAATTTTACACTAGTTTTTTAGCTCAAAAACTCCCTCCTCTTTACAAATGATAATACTCCCTTTATTTGAAATAAGGCATCATGTCAGTCGTATCCACTTACAAGTTTGCAAGTGTAAAGATCGTTTTCCTTTCTACCAAAGTTCTAGAATACACTAGACTTTCCAAAATAGACTAACCTAAAGGCAAATATTCTTACAAGTTACACATGCTTTTATAAAATAATATTCTATTTTTAATATTACAAAGTTCTAAGAAATAATATCCATGTCTAACTTTGAGAACCTTATGTTTATGAAGTCTTATTACCTTTAGATATTGTTCATCAATAAGCTTCAAATTAACTACAGGTTCTAGGAAGTGCTCATCTTCTTAATCATCTAGGTCTCCATGGTCCCTATCATTTCTCTCCAAGGCTTATTTAATGCTTATTACCTTGGCAATCTTTTCTTTTGCTATTAGGATCATATCCATGGACCTTTTGTTTTCAGCCCTAGAATTTCCTTGGATCATGTTCCTTACTTCTTGCATGACCAAGGTGATCATGTGCTTAAATTATTTATCTATTATGAGGCCCATGGGGCTAAGCATTATTGTTTCATTAATCATGGTCCCAAAGAATCATTCTATCCTATCTATTAGTACCTTATTATCTCCAAGGAGTCTTTTCAAGCTCTTGGACCACGTGCTCAAACCCTTGATCTTGTCTATGATCTATCCCATAGATGGGTTCAAGTGAGCTAAGTTAATGGTCTTGAACCTATGTTCAAAGTTGTAATGTCAAATTCTATGTCTTTTAATGTTCTCCCCTCTACATTTTTAGTCAAATAAATATTTATATCTTCCTTATGTTGTTTTCGAGCTACCATGCATATGAGTTTGGAAATTTTGCTCACTATTGGTCTATAGTCTACCTCTAAATTAGTTTTCACTTAATCAAATGGTAATTTGACTCTCAAGCTCAATTATGGTTGATTTGGGATTGAATTAGGGCCTTTTTAGATGCTAGGTATTTTTTACAAGTCTTTTTTGAGCTTTAATGGCAATGGTTTTTTGAACTTGAGTGAGTTGTGCCTTAGATTTGATATGGACTTTCACATTTATATCTTTAATTTTTAGAGCCCACAAAATATTTGGTTTTATCACTTTCTTCCTATGTGGCATCTGTGTGGCATTTAGTGGGTGTTTTCATGGCACTTTTTTCATTAATGTTCAGAAACTGATTGTTGCCTTTTGAAAAAATCTACTTTATCTCGCTCTATTGGATCATTTTACATAGAACAATGTGAATCATTGATCTCAATCTCAATAATTGTATGCCATTGGCAATTATTTTTAATAGGCCCTAAATTTATTCCCCTTGGTAGTCCCATAGGCCTTCTAAGCTCTACACCTTGTCAGCCTTACTAGTTAACACATTCTCACCACATGGTCATTCCATACTTACTCAGGGTTTTGTTGAAATTTTGACTTTGGCTACGCTCTATCAGATCAATCCCATTTGATTAAATGTGAGTCACATATATTCTAAATATTCCCAATGTCTAAGTTAGCATTGAGATGCATAAGTAACTTAGGTTTAAAGACTTTAGACTATGGTTTTATTTCATATTAATAAACATGAAATAAATGTTAGGCTAAAATATTTAAGCTAGGTTTAGAACATAGTAAAAAAGGGACCTCAAATAATAATAAAAAGGAATTAACATAAGGTTTTTAACCTAATATTTTATCATATTAATAAATATGACAAATTTAGGGTAAAAGCTCTAAGCTAATTTTTATAACAATAGGTCCCTGCATTCGTTAGATCAAGCCAATAAAATAGACTAGAAGATCATTGGACATATATTGACAAAGCATAATATTTTAGACTAAGGTTTGGTCAAATGTTTAAAAACATGACAAAATCTTATGATAATATTTAATCTAATTCCATAGTATTTACCATTACTACCATGCAAGTTTAAAGTAAATTAGAAGGGTCTTAAGTCAAAACATGGCTTCAAATAGATCCAATTAATATATGACAAGTCAAAAACTAATAAAGGATCAATTTTAACATTGAATTATAGAATCCTAAGCATGTTTATTTTCCAAATGAGATCCCATTGATGCTATAACATGGAGACCAAACATGTTCATTCATTCAAGCAAGATTAATTTTTGAACTCAAATTTTATGGTCTCATGGATGTTAATGATGGCCTCATAAGATGGTCATGAGGATGTAAAATTTAATATCACATAATTAAACATAGGAGCTAAAATTTGATGGTCTCATGAACATCAATGATGGCCTCATGGACATCAGTTGATGGTCACGAGGATGTCATATTTAAGCTCACATAATTAACTATAGGAGATAAAATTTAACGATCTCACAAACGTCAATGACGGCCTTGCGGACATCAAATGATGGGCATAAGAACATAAAATTTAAGCTCACATAAATTATAGTAGGTCCCAGAGGAAATTTTAATTGATATGCATCATTTTATTGATCTCACCTAAGTAAATGTAGGTCATTGATTATGATCCAGGTATTTGAACAGATTGGCTCCTACAGTCATAAAAAGATTAAATAAGTTTGGGGTTATCAAAGCCTTAGAATATGGTTTATTTATATTAATAAATATTAATAAACTTTGGTTTAAGGTTTTAAGTTAAGTTGTAATATAAAAATGACCCCATGCTTAGGAAAATATTAGTTTTTAGCCTAAGTTAGAAACATAATGAAAAAGGACCCCACGTATAATAAAGTCATAGCACAGAATTTTATCTTAATGTTTTATTGTATTAATAGATACAATTTAAACCTTAGGATAAAGACTTAATATGAGTCTATGTAATAAAAAGGGACCCTTTGTTTTCTCGCTTTGATTTTGCTCTATTCGATCTCTAGCATTAGCTCAAATGTGAGTTGTTAATTATGATCTGAGCAATTGAATGAGATTGTCTCCATGGATTAGGTATTCAACTTATTGGGTCCTTATTTCTCTATCTTATAAACTTTTCTTATTAAACATGGGTCATTGATCCTACAAACAAGTACATGGTTTAATTTAGGGCTCAGAGATAAATAAGACTTAGGATAAAGTCTTAAGACTAAGGTCTTATTTATGTTAATAAACATGAGTGGGGCCTTAGGACTAAAAAATTAGTCTAAGTTTGTGATAAGAGGGACCATGTGACTAATAAATTTAGACCAAGCTAGGAACATAATAAAAGGACCTCGCAAACATTAAAATTAGACCATGTTAAAACAAAAAAGAATGAGAGGCTCAAGACTCAAAGGGACCAAGTACATAATTTTTAGGCTAAGGTTGGATTTGTTTAAAACACACCCAAACCTTAGTATAAAAATTAAACTTAAGTCCATGGCAATTTGAAAGTGTTCCCACATAAATTATTTCTACCATTTTTGAATTTAGTCCAAGAAAACCTATGATAGGGTTTCTTGAATGAGGGTTTCCAAAAGCTATGACTTGAAACAAGGAGATCCAATATTAGCCATATTAGGAAGATTTTTCAAACCAAAACCATGACCAAAAATAAGCCAATCCAATCAGGTAAAGATGATCTTCAAATAAAAATAATGTGCAAACATGTTAATGGCATTCTGATCAAGTGAATTTTTAGTGTTAAGGTTTAAATTTCCATAATTTGACACAAGGGTCATAATTTGTATGAAGTGGGGGTATGTTGACCTCAAAAAATGGTGACTTATAGGGGAAACATAGCAATATGTTATAATTCAAAGACTTCAATTCAGATAAATAACTAAATTACCTATTCCACTTGATCAGTGCCATTATCAAGATCAATTCATGGTTAAAAAAAATGTTTCATATATAGAATTAGGATCAAACATCAAAACCTAGACATGTTGTGTGTGTGTTTTGATTCCACTTACTATTTATCATGAGATTTAGGGGACAACTTATAGGTTTCATGTCTTCATTCATTAACATTGACTTATAGCATGTTTGGATATTCATTAATAACCATGCTTTAGCTTAGGGAGGGTTTGGTCATTGATTTGTTATCAGTCAAGCATCTATAACCCTAATAGAGATGCTTTTGGCTCCATTCAAGGTCTTTCTCCACTACCAACCAGGCATTCATAGCCTTGGTGGAGATTACCAGAATCACCATTGCTTGGAAAACTTTTGATTTTACAATAATCTCTTATTTTTTTGTATTTTTTCCTTTTAGATTTTTTATTAAAAGTTGGGAACCAAGTTAGCCATGTTTAGGGATATGGTAAAATGTTTGATCCTCAGGAAATCACCTATTATTGAAACTTTGTCCTAGGCAAGGATATTTGTTAAGTGCAAACATGATTTGCCTTAATAATTTAAGCTTTTATCCAACATGTGCAATTTTTATTAAAATAAAGTTTAGATCAAAAATAATGTTTAAGTTCTTATAAAATAGTTAAAATATCCACCAGTCCTTACTATTTTATTTGAAATATATCATAAGCTTATATTTCAAATCCATGATAAACAAATGCTGAGGAATTATACCTATATTTTTGAACTATGGAGTTGTCTAGTATTTAAGGTGAAATTTGAGTTGAGGGTTGTCCCAAAGGACTTATTATAAATAAATAAAAAAACAAAGAAAGCAAACACACAAAATAGAAATCAAAAATAAAAGGCAAATCAAAAAAATATATACAAACATATGTACAAACAAAGGACAAGAAGGAAACTAATATAGCCTACCTACTCTAGCTCTAACTATTCTTATAGTTTACTCCATAAAGACCCCAGGAGGAGAAGTAGACAAGTAATGCTTAAGGTACTACCCATTAGTGGGAAATGTGAACTCTACTCCTTATAGGTCTTTCAATTTAAAGGTATTATTTCTAAGTGTATCACCAATTTGATAGGGACCTATTGACAAAGAAGTGAACTTCCCATGTTTACCCTTAGGCTCAGATGATTTGTCCCAAAGAAGAAATAAGTCTCCTTACCTGAACACCTTTATCTTTGATCACTTGTAAAACCACCTTTTCACCATGATTTTTTGACTGCTAAAGTTGAAAAAATATTCTTCTCTAGTATCTTCCATCTGAATAATGTCCAATAATCTTGAATTTACCAATTCCTAATCATCCTCCATGTACTCTTACATGAAATGGTATGTTGGTAGCTTGAGTTTGATGGGGAATATGGGCTATTGTCCATATAAAAATATGAAGGGAGATGACTTAAGATCCTACTTGACTCTTGTGCTTTCTACCCAAAGAGCGTATTTGAGAAGCATGTGCCATGTTCTAGGCTTGTCTACTACAAACTTCTTTATTTCCTTCATCAAAATCTTATTAGTTGATTCAAATATACCATTACCTTGAGGATAATGGTTAGATGATAACTTGATAGTGATACTATTATCATATGCCCATTTGATCATCTTAATGGATGTAAAATCTATTACATTATCACATACTAGAGAAATCAATGTCTTAAATCAGGTACATATATTTTCCTATAAAAGAATGATCACTTCTTCGGTCATGCACTGTTTAGTGGCCACTACTTCAATCCATCTGGTGTAGTATTCAATAGTAGTTAGAACATATTTGTGACCTTATAATGAGTTATGGTTGATTATTCCCATGAAATCTAGTCCCCACTATGCAAAATATTTATCTACCATAATTGGCTACATTGGCATGATTGTCTTAGGCTCTGTTATGCTAAAGACTTGACATGAATGGCATTGCCTTGCATGCTTATGGTCATATGTGAAGATTGTGGGCCAATAATAACTATCTCTAAGAATTTTTTGAGTTATTTTCCTTCTAGATGGGTCTCCACTTCCTAGCTTTTCATGAAAAGTTCTCATGATTTTAGTTGCTTCTTCTTTGGATACACATCTCAAGTAAATGCCTTCTAAGTTTTTTTAGTACAACACTCCATATTTTATTATGTAGTGGGTTGACTTAAGTTTTAGGTATCTTCTTTGCTCCTTGTTCATACCTATAGGATAAGTGCCATTGATCATTCTATGGACAATAGGATCATACCAATCATTGGACTGAAAACTTTATTGTTTAACTTGTATGACACTAAGCTTGAGGTTAGCATTGGTAATCATTTTAATCAAACCTTTCACCTTACCATTTTTTTAGTATTCATTTCAATGTCATATTCTTGTATCAGAGACATCAACTTACCTATCATTTCTCTAAGTTAATTTTGACTTAGCATGAGCTTAGTGGTAGGGTCTAGTAAGATTGCATGCACCTTATTCCTAAAAATGTAGTGCCTAAATTTCTTCACTGATTTAACTAATGCACATATTTATTTTTCAATTAAAGCATAATTTAACTTATAATTTTTAATGTTTGTGCTCATGAAAGTAATTGGATGGTCACATCCATCAATTTTTTGAGTTGAAACTATAGCAATAGTATGATCAGAAGCAAAGGAATAAAGTTAAAAATCCTTGGAGAAATTTGGACTTATTAGGACTAAAGCTTATCCAATTGCCTCCTTGATGTCCT
Source organism: Torreya grandis (assembly GCA_037957365.1). NCBI lineage: Eukaryota > Viridiplantae > Streptophyta > Pinopsida > Cupressales > Taxaceae > Torreya > Torreya grandis. Next base: position 507,626 of record JARHVA010001922.1, read on the forward strand.
TAAAGGCCTTCTTGGTTTCTTCATTCCAAGTTATTTTTGAATCCTTTTTTAGCATGTAATTCAATAATTTGATAATTTTTGCAAAGAATGATTTTAGTTTTTTACTTCTATTAGGAGGATCTATCATTGATATAGCTTCTATTATTTCATGATATATAGATATTTCCTCCTTAGTAATGGCATGGCCTAACAACTTTCCCTCTTTAACACAAAAAAAAAATCTTTAGGTTGAAATAAATATCATACCTTCTGCACCTTTCAAATACATGTTGTAAATGCATAATGTGGTACTCCCTATTCTTAAAAAAAATAGTCAGATCATCCATGTATATAATAATGAATTTACCTACTAAATCTTGGAAATCATGATTCATGGACCTTTGGAATATTTCTCCTACGTTGATTAGTCCAAATGACATTCTTTTGTAGGCAAACATGCCCCACTTGGTAGTAAAAGCAGCCTTCATCATGTCTTTATAATTTACTAGTACTTGGTTATACCTTGAAAATCCATCAAAAAAGGGCATCATAGTAGAACCAAAAATGCTTTGTATAACTTAGTCTAGATAAGGTAGATGATAGTTATCCTTTTTAGATGATTTATTTAGATTCTTAAAATCAATGCACAGTCTTATTTGATCATTATTTTCCTGACTAGGACTAAATTGGTGACCCAAGTAGAGTGCCTAATGGGAAATACAATCTTGGCATCTAACAACTTTTTGACTTCTTTGAATATCATAGATTATAAAATAGGGTTGGCAAGCCTATGTCTTTATCTCAAAGGTTTACAGTTTTCCTTCAATGGTATGGTATGAGTGATAACTCTTGGATCAAAAATATTCAAGTCATCATAGGACCATGCTATTATGTCCTTATAGTTTGTCAACAAGTCTTTAGCCTTTTCATTTTAAATACTCTTACATGTCCCAATATTAACTAGTTGAGGTTGATCTTGAGGTTTAAGATCAACTACTTTGTAATCTTTCCCACTTACCTTGGGTATTCTAGTGTTTTCAGAGAGTTTGTCCTAGTCAAACAACCTTTCCAAGGCAATCATGCCTTTTGAAATTTTGTTTCCATTTAGTTGAATAACTTTGTTATCAAATTTTCCATCCTCTTCAAGAGTATTCTCATTGGCCTCATATATGACATGGTCATCAAATACTCTTTAGTTGGTCATGAAATCTAGGATCTATTAGTCATCATTAAAAATTTATAGATGGTTTATGTTATCCAAGATTAAAGGGTATGGAACCAGCTCAATGCTTCTAAGAGTCATGGTTTGGCATAAGATTGGTTGTGCTAAGGCAAGCTCATCATCAGCCTTATTTTCCTCCCTAGGGATGGAAACAATGTTGAAATCATCAAAATATTCTAGCAAATCCCAAACTTTTAACTTATACCTCTTAAGATATGACAATTTACACTGGTATTTACTCCTCAATTGATTGACTATAAGTTCTAAGTCACCATGAACCAAGATTTTTTAACCTTATGCTTAATGGAAAATTGTAATCCCAGAATCAAATATTCATACTATGCAAGATTATTTGTGCAAGGAAAATAAAGTATATGAGTAGCTTTTTGTTCTTTCCCAACAAGATTGGTTAGAATAATTCCTACTCCAAATCCAAACTTACACCTAGCACCATCTGTTATGCCCTTAACCATTGGTGTGTCTAGGGATATGTGTGGCTGACTTGGCCTTACATACCTCTTTTATTTACTTGTTACATTTCTCTATGTTCTTAGATAGGTCAGCCTATTTAATAACCTTGGCTAAGTAGAATATATATAGGAGGTAATGGTTAGTCTTTAAGCATCATATGTGAAGTATTTTGTTAATAGTGCATTGTTGTGGAGGTTACCCCCTCGAAGTGGCTTTGTTATATTATCTAGTATTATATTTTTTTGTCAATTATTGCTATGTAATCTCTCATATTTTATTATTATATGAAATATAAAATCATTTTGTGCAAATATCTAAGTAATTACATTACAAGTGGTACCAGAACTTTAATTTGGGCAAGTTTTCTATGGCATTTTTTTCAGATCTAGTAAGGTGTGGCTTCTGGGAGTAGTGAAAGTGAAAAAACATAACGTACAATCTAGGAATAATTAATTTTTTTATCAGTGTAGTATTGCTTGAAATGCTTTTTTGAAAAAAAAAATTTTTAAAAATGAGTCTAGAAAAAAAATTCCCCCTTGCACATTTGTAGTCATTAGATTCATCTCAGCAAGATGATCACAATGGTGTATTTTGTCAATACACTTTTTTTTGGGTCAAAACCCTCCTAGGGTTTGTTTATGGTAGGTCCTTCAACTCAGGGAAGAAAAGGGGCACCAAAAACTCCTAAGACTCCTTCTACCAATGACATAGAATTTGGAACTTTAGATTTGATGAATTCTTAGCTTTAAGAGGACATAAAAAACTTGGTGAGGTATGATGAATTTGTTGCCGTCCAAGATGATGTTTCAAGGATGCATGAAGAGATTAATGGAGTTTACAATTAATATTAGAATATCACTACATAATTGGCTACCCTCACATCTCAGTTTCATCCTAACAATCCTCCATTTCAGCATTCAAATCCTCCTCTCAATAACTCTCATACTGGTATGAAACTGATGTTACCAAAAGTGGACATGTGTAAATTTGATGGTAAGGATCCCCTCGCTTAGATTAACCAAATTGAGAGTTTATTTGAGTTGCATCAAACCCATAGTTCTCAGAGGGTGATGGTGGCATCCTTATATATGGAACTTGAGCGATTCATTTGGTATCACTAGTTATGTGCTCAAAAGAAAAAGAATGGTGTTCCTATTACATGGAATATTTTTATGGAGGAGTTGACAACTCATTATTAGAATAATTTATTTGAGAACTATTTTAGCCAATTATCTAAGTTGTAGCGAATGGGACCTGTGAAGGATTATATTCATCAATTATAGAATCTCTCTTTATGGGTGGAAAATATCACTGAGAGAAATTTGATAGATCTATTTTTGGGTGGCCTCAAAGATAACATCCAATATGAAGTTAAAATGTTTATCCCACAATTTGTATCAAAAGCTATCCTTAAGACATGTGTGATAGAAGAAAAAGAGATGGTCGAAAGGAAAACTTTCACTACTAGTCATGATCACAACTTTCTAGCACCATCATTTCCATAGCCCACTAGATTAACACAATGACAAATTGAGGAGAAGTGAGATAAAGGGTTGTGTTATTGTTGTGAAAAAAAATGGAACAAAGACCATCTTTATGCTGAGAAGAATCTATTTTACATTAAAGGTGCCAATGATGATGAAGTGGATGTAGAAGTACATGATACAGATGCAAACATTCCTAAGGAAGAATCTAAAGACTCTCAGTCTACTATTTTATACCATGCCCTATCAGGAATTAGTACTCCCCAAACTCTTAAGGTGATGGGTTTATTTAAGAAATAAAAGGTCATTGTCTTGATTGATTCTAGGAGCACACATACTTCATCCATAGTAAGTTGGCTGCTCATTTGAATTGTTTCATTTATCTAGCTCCAAAATTTTAGGTTATGATTTCAGATGGTGGTATTATCATTTGTTCAAGAAAGTGTCATAGTATTAATTTGGCCATGGGATATTACTTATTGGATTCTCCTATGTTTGCTATTCTGATGGGTGGAGCTGATATTGTTCTGGGAGTCCAGTGGCTCACCACTTTGGGCACTATTGATATGAATTTTCAAGAATTATTCATTCATTTTTATTCAAAATAAAGGACATTTGAGTTAAGAGTATTAAAAGCTAAATCTCCCCAACATGTTATCTCCCATCAAATGACAAAGATTCTCTATAAGGGTGCTAAGGGATTTATAGCCCACTTTTTTTTATGGAAGTATAGCCAACTCAGCCATCTCCACCTCTTGATCTACAACAAATAATTGATGCTCATTTTGTTATTTTTAGAGACATGCCAAAAGGACTTCCGCCTACCCACATGCATGATCATGCTATCACACTTATTCTTAGTATTACACTACCCAACATTAGGCCATATAGGTATCCCTATGCCCAAAAAAGTGAAATTAAAAAGATGGAATAAGAGATATTGGATGCAGGAATCATTCACCATAGCCAAAGTGAATTCTCATCACTAGTTGTCATGGTGAGAAATAAAGATGACACTTGGAAGATGTGCCCTAACTATAGAGAACTCAACAAGTACACTAAGAAAAATAGGTTTCTAATTCTTGCCATTGACGATTTGCTAGATGAATTGAATGGTGCTCTTTATTTTACCAAGTTAGATCTACATTTTGGGTATCATCTATTCAGGATCCGTGATGAAAACATACCCAAAATTGCTTTTAGGACTCATGAGAGACATTATGAGTTTTTGGTTACACCTTTTGGCCTAACAAATGCACCATCTACTTTTCATATTTTGATGAATACTACTTTTAAGCAATTTTTGAGGAAATTTGTTTTGGTATTCTTTGATGATATCATCATTTATAGTAAAAATTGGGTAGACCATTTGTAACATGTGAAATAGGTACTCTCCATTTTGGATCAAATTCAATTGTATGCTAAACCTTTTAAATGTACTTTTGGGGTTGGTGAGGTTGAATATTTGGGTCATTGGTAACTTATGGAGTGAAAGTGCATCCTAAAAAAATCCAAGCAATGGTAGACTGGCCAATTCCTAAGACACTCAAGCAAACTCAAGGATTTTTGGGACTTACTGGTTATTATCATGACTTTGACATAAATTATGGTAGTATTGCAGCCCCACTTACCACTTTGTTCAATAAAGACTCCTTTCAGTGGACTGATGTAGCTACCTAATCATTTGAACAATTGAAATTCGTTGTGTACTACTCGAGTATTGGCTACTCCTAATTTTTTTAAGACTTTTGTGGTTGAATGTGATGCATCTGGGTATGGTATGGGTGTTTTACTCATGCAAGAAGGTAGACCACTAGCATTTAAAAGTTGTCAACTCAAGGGTAAAAATCAGCACAAGCCCATCTATGAGAAGGAAATGATGGCCATTTTGCATGCATTCAAACAATGGAGACCTTATTTGATGGATCATCACTTTCAGGGAAAAATTGATCATGATAGTCTTAAATATTTTTTAAAACAAAGGTTATCATCTTAAGAACAATAAAAATGGGTAACTAAGGTGCTAGGTTATGATTTTAAAATAGTTTACAAAAAAGGTAAGGACAATGTGGTGGCAGATGCACTATCCAAAAAAGATGAATCAGTTGAAGGATTGTTATGTGCCATAACCATTTTGTAGGCAGATTGGCTAGAGGAAGCATGATCAAAATGGAAACATGATAGTACTGCTCATGATTTGATTCAAAATATTCAATAGGGTTTAGATGGATTTGAAAAATTCACATGGAAAGGTAATGCATTATGGTATAAAAATAGATTATACCTATGTAAGAATTCTCTTCTTAAACAAAAAATCTTTCAAGAAATTCATACAACTCCAATTGGGGGTCATTCAAGATTTTTGAAAACCTATTACAGGATCAAGCAAGATTTTTTTTGGGAAGGTCTCAAGGGGAATTTCCAAAAATATGTGGCTAAATTTATGATCTGTCAACAAAAAAAAGGTGAAACCATCAAAACTCTAGGTCTTTTACAGCCTTTATCTATCCCTAGCCAGTGTTGGGAAAAGGTCTCTATGGATTTCATTACAGGGTTACCAAGATCTTATGGTCACAATGTTATCATGGTTTTTGTAGATCATCTCAATAATTATGCTCATTTTTTTTCATTATCCCAACCATTTGTTGCTAGTATAGTAGCTTCTTTTCTCAATAGAGTTCAAACACTGCATGGGACTCCTAAGATCATTGTCAATGATAGAGATCTCATTTTTACTAGTAATTTTTGGACTAAGTTATTTACATGTTTAGGCACTTAGTTGGCTCATAGTTCATCTTATCATCCTCAATATAATGGAAAAACTAAGGTAGTCAACAAATGTCTAGAAGGATATCTCTATTATTTTGTTTTTGATAAATAGGATAAATGGGTTCATTGGCTACCACTTGCTAAATGGTGGTATAATACTTCTATTCATAGTTATTTCAAAATGTCTCCTTTGGTGGAACTATATGGATACCACCCTCCATCCATCACTTCCACCTTGAATGTTTATCCTAAGGTTTGTATAGTTGAAGAACATATTCACCATCAATAGGAGGTCCTTGCAAGTTTGCATGAAAATTTAGATATGGCCCAGAATCAAATGAAGTAGCAAGCAGATCAACATAGAAGTGAGATGAATTTTGAAATTGGTGATTATGTCTTTGTTTACTTATAACCATATAAATAGATGTCATTGAAGTAACAAAAAAAGGATAACAATCTATCCCCTAAATATTATGGGCCTTATCAGATCTTGCAAAAAATTGGTAGTGTGGCCTACAAGTTAGTTTTTCCTTCATCCACTCACATACATCCAGTATTTCATGTATCATGCCTAAAGAAAGTAATTATACATGGAGTTACCATTCAAAGAAAATTACCAAAGTTGGATGAGGAAGGTAAAGTTATTCTTGATCCTAAGGTGATCCTTCAATGATGTACCAAGCAATTGCATTCTAGAGCAATTACAAAATACTTGATCAAATGGAAGAATCTACCATGTGAAGATGCCACTTGAGAGGATGAAGCATTTGTGCAGTAGCATCCAAAGTTACCACAATGTTTTTTTGAAGGGGAAGGGCTTGTTATGCCCTTAACCATTGGTGTGTCTAGGGATATGTGTGGCTGACTTGGCCTTACATACCTCTTTTATTTACTTGTTACATTTCTCTATGTTCTTAGATAGGTCAACCTATGGAATAACCTTGGCTAAATAGACTATATATAGGAGGTAGTGGTTAGTCTTTAAGCATTGTGTGTGAATTATTCTACTAAAAGTGTATTATTATGGAGGTTACCCCCTTGAAGTGGCTTTGATATATTATCCAGTATTCTATTCTACTATCAATTATCATTGTCTAATATCTCATATTTTCTTATTCTATGAAATATAAAATCATTATATGTGAATATATAAATAATTTCATTACACCATCAAAATGTAATTTCCAAATTCCATGCAGAGCATGAGAATTCTTATAACTACGTACCTTAGAAGTCTTGAGAGTATACACTCCTAATTCAGAATCCATCATGTTAATCTCATCAAAGTCCATCATGTTAACCCTTTTATCCATAGCATTATATTCTATGATCATGTACTTCATTGAGGATCTCTTTCCACTCTGATCTAATTTGGGACTCTTTTCTATGGCATCCACAAATGTGAATAGTCAGTGGACATATATCCATTCAGGGCCTTTATCCACTCTCTACTCAATAGTATTCCATAAGCATTAGGTATGTCCACCACCTAGATGCCAATAAATTATTGGACCCTTGGCTCAAATACAAGTTGCATATGAACATTTAATAACTCTCCAACTACTTTGACTCTAGACTTATCTAATTGAGTAACAACTTTATTATATTTAATATGAGTCAAGCCAAGTTGTTTACAAATACATATTGTCATGATGTTTGTGGATGCATCAAAATCTAATAAATAATTATGTAAATTCTTATCGAACATCCCAATAGTAAGTAGGAAAGGTGAGGATTATGTCTTAGATTTATACATAGCAACATTGGTGTTGTCAATTTTGGGTGGCTTACCAACCTTTTTAGATAAGGACTCCAAAAATAGGTCCCTTTACTTAGTGATTTATGTCAACTCATGTAATCTAATGTTAGTCTTAATTCTCTTTATGTCTTCCATAATGTTATACCTACTCCTATTGGAAGAATTAGATACATCAGTACAATGTTTAGAAGTATTTCCTTTTGGAGGATCTGGGTTATTATCTAAGGTAGTATCTAGAGGAGTGTCAAAGTTGTTTGGCAGTGTTGAAGTAGTCAAGGGTTGATTTTTATCCTTGTTCCTTAGAGGGTAGGTCTTCTTTATGAATTATTGAAAAGCATGGAATTTTTTAGGAATATTATCAGGTTCATTATCTTCTTGGAAAGGGAAGTCAAATGTCTCTAGCATGAAGGATTAGTTAGTAGATTTAGATCTTGATGTACCTACACCACTATCTCTATTAAAAACTACTTCAAATGTATCCAACTCTTTTTGAAATTCCTCAAAAGCTTTATATAATTCAATGCAATCGATCTCACCATACTTAGAAGTGTAATGTACTCTACAATAATCAGGTAAAGCAATATCAAAAAAAATTATATCCATTATTTTCTTGTCAGCAGATGACTCATTGTTCTTATTTTTGTTGTAACTATCATCACGAATCTATTAATGGGCCTATTAAACCTTTGGAAAGAAAATTTATTACTTGAGCTCTCTCTAGTATTACCAACTTGCTTTTACAACTAAATAAAATTAGTGCTTAACTTTTGGACCATCTTTAATATAGATTCATTTTCATTTTTGGTGCCTCAAAATGATGAACTTGATTGTTATTAGTATCAATGGTTGTTACTAAGGCCTTTTAGTCACTAAGGTTAAATCCATTTGTAGTACTGTTCAAGAATCCTAAGTTTTGGGTAGGATGAGCATGACTTAAGGGTAATTGGTTCAAAGTAAGGATTTGATTCAAAGCTAGTATGTTCTTATTGTTATTTAGGAAGACATTCAAGGTAGGAAAATTTGGGTTGAATTTTGAAATAGAGTAAGCCATCTAACCTTGGGGTTGCATCTAGTCATTAATAATCACAGCCTCAGCATAAGCTAAAGCTAAGGTGTTCATGGGTCTAATAGCTCTCTTTATAATTATAGAGGTCATAGGATCTAATGCATATTTATATATTTCTAAGTCTAAAGCTTCATCTGGTCTATAAGGATCTATATTCCTACAAATATCTTTTGGAACCTAACATTGAAAACTCTTATGGGTTCATTTGCATCCCTTTTTACTGTGGTGAATTGTTAGTACAAGACACAAGGACTGATAATTTTACTAAACTGGTCAGTGAATATATTTTTAAAGTCAAACCAACTTATAATGTGATTCATAGGTAAATTTAAAAATCATTTTTATGCAGCATCTTTAAAAGTGAAAGGAAATAGTCTACATGCTACATCTTCATGAGTGACATTTAATCATTTCAAAATAGCTTTGAATGATTTAATATGTTCTTCTGCAATTACAATACTATTGGGACTAAATGTTGGAAAATATTTTTTAGGGTTATGGGGAAGGTCATGTACCACACCTAGATGTTGATATAAGAGACACCCAGCCAATCCATACCTTGATTGGGATTGAATACGTGAGCACCCTAAATTAGTGAATTTGGCTAAGACTTTGAAAGCTTATGCTTACCTTTGTCCCACCTAGCTCTTGTATTGACTTCTAATTCAAACAGAGTTTCCCTAGTCTCTAAACATGACCTTATTCTGCATCTTGGTAATTATAGCTTGAGAATTTTGAATCCTATTTGAAATACAATGCATCAATCCTATCTTTATAGAGAACAATGATCAAAAATGCACATTAAGCAAATTTTTCAAAGATTCATATAAAGGATGACAAAGGATGACAATCTTTAATCAAGTCAGTTCAAATATGTATCCAAATACATAATTAAGATTGATCTTTACATGTTTTAAGCTTGAATGAACTCAATCGAGTGAAGTATCTAAGAATATTTTATTAGAACAACTATTTCTAACCTCAAACCTATTGAGTTCATAATTCTAAAGTTATCTTTACCATAATCCAGCATATGTTTTCAAAGAATGTCAATCTTTATCTAAATAAGCACAAAGACCAGTCTGAAATAATGAAGATCACCAACCTTTACATGATTATGCTAAAATAAACATAATTATGCAAAATGTTAAGTGATCTTTAAACAGAATTCACACTGTCAAAGATATTATAAATCTACAAATAATTTGACCCTATTGGTGCCAGTGAAGCTTACCCTATTGATGCCTAAATATATATCACAAGGTGGTCAAAGTGTTTAAGAAACACTTCTCATTTTAGAATTCAAATAATTTAGAGCATGAGTTGTAGTTGGTGATAATATTATTAAATATGGTGGAATAGACGTAGAATAGATGATTTTTTCATAATATTCATATTAGTTGGTGGTTGGGAGCCACTATGGCATGTAAATATTTGAAAATAAGAAGATGATATATAAAAATTAAGGTGAATTGCTCTCTATCCTAAGTTTAAATTTAAACTAATATAGACATATATAATGAAGCCTTTAATCTAAAGTGAATTGGTTAAAAAAGAAGCAAAAGGAAGGGTAGAGCAAAGAGAAAATATGTTGCTATTGATCTTCATTCTAGACATGATGACAAAGTTTAAATATTATCCAAGCATGTACTTAAAAGTATTGTATGGTATGAAATACCTTAGAATTGAATCTTACCACACATCAATAAAACTTTGAAGGAATGTGAAAATAATGTAAATAAGAACCAAACTTACTTTAATGATTTATCCCTATAAGTAGATAGATGATGCACATCTACAAATGCAAAGCAAATAAAATGAAATAAACTAGAGAACCTTCAATTATCTTAACATAAGCACAAATTAAAAGTTATGAATTCAAAGGTACATACCAAGATTCTACAAGAAATATTCAAATATATAATTTAGAATAGGAAAGTGAGAGACTAGACATAAAAATTCACACAAATAAAATGAGACAATCTTTTGATAATTCTCTACTTGCATTACTTGCTCAAAGTTTACACTAGTTTTTTTACTTAAAAACTCCCTCCTCTTTATAAATGGCAATGATTATTTTATAAGAAACAAGTTAGAATGTCATTCGGTCATATCCACTTACAAGTGTACAAGTGTAAGCATATTTTTCCTTTCTATCAAAGTTATAGAATACACTAGACTTTCCAAAATGGATTAACCTAAAGGTAAATGTGCTTACAAGTTACACATGCCTTTCCAAAATAATATTTTATCTTTAATATTACAAAGCTCTATAAAAGAATATTCCTAACTAAATTTTTGGACCCTATATTGATGAAGTATTACTACCTTATGATATTGTTCATCAATAAGCTTCAAATTAACTACAAGTTCTAGGAAGAGCTCATCTTCTTGATCAGTTAGGTCTCTAAGGTCCCTGTCATTTGTCTCTAAGGCCTCTTTAATGCTTATCACCTCATTAATATTTTCTTATGCTATTAGGATCATATCCATTATCCTATTATTGTTAGTAGAAGACTTGCCTTGGCTCTTGATCCTTACTTCTTGCATGACCAAGGTGGTCATATGATTGAATTCTTTATTTATTATGAGGCCTATGGGGTTGAGCATTGTTGGTTCAATAATCATGGTCCCAAGGAATCATTCTATCATATCTAGTAGTACCTTATTATCTCCAAATATTCTTTCCAAGCTCTTGGATCATGTGCTCAAAATCTTGATCCTTTCTATGATTAATCCCATGGATGTGTTCAAGTGAGCTAATCAGATGGTCTTGAACCTAGGGATTTGATCCTGTACTAAGATGTTGACTAATTCTTTTATTTTGTTCTTTGAATTTTGTCATTGGGTTACCAAACCCTTGGATATTATATCTTATTATCCCAATGCATTTTTTCTTTCCTTTGTTGACTTTAAGGAGTCAAACATATCATAGAAATATGCTTCAAACATCTTGATCATGGCTGCAAGAACTGAAAAGACAACCTACCTTTCCAAATCCTCTTTCTTGAATTGCATATTATCCCTTTGTTGTTACATGCCTTTAATGGCATCTTGTATCTGAGATGATTGTGCTTGAGCCAATTCAAACACATTTTACTTAAAGATGCAGTTCTCACATGATCTTTGCCCTTCAACAAGAATCAAGCCAACAAATGGTTCCACTTTCTGAAACTTGAATTCTTCTCCTCTAACCAAGGCTTCCTTCTCAGTGACTCTTTATAATCCATCTATTTTTGGGTCAAACTTGACACCAATTGATGATTGAGTTAATTTTGGAGGTTATGGGGTTTTTACTCATGTGCTTGATGTTCCACGAGTAGCCATATGTCTTTCCTTCTCCTATTATTTCAATACCACAATCCAGGGCTTGAGCTCATCATGCACATGGATATTAAAAAAAAATTAATGGACCATGGGTGGTGCATGGTTAGGATTTTTTGAATCTTTCCATATAAGAACCATTCAGGAATGGTTGGACCTTAAATTGGATTATCATCACTAAAAAGGTTAACCTCACTCAAAGGATGAGTGAAGGTCAACTTTGGCCTCTTTCTCTTTATTTGGACTAGAGATAGCTCAACTTTCCTTTTGGGTTGGGTTGCAATAGGAACCAAGTCCAAACTATTTCCTTCCCCCTTTTTGTTTTTCTTCATTATCTAGAGCTTGAGGTTATATTGTCTATATTTCTTATTCACCTGATTCTTTAGCACAAGCTAGTGCTTTTAAGGCATCCTCTATAGTCTCCTCAAGATCCAATGAAATTATGTAAATTTATTCTATAGGTGAATTTTTTTCTTTAGGTTGAGATAAATAATATGCCATCTCACCAGGTCTCCTCTCCTCAAGTCTCTATTCTTTTGGCCTTGGTATAGCTTGAGTCTCAAGATCTTATGTTACTACATGTGGTTGTGTCATAAGAGGTCTAGAATATGGCATTGGTAAAAAATGGTACTTCATAGGCCCCATTTCCCATATATCATCACTTGGCTTATATTCTCTCAACAAACTAGATTTTGGCTTAATGTTGAGTTTATTCAACCTTACCAATACTTTAGTGAATGAAGAATATTTAGTGCACAAGAGGTCATAGACACTAGGGTAATGTTCATAGGTCATGTTTATATTTTTGGCATTCAAATTTTTTACAACCTTCTCATTGGGGTCCCATTGTCTCAATTCATCAATTTGTAGATTGAAGGAGGTCTTATGCTTGGAGATAGTCTCTACATTGTCCCAATTCTAAAGCACACTTATACTAATGGTTAAGGGAAATGAATGGAGCATCCCCTTCCTTTTTTTTTTACACACACCATCTATGTTGTGGAATAGTTGGTATTCCACTTCTTGCTCTGCCAATTTGGTGGGCACAAGAACCAGTAGCCTAAGGGGTTGACTTAGAGTTCCCTCTATCTTGATTATAGTGAAATCTAAATATAATGAAATTTTCCCAATGAGTTTAACATACTTCTTTATCAAAGGTCTAACCATCATCATTAGGATCCATATAATGGCCTCGAGTAAGGATAGAAAAACATAGTCACATGTGAATTGAATATGTTCCCTATATTTGAAAATATGCAATTTTGAGTAGTATTAGAAGACTGTTTGTTTCCCTTCAGGTGACCATTCTTTAATGTTGGGGATTTTGATGGTGACTAGAAAGGGATCCAAAAGGTAAGAAAACATGTATAAATGGTTTCTAGTCTTCTTCTTGATTCTAGTGAATTGTCTCTTTAAACATGTGTTAATCATCTCACCTATGGGAGGGGTAAGTCCTTTCTCAACCATAAAATACACAAAAGGGACCCAAATTTTATCAACATAGGTGGTGGAGGGGTTCCCATATAAGTTGTTTAATAATTTCATTATCATCCTAATCCTGACCCTAAATTGATTGATTATGATCTTTCCATTGAGGTCAAAGATTACTTAGGTTCATGAATATAACTATTGGGTAAGGATGGTTTTTAAGTCATTATTTTTGGACTATTCATTGATTATGGGTACATCCACCTGGGGTTTGGGCAGCTTATATTAGTTTTCAAAGGCAAGAGGGGAGATATAAGCAACTCTTTTTAAACTACATTCATGTACTATCATACCTTGATTAATTTTCCAATCCTTGAAAATAGGAGAAATAACATCAATACAATGTAATACCTCTAGTTTTGCTATAGCATAGTGGAGGCTCACCATCTAGATGGAAACTAGGTCATAGTACCTCCTCCTAATTTATGTGTTCCTCTAATCTTCTTTGGTGATTGTTAGTATCTCTTATATTGTCCAAAATAATCAGTATCAGTTGTTGTCTCATGTGTTCCGAGTTGCAGTGTTGAATTCTATCTTTGAAGGTTCTTCCCTCTACATTTGTAGTCAAATAGAGATCCATATCTTCCATGTGTTTTTTTCAAGCCACCATGATTGTGAGTTTGGAAAATTTGCTCACTAGTGGTTTATAGTTTGCTTTTAGATCAATTTGCACTTGCTCGGATGGAAAGTTGACTCTCTCAGGCTTGATTATGGTTGATTTGGGATTGAATTAGTGCCTTTGTATATGTTATGGATTTTTTTAAAGTCTTTTTTTAGATTTAATGGAAATGGTTTTTTAACTTGAGTGAGTTATGCCTTAGATTTGATTTGTACCTTCACATTTATACCCTTACTTTATTGAGCCCATAAAATATTTGGTTTTGTTATTTTCTACCTATGTTTCATCTATGTGGCATCCAGTTGGCATTTTCATGGCACTTTGTTCATTGATGTTGAAAAACTAACCATTGCCTTTTAAAAAATCTGCTTTGTCTTTCTCTATTGTATCATTATTCATGGATCAATACAAATCATTGATTTCAATCCTGATATTTGCATGCCATTGGTCATTATTTATCCTAGGCCCTGAGGTTAAACCACTTGGTAGTCATATAAGCCTTCCAAGCTCTATACCTTGTCATCCTTTCCAGTTAATGCATTCTCACCACATGGTGATTCTGCACTTGCTTGGTGTTCTATTAAAATTTTGACTTTAGATATGATCTATCAGATCAATCCCATCTAAGTGAATGTGAGCCATAGATCCTACAAAGATGCCCAATGTTTAAGTTATGTTTTGGATGTATAAGTAACTTAGGTTTAATGACTTTAGACTATGATTTTATTTTGTGTTAATAAACATGAAATAAACCTTAATCTAGAATTTTTAAGCTAGGTTTAGAACATAGTAAAAAGTGGACCCCGAATAATAATTAAAAGGAATTAACATAAGGTTTTTAACCTAAGGTTTTATCATATTAATAAATATGAAAAAAATAATAATTTAAAATCTCTAAGATAATTTTTATAATAATAGATCCCTGCATTCATTAGATCAAGCCAATAAAATAGACCAGAAAATCATGGGACATATATGGACCAAGCATAAGATTTCAGACTAAGGTTTGGTAAAATGTTTAAAAACATGACTAAATATTACAGTAACATTTAAGCTAAGTCCATGATGTTTACCATTTCTCCCATACAATTTTAAACCTAATTATAAGGTTCTCAGGTCGAAACATGGCTTTAAATAGATCCAATTAATCTATGGTAAGTCAAAATCTAATAAAGGATCAATTTTAACATTGAATTACAAAATCCTAAGCATATTTATTTTATAAATTAGATTCCATTGATTCTTCAACATGGATAATAAACATGTTCATTCATTCAAGTGAGATTTATTTCTGAGCTCAAATTTGATAGTCTCATGGATATCAATGATGGCCTCACAAATGTCAATTGATAGTCACAAGGATGTCAAATTTAAGCTCACATAATTAACAATAGGAGATAAAAATTTATGGTTTTGTAGACATCAATGATGGCCTTGTAGATGTCAATTGACAATCTTAATGATGTCATATTTAAGCTCACACAATTAACCATAGGGGCTAAAATTTGAAGGTTATATGAACATTAATGACATCCTCATGGGCATCAAATGATGGGCATAATAACATCAAATTTAATATCACATAAACTATAGTAGGTCCCATAATAATTTTGAATCAATACACATCATTTTATTGATCTCACCTGAGTAAACGTGGGCTATTGATTATGATTTGAGTAGTCAAACACAATTAGCTCCTGCAATCATAAATGGATTAAAAAAGCTTGGGACTATCAAAGCCTTAGACTAATAGTTTTTTTTTTTAATGAATATGAATAAACTTTGATATAAATTTTTAATCCAAGTTTCAACATAAATAGGACCCCATGCTTAGAAAAATATTAGTTTTTAGCCTAAGTTAGAAACATAATAAAAAAGGACCCTGCGTCTAAAAGAGTCATAACATAAAATTTTATCCTAAGGTTTTATTGTATTACTAAATACAATCAAAACCTTAGGATAAATACTTAAGCTAAGTATATTTAATAAAAAGGGACCCTCTATTTTCTCTCTTTAATCTCACTCTATTTGATCTCCAGCATCTGTTCAAATGTGGGTCATTGATTACGATCTGAGCAATTGAATGAGATTGGCTCCACAAATTAGGTCTTTGACTTATTGGGTCATCCTTGCTCCATTCGATCAAATTTTCCCAATTAAATATGGTTTATTTATCATGCAAACAATTACATGATTTAAGTCAAGGCTTGAAGATAAATAAGGCGTATGATAAAGTCTTAAGACTAAAGTCTTGTTTATGTTAATAAACATGAATGGGGCCTTACAACTAAGAAATTAGTCTAAGTTTGTAACAAGAGGGACCACGTGAATAATAAAATTGTATCAAGCTAGAAACATAATAAAAATACCCCACAAACATTAAAATTAGACCATGCCAAAATAAAAATAATGAGAGACTCAGGACTCAAAGGGACCAAGTACATAATTTTTAGGCTAAGGTTTGGTTGTGTTTAAAACACACCCAAGCCCTAGTATAAAAATTAAACTTAAATCCATGGTAATTTGAAAGAATTCCCACATGAATTGTTCCCACCAGTTTTTGAATTTGGTCCAAAAAAACCTATGCTAGGGTTTCCTGAATGAGGGTTTTTAGAAGCTATGACTTGAAACTAGGAGGTCCACTATTAGCCATATCAAGCAGATTTTTTAAACCAAAACCATGAGCAAAAATAAGCCAACCCAATCAAGTGAAGATGATATTCAAATATAAATAATGTGAAAACATGTTAATGACACTCTAATCAAGTGATTTTTTTAGTGTTAAGGAAGGGTCCTCATTTTTTAGAAATAGGGGTATGTTAATCTCAACAAGGTACAACCCAGGAACACCAATAGTTATGGCATGCCTAGTGGGACCCATTCTCTTCAACATAGATAAAATTTTTAGCTAAGGAGAATTATCTATAGTAGTAAAGGAGATCCATCATCATCAAGATCTAAAGATCTTTAAATTTGCAGAGTTCATAACACCATCCAGATAGCATCCTCATGCCAAAAGTTACTATAAGGTCATCTACTAAATTTATTCCCCTTGAATTAATTGAGATACCTTATATTTCATATAAGAGAGCTATATTACAAAGACAAGACCTTATCCATAAAATCAATATTTGTCTTCTAGTCATCTTATTGGTTCAAGCAGTATAAACCCCCTACTCAAATGGCCATCAAAAATCAATTATTTATTCCATTTAATAGAGGTAATCCATTGAACTTAGCCCATTATGGTGATATTATTATGTCTTCTCCTAAAATAATCCCATTATTTTTTGAATAAGATCAAGCAACTATTGTTGAACACATCTAGGATGTTGCCAACCTTTATTCAGTGTATAATGTTATTTAAGATAATGTGGCCATTAGACTGCTTGCTGCTTCTTTCAAGGGAAAAACTCTACAATGGTATAGAAATCTCTAGTTAAATTCCATAGCTACATGGGATGAATTAGGTGTAGCCCTAGTCATGAAAATTGAAGACAAGTCTGATCACCTATCTTTAATTGAATAGTTGACTAACATAAAAAGAGTTGCTCAGGAGTTCATGTTTGATTTTAACTTCAGATTCTAAAATACATGGACTAGGATTCCTATAGTGATTATACTATCCCCATAATATGCCTTCTTGTATTATTTAAGATTCTTTAATTTTTATATTAGTGTGATGATATAGTCTATGGGTTGTAATACCTTGCCAAATGCTTATGAGGTTGTAATAGAGAAAAAATAGTTTGATACAAGCTGGTAAGCTTGCTCCAAAGCATCCAATGACTATAGTCCAAGAGTTGAAATCTATTCCACCCCCTCAATTTCCTTAGTTTCCATCATTAGCCCCTATTCCACCTCTTTAACCTCAATTTATAGTGACCTCTAGTCAAACCAATGATCTTGGTGAGCTAAAAGTTTTACTTCAATCCTTTGGAAATGAAATAATACAACTCAAAAGGTAATAGTATCAAGATAATAGGCCCTATAATGAACAAAATTAGACTAATTATCATCCCTTCAGAGATCAAATTCCTCATTATCAAGGATTTAAATAAAATAGACCACCCTACCAGGCATAAGGAGCCATAGTTCCAACTAAACCATATGCAACTCTTGACCCTAATATACCAACAAGTTCAAAATCTATTATTCCCACACCACCTCAAAATACTTTGATGCATGACTCAAATTGGAAACCCTCCCACCTCAATGATGTTTAGAACCAAGCCTTGGTATCACAGAACATTATTATGCAATAAATGACACGAGAAGAGTTTTCTCTTCAAGGAAGTCAATATTAGGAGACAATTTTGGTACCCAAATGAGATTCTCCACAATTTAAAGTTTAGTCTAATTACATTAATGTAAATTGGTAAATGGATGATTATGTTGCTTTCAATCATGGTGGTGAGACTAGTATTTCAAAGGGTTAAGTTATAGCTATAACTAGAGCTAAAATAATAGCCATTGATGAGGCTCAAGATGTGATTAATGATTAAATTACTCCTAATTTTGATTCTAAACATATCAAATATTAAATAGATACCCCTACAACATAGAAAAATTAGAATGTAAACACTGGGAAGGTCCCTCAAATACCTCTGGTCCATAAACAACTAGTGGTTTAAAAGGTGCAACCAAAGGTTAGTGGAGCTTTATTAAGAACAATGGACCAAATGAATAAATCCAACATCAACATTAGCATATGGGATTCCAGAACCAATTGAGAAACAAGGAGTTATTTTAACTAATTTAGATCAGCCAATGAAGCATCAAGTAAATCAAGTACATAAAATGAAAAAATGGGACAAAGTTAAGGAAAATTTAAGTAAAACTTCTCCCTTCTACCTCTCTTTGATAGTTGGTGACTATTTAGTTCATAATAGTATGGTGGATAGTGGAGCTAGTAGCATTGTCATGCCTAAACAAATTATAGACAAGCTTGGTCTTATCTATGAACCAAATAATAAAGGAGTATTGAAACTATATGGGTCACAAAAAAATATAGTAGGAATAATTAATGATTTTAAGTTAACACTACATGTTTGTCCTAATGTCACCATTCAGTAGGATGTAGTTATGGTGGACTTGCCTCCCTATTTTGCCATGTGTTTATAAAGGGACTTTACCTCAAATATTGGAGGATATTTATCAGATAATTAGACATATCTAATGTTCAAGACCAATTATGGCACTAATTTAACCATACATTTTGAACCTATTTCATGATTCCATTTGGAACCATATATGCCAAGTGTTGTGAACACCAATTGTCTCATTTTAAATGAGGTGATAGAAGATAGTGCAAAGGAAACTAAATCACCTTTATATGAGATTCTAGATTTTTTATTTGATGATTGGGATTTTAAATCACATTAATATGATCCTTATAAGATAAATTAATAATAATTACTTGGTTTTTATTGCTTTCATGAGAAATATGCACCAATTCCAGCTTTGATGAAGGATGTTGAGTCTAGTGATGATCTTTGACCACTATACTTTGATGGGTCAAGGAATAATCATGGTACTAGGTTTGTAATGATCTTTATTTATCCAAAAAAATAAATTTACTTCTCATATATTATGTTTAAATTTGGTTGTTCAAATAATGTTGCAGAATATGAGGCTAGTTCATGGTTTAAAATGGGCTAGGAAGATGAAATCTAATGCCTTACAAGTCTTTGGTGATAGTGAACTTTTAGTTCACCAAGTGAGAGGTATTAATGTATGAAAAAATAAATTACTTAAAAATATTATAAATATAGGGTATGGTATTTACTTAAAGAGTTTTAGGCCTTCAACATTTAGGCAATATCAAGAGATGAGAATAAATATGCAGACAAGTTGGCTGCCATTGGAGCTTAATTTAGTGTCCCAGCTGATGTAAGAAATGAAAAGGTCCAATCACACATTAAGGTGATTGTAAGGCCATCTATCCTAGATAATAATTATAATATGCAAGTGTTTGAATATGATAATCAAATTATTAGATTTCTGCAAAAGGAAGTTGAGTTTTCCTTAAAAAATCAATCAAATTACTTGCAATAATATGGTGATTAGATTGTGAAAATGAAAAAAATAAGTTTCCCAAGGGATTGGCCACACTTGAGAACATATTTAGTGGTGATGATGAGCTAAGGAAATAAAACTCATCTTTATCAATAAAGGAAGAACATTATGCCAATGTAGAAGTTGCACCTGGTAAGAACTTAAAGTTGGGCAAGGTATGCACTTATTCAAAAAATAAAGCTTTCATTGAGTTATGTGTAAGTTTTGTTGATGTATTTGCATGGTAATATAGTGATCTTAAGAGATTCCACCCAAGTCTAGCTCAACATACCAGTGAGATAAAAGATGAAATTAAGCCAGTAAGATAAAGAAAAAGGACAATTATTCCTAAGCTTTAGCCTTTGATGAGAGTTGAGCTTCATAAACTCATTAAGTTAGCTATTATATTTCCAATCAATCACTCCACTTAGGTGGTAAACCTTGTCCCAACATAGAAAAAGAATGGTGAAATTAGACTATGTGTTGACTTTCATGAATTGAATAGAGCTTCCCTTAAAAACCACTATCCATTGCCATTAATAGAATAGATTTTACAGTTGGTTTTAGGTTCAAAAAGGTTCTCTTTGTTGGATGGCTATAGTGGTACATCCATATTTTTGTTAAGGAAGAATACCAATTCAAGATAGCTTTCACCATAAAGTGGGGGAAATTTTTATACAAAAGTATGCCCTTTGGTCTATTCAATGCTAGAGCAAATTTTTAAAGAGCCATGGATATGGAATTATAGGGCATTCTTACCAAGTTTGTACTAGTCTATTTGGATGATATAATAGTGTTTTCAAAGAATACAAGTGAGTACATGGTTCACTTTGAGCAAGTTTTTAAAAGATGTAGACAATTTAGAGTATCCTTGAATCCCAAAAAGTGTGTCTTCTTAGTTCATGAAGGTAATCTCATTGGATATATAGTTTCAAAGCATGGTTTAAGCATATATCCTAAAAGAATAGCTTCAATTCTTGTACTTTTCTTACCCAAGCATAAAATATCTTTGCAAAGTTTCTTAGGAGAGATCAATTTTATCAAAAGATACATCTCATATTTTGTCACTTTAGATAAGCCACTTACAACCATGTTAAAGAATAATAAGAGCATCAGCTGGTCCAAGAAAGGAGTAAGGAGTTTTGAGGAAATTAATTAATTTTTGTCTAGTGTTCCTATGCTCATGAACCCAAATTTATCAAAGGACTTCATTTTGTACACCTATGCTAACATTGACACCATTTCAGGCATTCTTATATATCATAACTAGAAGGCCTTAGAGTATTCAATAGGCTTCTTCAGTCAAGGCTTAGAATAATATGAAACAAGGTAATATTTTTGTTTAACATCATGTACTTTTAGTTATAAGGTCTATCAAGAAATTCAAATACTTGTTGTCTAATAATAAGATACATCTGATGGTTGCCCATCCAAGTGTCAAATAATTTCTCTTAAACAAGGATATAAATTAGAAAAGAGTTATTTGGATAACAACATTAATGGAGTATGATGCGGAAATCAAGATCATAAATTTGGTTAGAGGCAAGGGACTTTGTGAGCATTTAGCCCAAAACTTACAAGAATCCAATGAGATGGTTATGGTGCCAACTGGTGAAGAAGTTTCATCTGAACGTACCTCACCTTCTATCTAATATCATGATTTGGTAAGATATCTCTAAGATGGTCTTTATACCTCTCACCTAACCCCTTCAAAAATAAGATATTTCATATTGCAATCTATTCCATTTCTTCTTGTTGATCATGTTTTGTTCAAGAAAGATATCAATGGCATGTTTTTAAGATGCATTGAACAACATTAAAAGGAAAGGTTGCTTGAAGAGTTCCATGATGGACATGGTGGAGGGAATTATTCATCAAGGACCATAGTCAATAAGATCATGAGAGGTGGGTATTATTGGCCAAGCTTATTTGGTGATTGTCATGCATTGGTTAAGAAATGCAAACAATGTGTTATGTTTATTGAAAAAGTGAAACTTGTAGCCTTACCCCTCTAACCAATTGCAATGAATTATCCATTTTTTCAATGTGGATTGGACTTTATTGGTCTCATTAACCCCCCTTCAATATCAGGTCATAAATAGATACTAACTGCTATAGATTACTTCACTAAATGGATAGAAGTAGTGGCACTAAAGGAATAAATGAGACCAATGTTCTAGACTTATATGAAGGTCTAATTACCAATTTTGGATCCCCTTCAACCATTATTTTTGACAATGTTATAGACTTTGTGGGTTCTAGAATCAGCTAATGGGCAGTTCAACATAGTGTTTTTCTCATCACTTCATCAAACTACTATCCCCAAGGAAATGGTCTTACTAAGTCCATTAATAAGAACCTATTGAAGATGATAAGAAGAAAAATTAAAGATAATCAGATTTCATGGCATCTAAAATTGAATTCATATCTATGGGATGATAAGATCACATAAAAAAATTCAATAGCCAAATCTCCCTATAAGATGGTATATGGTAAGGAAGCAAGAATGCCTATTTCTCTTGAATTTCTTGCCCTAAAACTGATGCATCAAATTGATTTATTAGAGAATGAACCTTTATATATTATATATGCTTAGCTTATAGATTTGGAAGAGATAAGACATCAATCCATGCTATCCATGGAAAGCCATCAATAAAAAGTGAAGATATCTTTTCACAAAGGAGCTTCTTCACAAAGTTTCAAAGAAGGATGTTTGGTCCTCAAGTGGGATGAGGATAGAGCTAAGCGAGGAAGGCATACAAAGTTTTAATCTCTTTGGAGTGGTCCATACATAATCTTCAACTATAAATCCCATAATGCCTTCCAAATTGCAAGGATAGATAGTGAGGAGTTTCCTATCCTGATCAATGGGATACATCTAAAACATTATTATTAAGGAAGCTAAGTCCCCTGTGCATAGTTAGTTTGTTTTGCTTTCCTCCAAGTGTTGTCCTAGCACATTAATTTGTTTGTTCTTGATTTGTTTAGTTAGTTTCCCTATTATTATTTTTTACTTCCCCATTTTGATGGATTTCATTATATTTTCAAGTCAAAAGGTTTTTGAAGTCATGGATCAGATTCATCATTATTGGTGAATCTAAGAGTCATTTAAATGGTCTGAGTTCCCAAGCATATTAGGCATGTTGCCTAATTAAATCACCAAAGAAGTTAGCCAATTTTGGCCTATATATGCCTAATATATAATAAGAAACTAAGAAATGTCTTGATTGAAGAGTGATCTAATTCTAAAAAGAACATACAAATCCCAAGATAAGGTCACATAGAATTTACAAGCTTTTGAAACACTTTAAGCAGGCTTAAAGTGTGAATTTGGTAATCTTAGACAACCAAACCATCATCAATACATCATGTAGAAACAAATAGATTATTGTGGTTGTAAATTTAATAAAATCACTCAAAAAGCATCTTAGGCTAAAATATTTCATGAACATGATTTTTTTCATGACTTGAACATCCTCTGCAAATTCCATGTCTTGATGAGCTTTCGAAATATCTCAAGATAAAAATCTTCTAATTTAGATTTACAAAGTGAAATAGGAGTGAGGACATCAATTTTAAGCCTTGGTAAATAAACTTTTGAATTCAAATGTTTTTAGGTTTAAGATGGAGTTAACAAGTGTCCAAATCTTGGGAGCTAAGAAGAGGATCCAATGGCAAGTGGGAAACTTGACGATGTCAATGGGTCCTAAGATCTAAAAGTACATGTTTAATCATACTGAGAAGATTAATGATGAGCATAGAGTTAAAAGGTCATCATGAACATGAAGTGAAAAAGTGGAATATCTTAGGTACCTGAGTAAAAATCTAATGGTACGTGTCAATTGACATAGCTTGTAGGCCCGAGTAAATCAATAGAGAACATTCAATCATATTGATCAATATCAATGATGAATGAGAGGTAAAAGAGTCAATAGATCTTAGAGGCTAATGAGAAGCTGCCAAGTGTCTTAATAACATTAATTTGGTAGAAGATCTAGGGCTCAAGTTCATTCATATAGAAGCATATTTATGGTTCATGAGAGGTTAAAAGGTCAGTAGGATCTTGTAGAATAAATGTAGAGCTAACAGTTGGCACAATCTGAGAATCTCATATCAAGATCAAGGACCAATATTAAAAGTTAAAACCAAATATGGTTGAAGTTGAACCAAATCAAATGTTTCAAATAAAATCCATGAAGACAAACATGTTAGTTTTGATAGGTTTATCAC
This sequence comes from Torreya grandis, assembly GCA_037957365.1. NCBI lineage: Eukaryota > Viridiplantae > Streptophyta > Pinopsida > Cupressales > Taxaceae > Torreya > Torreya grandis. The sequence continues at coordinate 532,094 of JARHVA010001922.1, forward strand.
CAAAGCTAGTAGCATGATTATGACCCTTTTTTCCATTCTTACACACCAAAAATGAACTAATAGGGAGAAATCCATGCCAAAATGAGATCTCAACAGATTGATCCAACTATTACAACTACTTCAACACTAAAATTAGCTTTCAAATGACTTGATTCTACTATTTTAACCATAAAGAGCATCAATGTAGACCAAAAATAGATTGAAATGGACTAATATAATTGTTAGGTTGCCTTCCATAAGTGATCTTAGTTATTATGATCTATTCTAATGGCATCAATGCCAAAATGATGGGAAATCTAGATCATTATACTCCTTTATCCATAGTTTTACATATGATCCCCATCTCTCTCTTACCCTTCTACTATAAATATAGACTTGTAAGCTTTGAAATGGATCCCTTTCTTTGGCATGACTAGATTCTACCAAGATTTATAATATAATGCCTATTTGATGTAATAAAGATTAAATTCCTCTATTGTAAGCTAAATTGAAGTGTGTCTCATGAATTAATTGATGTGGTCAAGTGAAAATCTACTTTCCTTGCCTTTTTTTGAGTTTTCTCACCTTTATATAGTGTTTTGGTAGTTTTCACAGGTCATTCTAAGTGCATATATAGTCTGTTGGTCAATGTGGAAGTGGAAAATTACCTCCGATGTTAGGTTGATAGCTAATTTATGCCTTTATGTGAAATAATTATGTGAAACTAATCAAAGAGTGAATGAAGTGATATTTTACAATCTTGAATGTGTCTTATAGTGTGTCTTGTGTAATTAAAGGGAGCAAAAAATTTGGTGCATCACCTCATTTTTACATGCTTTTATGAATTTTTATCAATCTCTCTCCCTTTTTCAAGTAAGATCTAGTATTAGGTCAAGTTTAGGTGATTAATCTAAAAGTAACTTGGCCTTTTCTGGAGGCCTAACCCAAGATTAGGTGACCCACAGCGTACGATCATTCCCATGTTAGACTATGTCTAGGCAAGAGGACCTGAACAATCCCTTTGCTTAGCTAGGGTGTAACCTAAGAACACCAACAATTATGATTAATGAGAAAGCTTCATCCAACGTCAATATAATGTATTTTAATAACATTAAATTAGTATGTTCCATTTCCATAAACATTATTCTTTCTTTCCCCATTAATGGAGCTCATTAGACTTATCCCATGAAAATATATAAATTGTGACATATATAAAAATCCATGAAAGCATCCCATTTGTAGAAATTATACTTCTCCAAACATTTCTTGAAGCTCCAAAAGTAAATCAATATACACCAATAGATGAATAAATTATCTCCTTGTTTCTTAATGATAATGACATCAAAAACAATGAAAACATCAACTCAACTAGGAGATAAATGACATGGAATGATCTCTTGGTTATAATCCAAAAAAGAATCTTAACTCCCATGTTGCATACTTATATGCTAAACTAGTATAATGGAATTATAATGAGTTATATCATGATTTTGAAAATAATTTTAATGCACATCAAAGCAAGTTTACCATAATCACCTTCAATATAGCTATAATAAGAATATTAAAGCCAAAGAATTTGCAATTAGAGATATTGTTCTCAAGGAGAATCAATGACACACTAACGTTGAGAGAGAAAAGAAGGGAAATTTTGATCCTAATTGGTTAGGTCCATATATTGTTATTTCCAAATATAGATCAGGAGATTACAAACTAGACATAGAAGATGGAGAGGAGCTTGATGAACCTATGAACATCATGCACCTTAAAATATTATATGACTAAACTTGTTATATACATTTTTATTGGTAAAAATATATAAAAATAAAAATAAAGAAAAATTCAAAAAAATAAAAATGTGTGCATAGATCATCCAAATGTGAAAACTAGTTTACTGGCACTTTGGATAAGTACCATGGTGAAAACTAGGCTTCTGGAACCATGTGTAAACCATTATCTATAATTACTCTAGTTACTTAGGGGCATCACCTTTCAATAATCCATTGTATATTCAAATTTTGTCATTTTGTCAAGTTGTTAGTCATTTATCCCATAATAATGTTAAGTTCAGGGTTGTTATTCCTATATGTGAACTTGCATTCTCGCTCATGATAACAAAAAAATGTTTGTTATATTCCTTATTTCAAAAATCCCCAAAAAAAAACATTAAAAACAACACAAAAACATTCCAAAACATCAATCTCAACACATCTACCATTATAAGCTATCCTTCACATCATTCACTCATGCATCTCTTTCATCAAACATTCAAAACGCTTCATCAATCATCCATTTTCTCATCACTTCTCGTATTGGGAGAACTACATCTAGCCTGATATCACCACATAGACTTTGTCTAAGGAGGATTATGTAGGTGTCACTTAGAGGCATGAGGTCTCTAAGATCATCTTGGCCACTGTCTTCCCCATCATCCATTTCCCCAACCATGGATTAGCTTATCCTTATTCTTCTTCTTCGATTGTTCGGTACCTAGCCTCACTCTTGGCTATAATTGTCTAGACCTTGTTTGGATTGATTTTATTTACAATATCTTACATCCTTTGTTTGTTTTTATTATTTTATTATTTTTTTTTACCTCTAACCATTCACTTGGTTATTTTATTCATTTCTTTATCCTTAACCATTAAATTGGTTATTTTACTTTATTTTATCTCCATCCATTCAAGTGGTTATTTTCCTTTACTTTGTCAATTATGATCACTTTTTATTTTTACTCTTTATTTATTTATATGTCATTATCATTACATTGACATTTTATGTGTGTTACAATCATGTAGATTACTTTTGTTTTCACATCTTATTTTTAATTATTATCTTTTGTATGTTTACAAAGATTATTTTTTGAAATGCATAATATTATGGTTATGTTTTTACTATATCATGATGTAATTTATTTTGACATAATTTATTCTTTCTTTTTTTTCATATGCTTAAAACATAAATATTCATCATGATTATTCAATATCATTTGCGGTAATGTGTTTTATGCTATACTAAAAATCAGGTTGCTCAAAGTTTAAATATTGTTGGAAATCCAATGCAAAGAATAGAAACAAAAATAAATGCATCTATATCACATTCTAAATCCATAAACTTCACTCAATCATACATAAGTCATACATCCATAATAAATATGCTGAAATTATTAAGACATACTAATATAAATTAACATGTAATAAATATAACCAGTGTTATAATATATCAGTACATCTATCAATCATGTATAAATTCCATGTAAACTAATAAAATTACATCAATGTCCACACCCCATAGTACAAACTCTCATAACTCATCGTGAATATATATATATATATATATATATATATATATATATATATATATATATATATAATGTGTCTATACAAAAAGGTACATCTCAAAAATATGTATACGTTGATGAAATAATCTATCAAATATCCCTTATGTTTATGTCTCATCCTATCCCTCAAATAGAGTGTCTAGTCTTGACAATATCTCCTCATGTTATGGTGTGCCTCGTAGAGGACCCATCACATGTTGTACCTAGCCCACTGACCTCTCTGACTCCACTGATTAAACAAATCTATTAGATGCCAATCATCTCATAGAATACTCCCTAAAAGATGGTGCCCTTTGAGCATGTGGTATATCCTCCTCATAAAAACTCCTATTATATGTGTTTTTTTCCATGGCCCTCATCACTCTATCTAAAGTGGTAATATGCCCCTATCCAGCTATTAGTTCCCTCACCTATGCAAGCTCAGTCTGAGTTATGTCTCTCTCTTATCTATATCAATATGTTAGCATTGTATAGTCTGGCATATGGTCTCTACATCATGTGTCACCAATCCTATATCCATGCCATCCCCATCTATCCCATCTATAACACCTTGTAATCTATCTACGTTAGACTATAATCATCTAATCTCAATAGTTTGATCCCCTCTACCATATATTACACCCTATAACTAGTAACCTCTTACTACAATCCGTCGATCTCTCTATTTTGAGATCCAATATCCTCTTTGAGTCTATCAATAAGTTCATGTTCCTCCCCAAATCTTAGAGCATGTGAAGATCCATCCACATCCCATTAATCTATCTAGGTGTCATGTGTTGCTCTCATAGTCACATCATGTCATTCTCTATCATCACTCTCTCTATCATTCTTACTCTCCATCTCTACCAATGGAGTCTCTCCTCCAACCATGTACTCTATATCCAGTTCCATCCCTATATCAACATCAATATTAACTCTTGCCTCATGCAAAATCTTAGTATCCTACATATCTATAATGTGCACATCATATAGCTGGATAGACTCCATAACATATATTCTACCTCATTCTCATGCTCATTCTCATCTTCTATATCCTAGAACATACCTCCTGATCTAGGCTCCCAAACTTATACCTTGTGATTGTCTACTCAAGCTAACCATCAACCTCTACCTCCACATTCATGGTGGTGCATATGGAATAGTCAATCTAATTGGTCTCTATCAAGCCCACCACTTTAAATACCCAATCTAATATCCCTCCAATAACTCAATGTAATAGTTTGTAACTATGTCCAATTATGATTAATTATGGCTAGATCAACGGTCATATCTCATTGTGATCTTTCCTTCACTGACCATACAAATACATGTGGCCTAGTTGGTATATGCTACCTCACACCAAATTGTCTCATCACCCTATTTGGGTGATATCTCTCCATGATATAATATTTTTTCCTAATAATGTATCATGGAGTCATCTATAATCCATGTTCAAATCATCATGTGGCCACTAAAACACAATCTCCCTATAAGTTCTCTAGGTGATTTGATCATCACCTAACTCATCAATAGCCCTCATATAAAACTCTATATCACCAAAATGTGGTTTCCATGTCCTAATAATCATGTGTCATCTATATGATAATGGATTATCATCATTTTTAATGTTTATATGTCCGACCAAACTCTCTATATCAATGTGCTCCCATCACCAAACCTATAGTAATGTGGATGGACCAATCTCTATCTAGCCTAAATATGCTAAATGATGTAAATCATGGTATAAATGTGCTAACACACATGGACCCCATGAAAACCTCTCACCCATATTCATCATGTATCTAATCACATCTAGTAGACCAATAGGATATTGCCTCCCATTCTTATCAAGTAGAAAAATGACACTAACAATATCCATGACTACAATCATCAAATAATCTATCTCTAAACTAGTACAATAATATACATCAATCTTGCCTCTCACAATAGGAATCAACCCATCACCAAAAATCCTAAATAATGTATTCTGCTATGGACCCTATCCCTAGTATACACATCTACCTTGTATTGAGATACCCATAATCTGATACATGTCCTCTAATGTGATAGTCATCTCCCCTATCAATAAGTGAAATTTGTTCATCTCACTATGTCATCTCTTTGCAAGTGATGTCAATAAATATCTATCTGCTTGAACCTCTGGCATATATGCAATATATGATAAGTCACTCACCTCTATCATGCCAAAATTATACACTATGAAGCTTGTCATCAGTGCCCTAGCTACAGATCTCCACTCCATAATCACAAGCATTAGTAATACTTCCTAAAAATCACAAACATTAGCATTTAATTAATTTTACTTAGCATTCAAATCAACATTATCACTATATTCCAATTACTCATCCAACATAACAAAAACCAGTCAAACATTTTTCAAATGTTTCATATTTATCATTATTCACACAAAAATTTTGCTCTTACATTTTTTTTGTAAATTTGCCATTAACCCTTCCTCATGAATTCGCTACTACCTCAAATGAAATCACTTCTCTAACCAATGATTTCACTACCCTATTTAATAATTTCACTATTTCTAAATATAAAAATCATTCTTTTCACCTAAAATGATTTTGCTTTTATGTTCTATAAAATCACTAACCTATTTAGCGAAATCATTATTACCTACCATGAAATCGCTAATTTTGATTCTGAAGTCACTATTTTGACAATAGAGAATTCATTTTTTTATAAATTTTAGCCCTAATTAATTCTAATAAATGTAAAAAAAAATCAAATTTAAACTCACTGACTGGAGGCCCACTCCTCTCAAGTCTCTAGAATATCCTCACTCACTCTGCTCAATTATCGTTGTGTGGAATGCAATCCATGTTTCCTCTCAAGTCTCAAAGCAAAATTTTCAAATCAAAATTTTTAACAAATAATATTGATAATAAAATTTGTACAAATTAATTTATATTCCCTCATTTGTTCTACTTATATTCTCAAATCCTATCAAATTTTATTTCCCCCCATCCCTTTATCCTACTCATTTGTTCATCCATTTTTCAAATTTCTAGATACATTAAATCAATTTAATTCAAATTTATTTTCAAAACCTTGCAATAATATATCTACATAAAATAAACACAAATCATTTACAATTCAATATCTTTTTTCTATTTAAAGATTTGTAGCTTATTATTGTTGGGATATATCATTCCTATAACTGATCAATTGACCCCTACGTCATTAGCAAAATATTAAGCATGCTATCTTTGAATGGTTAAAATATTATTTTTCAAGTCCACACTCTATTTTTAATTAACTAGGGGCAACCTTTTTACACAACCAAAATCTTTCAAGTTTGACATCGATTCTGACTCCAGTTAATTTATCATTTATCCAAATCTCTTTTCCTATTTTCATCAATTTTGAGTATTTGTCTATTTTCTCGTACAAACCCCCAAGAGGGAATCATCACACACATTTTCATTCATTTGGAAAAAAAATCTCTTTTTTAATCATCAACACTCTACGTCTTCTACTATTCTTCAAAACAGTACTGCTTCACAACACTATTTCAAAGAGGGGCAAATGTAGACACCTAAATTTCATTTAGTGTCAAAATTCACCTAAATATATTAATAATTCTTCTTAAAATAATTCATCGCATCTCTTTTCAAATTCAAATAATTGAATAAGTCAAATTAGTCAATTATCCACACTTTAAATCCTTATTTTAAATATAAAATCTATATTTTACACCTCATCCAAACATCTTCCACCATTTTCTCCCTCATCTCAACCAAACCCATAACTTTCTCAACTTCCTATGACTCATCCCCTGAGTTGTCAAGAAGTTTGACTTATTCCTGCTAAATTAGCTAACCAATCGCATGCTTATTTCAACCATTTTAAATGGTCTTCATTCTCATGGGTGAGAACTCATTAGCCACCATTGATTATTTGGATTACTCAATAAATCCAAATAATTTTTTTGCCATTGGATCTTCCCCCAAAAATCTATAAATTAACTTGAAAACCTTCATTTTCAAGAGTTTTGAAATTAAATCCTAAAGAATTTATACTTGATGCTAATAAATTTATATTCAAAATTGAATCCAAGTGAATGAAAGTGAATAAAAGCATACAAAACACCTTTTTCACCAAAATGATGCCCGTTCTCCTTTACATTGGAAGAGTGAGCACCATATTTTTTAAGAACAAATCAAATCTACATCGCAATGGAAAAAGCTTGCATATTTGAAGCATAAAGTTTGTATTTTTGGTTTTATTTATTTGTTGCTCTATCTTAGTTTGAATTTATCTTAGATTAATATTATTTTATTTTCTTAGCACTTCTAAATTTAGTTCACACACTTGGATAATTATTTTACTTTCTATTTTTGAAATTATGAAAATAAATCAGCATATGTAATATTGATCACTAGTTAAATGAATCACATTTAAACCTTATTCTTAATAATATAGTTACCTTAAATGATTTATTTAGTTAGTGATTATTAATTTTGAGTTATTTTTGAAGTTAAGTTATTAAAAAATTAACCTAACTCTTGTTAATCTTGAGGGGTTGTTTCATTATAGTATCAGAGTTGAGGCTCAAACTCTTGGACTTAATGAGTCCACTAATGTATTATTATCTTATTTATTCAAAAATAAGAATGTCACTTTAAATTCTATTTTTTGAGGGTACATCAAATCCTAATAATTTTAACCCTCTAATTGACCCAAATTTTTTTATTTTTGAACAAGCTGCAAAGCTTGATAAGATTCTTGTAGCCATGAATGAGACTATGGACCATATAACTACACTAGAATAAGAAGTTCATGGCCATATTAAGGAGAATATTTAGAATAAATCTAAATAAAATCCTATTGAGAAAGAATTTTCTAAAGAACCTAGGCAAGAGGAAGTACCACAAGATGTGATAGCACATGTTACTACTGAGCTTGCATGAGATATGAAGAAGGTAAATCCACCTAAGTTTGATGGAACCATTCTAGGAGATAGAGCTGAAGCATGGCCAATTGAGATGTAAAAGTATTTAGAGATTCATAATTACTTTAAGGTTAAAAAATTAGTTTGAGGATCTTACCATTTAGCTGGTGAAGCAATTAAGTGGTGGTCAAATAAAAATAGGAACACAAGTTGAAGTCACTTAGATTAGATATAAGTTCAATAAAAATTTTGGAGGTCCCAAAATGACTTTTAAAAAGAATAATTAGAAGAGGAGTGGAAACTCCAAAAACCAATTCAAGAATCAAAATTCCAAGTTTAGTAGTGATTCAGGGAATAGAGGTAAAGGATTCAAATGAGGTTTGAGGGTAAACTAGCAATTTGATAGGAAAGGACCACCTAATGGATGTTTCATCTATGGAGGTGATCATTACGCTAGGGAATTCCCTTGGATAAAAGCATATGGTAAAAATAAGGGTTCACTCCATAGTAGGTATCTTTCCAATAGAAGATTCACATAGCTATTGATAATTGATAAGCTGAGTTTTAGGCTTCTCTTATTGAGTTGTCATGTACTCTATTTCATCAACCAATTTTAATTTTGATTGACACTAAAAATACTAAATGTTTTATTTATCCTAGTATACTTAACAAGTTGTATAGAAAAGCTAGAGTTATGGAAAATACATGGTTGATTCACTACGAGAATGAATCTAAGGTCAAAGTTAAATAATGTTTAATTGAAGTTGAGATCAAACTAATAGACTTTACCATGGTAAGGGATCTTTTTTCAAATCCATTATGTTCATATGACATGATCCTAGGATCAAATTGGTTAGCTCAACATAAAGCCAAGGTAGATTGTCTACTTTAAAGGGTTGAATATCTAGATGATTTGGGTATTCAAATCCAAATTTAGGGAGGAAAGAGGGAACTTAATATTAGATAAATTTCAGCAATTCATTTGAATAAATCATAGAGGAAAGGGTGTCAAACATTTATTGAAAAAATAAAAGAGATAGAGGAATCCAAAGAACCTTCTATTGAAGATTATCCTTTTATCTAGGATTTTTGAGATGTTTTTCCTAAAGAATTTATGGGTTTTACCCTTAAAAGAGAATTTGATTTCTCAATTGACATCATTCCAAGGTTTGAACCATAGTATAAATCCCCCTACAACATGATGACAACCGAGTTAGTGGAGCTGAAGGCTCAACTTTAAGAGTTGTCTAAAGGGTTGATTCAACCAAGTGTGTCACCATGGGTACACCAGTAGTGTTTTTTAATAATAAGGATAGAACCCTTTGCCTTTTTATTGATTACAATATGTTGAATAAGGAAATGATCAAAACTAGGTATCCTTTACCTTGCATTGATTATCTTTTTTATCAAATGTGTGGAGCATTAGTTTTCTCGAAGCTTGATCTTTGAGTAGGATATCATCAATTAAGGATTCATGAGGAAGACAATAAAAAAATATCCCTAAAAACTTGATACAAGAATTATTATTTCATGGTTCTTCCTTTTAGGATAATAAATGTCCTAGTGGCATTTATGAATCTCATAAACAGTGTCTTCAGGGATTATATAGATCATTTTGTGTTAGTCTTTTTAGATGATATCCTCATTTATTCTCAATCTAAGGAGGAACATTTAGAGCATTTGAAGTTGGTTCTACAATGGTTGTGTAAGCATAAAATTTATGTAAAGCCATCAAAGTGTGTCTTATTTCATAAAAAGGTAAAGTACCTTGGGCACATTATATCTACAAAAGGAATATTCATGGATCCTTCAAAGATTAAATCCATTATGGAATGGCCAGCACCTAAAAGTGTTGATGAAGTTAGGAGTTTTATGGGTTTGGTAGGATATTATAAGAATTTTGTTTCAAACATTTCTAAGATAATAAATTTGACTACTTCTCTTTAGAATAAAAATTAAAAAGTCATGTGATCATCAAAGTGTGAGGAAGCATTTTAGGATCTGAAAAGAAGACTTACCTCGTCACCAATTTTGAGAGTTCTTAATCCAAATGGCCAATTATCAATAATAATTAATGCTTCAAGAGATGGTCTTGGAGGATTTCTCATGCAATAGGGTTATGTTATAGCTTATGAGTTTAGAAACTTTAAAATGTATGAGGTAAATTATACCTCATATGATCTAGAATTTATTGCAATTATTCATGCCTTATTGGCTTAGAGGCTTTATCTATTGAGAAAACCATTTGAGCTCAAGACTGATAACTTCATACTCAAGTATATCTTCACCTAACATAACTTGTATTCACATCAAATGTGATGGTTATAGTTCTTGTCAGATTATGATTTTGACATTAATTACATAAAAATAAAGGAAAACAAGGTTGAAGATACCTTTAGTCATCAAAGGTATATAGCATCTTTGGCTATTATCAAGAGTACATTTCACAATCAAATGGTTAAATTATCTCTAGGAGATGAATTATATGAATAAGTAAAGTTAGCATTGACACAAGATGCTCATGATCCTAAGTATGAGGGATATAAATTTGAAGATGATGATTTGTTGAGGTACAAAAGAAAGATTTATGTAATGTATAAGGAGAATTTGAGGAGTGTATTACTCAAAGAACTATAAGATTCTCCTTATTTAGGTCATCCAGGTGTGACTAAGCTCTTAGAAGAGTTGAGCCATTATATTTATGAAAATAAATTAATAAATATGAATCATATTTTGTTTCTCAATGTTTAGAATGTCAGTGAGTTCAGGCTGAGCATGTGTATCTTATTGGGTTGTTATACCTATATACCATACTAGAATGAAAGTGGAAGGCCATTAGTATGGACTTTGTTTAAGGGTTATTAATGTCTCAAAACTGACATGACATGATTTTGGTTGTTTTTAATAAACTCATCAAGGTAGCTCACTTCATTCCTAGTAACATTTTAGATAATACACCTATGCTTATGAAGAGGTTAGTGAAATAAGTGTATAGATTGTACAGGTTTTCAAAAAAAAATCAAATAAGGACCCTAAAATGACTTCTATATTTTGGTTGTCTCTCAATTTAGCTTTGGGTACTTAGTTGAACTTTAGTACAGCATACCATCCAAAAATAGATGGACAAATAAAGAGGGTGAATCAAGAGTTAGAAGATATTCTAAAGATGTACTGCATGGATTAGTAGTATAGGTGGGAAGAATATCTTCTATTGGTTGAGTTTGCCTATAACAATTCATACCAATCAGCATTGAAAATATATTTGTTTGAAGCATTGTATGGAAAAAGGTGTAGAATAACAATCAGTTGGGATAGGTTAGAAGATAGGGTAGTCTTTGGTCCATATATGCTTCTTGAAATAGAAGAACAAATTAAGTTAATAAGGTAAAGGTTGGTTGAAGCTAATGATAGACAGAAGAGCTACAGTAATCTGAAAAGAACAATAAGGTAGTTTTTAGTTGAAGATAGTATTTATATGGGTTAAACTACACAAAAGCTTGATTAAATTTGGAAAATCAGCCAAATTATCTCATAGATATGTGGTACCTTTTGAGGTCTTGGAAGTTGTCAATCCTATGGTGTAAAGTCTTGCTTTGCCACCAACTTTAACACTCATGCATAATATTTTTCATGTGTTATATCTTAAAAATTATATTTTTGATATTTCTCATGTGTTGGATTGGAATGCTTTATAGGTTCTACATCCCAGTGTGGTCATAGTAGAACCATTTAGAATAATTGACACTCATAAACTTAGTTTGCATAATAAAGAAGTGTCACAATGGAAGGTCCAGTGGGACCAATATTCTAAAGATAGTACTACATGAAAAGATTATGGAGTGTTTCATAAGGTATTTTCTCATTTGTTTACTTATTAAATTGTTTGACGTTATGTTTATTTTTTGTTGAACACTATTTTATTTTAGAATTATTGTTAAAATAAGTGTCATCATGATGATGACTAGCTTTAAGGAGATTGAATTTTACATTCTAATTTTCTTTTAGATTTATTATTATTGATTTTGTGGTTAGTGATTGATTTATTCAATGTTTTAAGTAACTATAATTAGTTATATTTTGATTATGGACAATATTTGTTACTTCAAATCATGATAGTTAGTTGTTTATATTATTTTATGATACATTTTAATCATGATTATACAGTACATTCTATTACAATAATTTATTTTGATTTTTAAATGATATGGTCTAACCACTATTCATTTGTTATAAGGTGGATGCAATATGGATTCCACCCTCCTAACTATGACTGAGGGAGGGTATTATTGGAGAGGATGGTGTAGGTGGAGACAAGTGGGGGAGGAGAGAAGGAAATAGAAACCCAAACACATCACATAGAGTAAAATTTGTTAGTTAATTGCTAGTTGGTTAATATTACTTGTAGCATGCATTTGGTTACTAATATATTTTTTGCATTGAGATATGTTTGAATATCATGTTTTCATATTGATCTAACCCTGGTAGTGTTTTTGTATTTATGAGATTGAAATTACTATATGATGTATGCAACTGTGCACCATGAGGGTCAAATAAGTGTGGCTTATGTTTGTTGAGGTAAATTGAAATGTTTTATTTAGACTACTTCATGCATTTATAATTTCCATAACTTGTGTGCTAAAGTCCTTTATTGGTTTGGTTGTGATGTGAAGTCTATTTCTGCTATATTGACATGGATTTCACTTTTATCTAGTAATATTTGTTTTGAACAGTGTAATAGCATTATATGTAGATTGATAATTATGTTTTTATAAAACATATTAATTTAGTATAGGGTTTTTGAATAAACCCTATGACATGTTTTGAATTGGTGGAATTCATTGTTATAATAAAAAGGGATGTGTTTGTATCACTGACAAGGATTTTAACCTTAGGCATTATTAAAGTTATAAATGTTTTTAAAATTAAATGAGGAGTATTTATCTGGCTGAGGCATAAAGTACATTACATGATCGATGATTATACTTAGAATCAAGTTTGATTAGTGAAGGATTTAATCAAGGCTTATGCATGTTGATGGATCAAAGGCATCGTTTAAAGTATGATTGAGGCACGATTGTTAGGTTTAAGTCAAAAATCCATTCAAAACACATCATTTTACATGGTAATTAGTTGATGTTTTCTTAATTCAAGGATTATCATGAGGATTATGATGTTTTAAATGACTATGCATTTTGGAATATTCAGATAATTGGGGTTGATTCGATGAGTTTCTAGACTCTTTAAGCCACTATGGGAAACACATTGATTTTATTTTTGTTGTATGGCATAGTCATTTTAGGGTTTTGCCTAGTTAACTAGTTTGTTGAGATTTTTGGGGAAATAGTCATGATGCAAATTTTGCATACCAGTTGGAAATGGATGGAGATAAAAGGGAGTCATGTATTATGGAGGAAGGATAGTAGAAATATAGTGGAGAAAGAAGAGCATAGGATGAAGAGAAATTTAGGTAGGGTAGAATTTTGGGCTTTGATGGAAATTAAGGTAGGATTTATTTTTAAATTATTTATGGTTTTTTGATGAAATAATTTTGTAAATGTCATGTAGATATCATTGGTTAACCTTTGTTGGGGTTTTCAAGTTTTGAGTTTATTTAAAAATATATATTTATATAAATAAAAGGTTTTATGAGGTTAAACCTATGGATGGGTATGGCCCATCCAGAGGGTTGAGCTCATAATGAACCCTCCCTTCCATTTTTTTCCATCTATGTTTAAGTTTTGTAACATGGAGATTGTGTTAGTTTGTATGTTTGGAAAATAAAGCAAGGGTTTTGACCCTATAGTGGTTTTAATCAATTTGAAATATCCTCAAAATTATTAACTGACTACGTATATTATATTTAGAGTTATTGTTTAATGGTTTTAGATTAAACCCTTCAATAAGGGCATCCTTACCATATTATGCACAAAGAGGAATTGGGTTTCCACTTGTAGTGTTAGGGTTTGGTTTTTTAATAATAAAATATATAAATACTAATGTCATTCATACATGATCTTGGGGATAGGTTTGACCAATCCACAAGGTCAAATATGAAGGAACCTCTATGCTAAAAACTAGTGTCTGGGAATATTTGTGTTGAGATATTAACATGGTTGGGTGTATATTTTATGATTGATACATGGTTTTGATTTGGGTCGATTCATTGAAACATGAAAATTAGATTAGATAGTTCAATATACAAGTTTATTGGTATATATGTTTGCCTGGACTAGTTTAATTTATTACAAGGGTTTTTATTTTATTTGACACTGATAAAAGTTAAATTGTACATATAGTTATATGGTTTGAATATGTAAAATGACTATGTAAATTTGATATTGGAGTATATTTAATTTTGATGGATATTATAGATATATTAAACATGGATTTGATTTAAGTTGTTTAAATGAGTAAAATGAAATCTCAGATGGAAGAATATAGATTGTGTTTTGTATTATTACTCATTTGATTCTTAACACTATTATTTATAATTCTAGTTTTGGGAAATTTAAACCAGAGTTGGAAAAAAAATTCTACTTCTTAACCTATGGATTATAGATGTAAGGGAGTCTTAAAAGATGTTAGACTAAATATTTAGTTAATGGTTTGAATTTGTTTAAAGGTTTCATTGATTAGTTGAATAAGACTAGTTCAATATTGAGTGAACTACGTAGCTAGAGGATTGACTATAAATAGTCAACCCTATATCTACTAGACAATTCATGAATATTTAGAGTTGCGTTGAGATAGGAAATTATATTGAACCAAATATTTTTGGTTGTTGTATGAAAATAATTTGGAATAAATATTAAATTAAAATATGAGAGCCACTAAGGATTTTATATATACATACATACATACATACATGTGTGTGTGTGTGTGTGTGTGTGTGTGTGTGGGGTAAAGTGTAGACACACACACACTTTTGCATTCAGTTGAACCTTGTGTTTAATTCAACATTATATGGTATATATACGAGTGTGTGTGTGTGTGTGTGTGTGTGTGTGTGTGTGTGTGTGTGTGTGTGTGTGTGTGTGTGTGTGTGTGTGTGTGTGTGTGTGTTTTAAAGTGTAGACACACACACACTCTCTTTTGTATTAAGTTGAACCTTGTGTTTAATTCAAAATTATATGGTATATTTACGAATGTTTGCAATTGAATCTTGTATGATATTTGAGTGGTTGTTCATTGACAAATGCTTTATATGGAATGATGTGTAAATTATTGGGTGTTATTTTGTTATTATGCAAAATTGAAACCTGAACTTTATTATTTGTATATTAAATCTAAAGCTTACTTGGATTCAAACATTTTTTGACTTATTAACAATTTTTATATGATTACTTAGTAGTGATTATGTTATAATTTTATAAAAGAGTTTCTGAGGATTGAAATGACTGTCATGAAGACAAGGGAATTTATATATTTGGGACTGATAGTTAAATGAAATCCAAAACTATATGAAAAATAATTTGTAATTAAATGATCAAAAAATTGATTATGATTTAAATATTACTATTGTTTACATTTAAATGGAATTAGTTATTTGATTTAAGAGGGTTGATTTTATATCTTTTTGCTAATTTTACCATTTAGATGTTTATAATGACTTGTCAAAAATATTATAGTATCTTTGTATTCATGCATGCTAAGGCACTCATTATGTAATCTTTGAGTGTTTTAAATCTATGTATTTTAGAATTAATATGCTTATCTAGTATTACTAACATTAAATAAATAGGTATAATGAATTTTATGTACTTATTTTCATTAATAGATATATTAGAGTTACTCAAATGAGTTGTGTGTGTGAATTTGACTAATCTTGAGATCTAGAAAACTATATTAAAACTTTGGCCAAATTAATCTTTATGGTTTGAACATTGTCATTTCACCTATTTGATTTAGTTTTCATGTATTGCATGATATCATGTTAGAATGTATTTCTTTATGATATACATGTGATAGTTATTTTATAGCACATGGGATTCTTGTTGACTTTATTGATTTTTGCACTATCACTATCTATCCATCTATGAAGTAAGGGTCATTCCCTTGTTGAGAGATTATACGGAGGATCAATAGTCTATAACTGATGTGGAAAAGCACTTAGATGATACTCTCTCTCCCATTATAATAGTCAAGCAATAGAAGCTTTAGTCAAGATTATTTTTTGATAATAATGAATTCCTGAGACTCTTAAATTATGTGGAACATTATATAATTATAATATGAATAATCAAATATGTATTATTGTGTAATTGTACTATCTAATGTAAATTGTAAATAACACTAGTAGGCTATAATATTTCTATACTTATTTTACTTTTTAATCAATAGTGGCCAAATTATTATCTTGGATAATTATTATACTTTCTATTGTTAAAATTATGAAAGCAAATCAACATGTGTAATATTGATCACTAGCTAGATTAATCACACTTAAAACTTATGGTTAATAACATAGTTATCTTAAATGGTCCATTTAGTTAGGGATCATTAAAGCTAAATTAGTTTTAAAGTTATGTTAAAAAAATAACCTAACTCTAGTTAACCCTGAGGGGTTATTGCATCTTTTTTTGCTTTAATTGTACTTTTTGAATTTTTTGTTTCTCTAAATTATCCTTTGGGACCCATACTTGTTCTTTTTTCACTTATACTTTAGGAGATGCCCTAAAAAATTGAGTGGACATAGGATCACCACTATCAATTGTACTTTGTATTTTGTTCTTCAAAGCTAAATAATAATTGGTATGATGCCCATGCATTATATGATATAGATAATAGTAATTTGATATCCTTAGAGAATGTATAGGAGGTAATTTTATCACTTTATTTTGAATCAATTCTCTTAGAATTTCACTTGAGATTTTAGTATCTTTTTGTTCACTTACTAATTATAGATCTATTTTTTTGTGGCTTCTTATTTTTATATGAAACCTTGTTGGGTGCAAGATTGCTAGGTGAATATGCAAACACATAATTAACATTGGCATATTTTTTATTCTTTGTGTGTGTGCTATTATTTTTCCATGTTGTGATATTTGAAACCAAATACTGATTTTCTTTTATAACTCTTTTATTGATCTTGTCATAGTAATGATTTGATATTTAATGGATTCACAAGCACAAACCCTAGGTACTCAAGATTGGATATGCTTACACACACCATATATGGAAGATGTGAGAGGTGGAGGGGTTTGAGGAAGGGTATGTTGATTACCTTATTTTGAAATTATAGTATGGACTACCTTACCCCTTTAAGTAGTGATAGCATGGACCTTGTTAGAGGGAATGTAGTTATCACCCTCTTAACGGTTAGGAGAATGAAAAGATTCATTTTTAACCATTTTAAATGTTTAAAAGATTGAAATGAGAATAGGATAGGAAATACATGCAATGTTATCAAACACTCACTTTATGAGTATGTGGAGTGACTATCAAAATAATAAGAGCCATTAGAAGTGGTGTTATTAGTCTTTATATTATCATCAATATTTGTATGTACATATTTTGGATTATTGTTCCATTCATGAGCATGATTTTAAGGTGTTACAAAAAAAAAAAGCTAATTATTTCATTTCTTGGTATCCATGAGACCCTCATAAACAATGTATTGATCATCAGGAAGATTGAATATTAAATCCAAAGGAAAAGGCTCTTTAGGTTTTTTATTATGGATATTCATTTTGAAAGTTTTAAATCCAAACACAACCAAATAAACAAGCACAAAGGGTTGGGAAACAAGGATAAAAAACATGGCCACCCTGCATGGCGTTACTGTCAATTTAACTGAGGATTTTCTTGCCGAGGTTACAGGGTTGTCTATGGAAGGAATCAAATTTTCAAAGCAAACCAGCATATCGAACGAAGCATTCTGCAAATTCCCCAAAACGGATGAGGAGGAGCAAAAAATAGTAAAAAATGGGGATTTTTATGATTTGGACCAGATAAAAGGGATTTGGAGGGACGTCCTAAGCTGTATCAGGGAATATTTCATCCTAGATGGTAGAAGTAAACGAGTGCATAAGTTCCACTTCGTCTTCCTCAACCACTTCAGGCATAAGGTAAGAATATCTTTTCCTTTCTACCTTCGCTACTCCCTGATTCAAAGCCTTTATGCTCATAAAAAGAAAGACTTGCGCCCTATTCTTCACGAAGGCCTTATTCTGCTCATTGAAGGCTTTTGCAAGAACAAGGCACTGGTAAAGAACCCCAAACAGGGGAAAAACAAGTTGATAGGGAATAAAAAGGATGAAAATGAAAGCAGAAGAGGAAAAATTAAGACCCCTAATCCCAATACACAGAATGCAGTAGGAGATAGGGGCTGGGAGAGAATTGGAGAATCCGTGGAGGAAAAACGGGTGGAAGAAGATGGAACAGAGAGCTGGGAAACCAACTCTAGTAACGACGAAGAAGGACCTGAGGATATGGAAAAAGATAAAGTCAATACTGAGGAGGACTCTATTTCTAGAACAGAAGAGAGGAGGAAGACCGGAAAGATGAGGAGGATGATACTGTCCAGGAAGATTTTGGTGAGGACCCAATGTCAAAGAATGAAAAGGAAATCCCAGTCCAGGAAAATATCCAAAACATGGAGATAGAAATTGAAGAAGGATTCAATGAGAGGGAATTAAAGAGCCAAGAAGACTTCTTTGAAGAAGCTAGAAATAGCCCAAATGAAAAGGCTGAGGACTGGAAAGGGAAGAAACAGAATGAAGAAAAACACACCCCTTTGATTTGGGTTAACAGTAAAGTTGAGTGTTCTTCCCAATTAGATGCCTGGCTGTGTAGGGAGATCATTAATCTAAAGAAAAAAGTGGAAACATTGGAAGAATCAATGAAAGCTGCTTGGAACAAAGTAAATGACATGGAGAATCAGTTAAGCCAGATCCCTGTGAAGCTTAAAGTTTATGAAAACAACCTCCGGGAGCTTATAAAGGAAAATAGAAAGAAAATGGATGAAGTAACATCCAACTTTTGTGCAGCTACTATCAGTATTGGGAAACGTGCCAATGAGGAGACGAAAATAATAGAGGGCCCCTGCAAGAGGACAAGGCAAAGTTCCAGAAAGAAAGACACACAAAAAGGAGACTTGCTGGAGGCTGCCACTCGGGAAATTGCTTTGAAAGAAAAAGAAGCCATGAAGTTGATCCTGGAACTGGATGAATAATCCGGTCTTTTTTCGGTTAAGAAACTGGTACTGATCTCTGGTTTTATTTTGCTAGTTTTCAGTTAGTTGTTCTTTCAGACTTTTGTTTTTTGGGTCCTGTTTGGCTGTATCTCTATGGTTTCAGGACCATTCTTTTTCTATTTTTACTACTTCTATGTAGTGTTTTAAGGCGATGCCTGTGGACTTGGTTTGCTCTTTTTTTGTTCTTTGTTAAAGGGTTTCGGGGCCCCTTCAAAACCTGCTTTAACCTCTAATCTAAAACAAGGATAAAAAACATCACATATACCATGCCCATATAAAAATTATATCTAGAAATAAATACAACAATCTAAAACTTTAAAAATTTGAAACCCTAGGGCAAGCTAGGGTTTGATTCAATTAGACTAATAACATTCAATTAGACTCATAACTTGCGTTCACCAAATGTTTAAAACTTTTTGGAAAGAGTTAGAGGGAGAATAACCTAATGAAACAAATGGATAAGTTAATCTAAAATCATGGCAATTAAATAATTTAGATTCACAATATAATGATACAACGTTGAATTATTAAAGTATGCTAAATATAAAAAGAACAATGTCAAATATAATTCTAAAAATTTTGACATGAAGAATAAATAATACTTAATGTATTTATTTATGTGAAAGTAAATAGAATAAGTTCATGTGTATGAAAAGATAAGATGATGCTTTGATTTAATTCATCAAATTCTATAAATTAGATCTCTAGTAGCTTGGACACTACCATTGATTCTTATGTCCTAGTTTTAATGCTTTTGTCTATAATGAAGTACATGTTCTTTCTAGGAGTGACCACATATGCCTGTTAAGGTTTACCATTGCCTTGTATATTCTCTATTTAGATTATACACAAAGGTTAGTATGTAACTAAAATGGTAGGTACTCTGATTTGGGCATGCCATCTTGTAAAAATGTGGATTAAAGGACTCAAGTTAATTAGAGCTAAATTCAAAAATCCCTCTATCAATAAACACTCCTACATATCCATATGCTCTAAAGAGGGCCTTAGACTAATGTATTTATTCCCCTTATGTGGCCTTGTGTGTGAAAAATTGTGTAATACACTATATGCGAGTGTATGTAGTGATCTAACTTGTAACTTGATAAATATTTCTCATGGGTTTCTATTTAAATTCTTTAGATCTGTAATAAGACTACTCATATGATTTATTTGAAAATAGGAAAGCATGATATATTTTTTAAATATTGAGATGTGTTTTTTATTAGTATAAGATAGATGTGTGTTTGATTTGTACGTGATAATAAATGGTATTTTACTTACATTTATACAACACATTTTAAAATTATCTCATAGGAGCATTAACTAAGATAAATAGGCTGACCTATACATGTTGAAGGATTTGAACATGTGACCATTTATAAGGTTCAAACACTAGCATCAGACCTGGGACACTAGCATCGATGCTAGTGTCCTAGTCTGTATGGTATTGTCTAAGAGGATAAAAAGTTGTTGAAGATATGTTATTGACAGAGTAAGATATTAATCAAGTCTTATACAAATTATGGGCTACAAGTGATCTAGGTAATCATAATATTAGGTTCAAACTATAGATAATTATTTAGGAACAATGAGATGGTGAAGGTGAGCCTTTCAACATTGGGAAATGTCCTTAACTAAAGGGTTGAGCCATGAGTGATATTTTTCAAGTGTATATTACTATTTTATCATACCAAATTATATTTTGGTAGTATAAGTATGTATGGAGTGTTAATTATAGAGAATGATTTTTGGATAAGGACTAAGGTATGGTAAGGGACAAGTGTTACCTTCAAATTGGCCATTAGGTTGAAGTGTTTTGGCTATAAGAGCATGGAAATCCTTCTTTGGATAAACTTTTTACTCATTTTGAATTTGATATTGGAGGAGAGATTGAGAAAGGAGAGAAGGAGGAGGAAAGCTAGTGTCCAAGACTTGTAGGATATTTCCTTGTGCATATCCAAAAGGTGGATCCAAGGTAGGCTTCCTTGTCAGCTATTTTATTAAAAAATTATATTTTTAAATGATTATATTTCTTCCTTCTCATATTTTTGATTTTTCTAAGAGATGTAAGGCCATTTGTCTTACCCTCTATCTTTTTGTTTTCAATGGATTGTGTCAATGCCCACCATGTGGATTTGATTACCCATTTGGGCTTGGAGATAAAAAAACACTCATTCATTTGTTGGTTGTTTTTACAACCCTCTTTGAGATTTAAAAAGGTAAATTTATGTTTCTCATATTGGCTTAAATTATTTTCATAGTTTATACATATGTATGTAGGTTTTGGTCAAAGGACCAAAGTTCCAAGTCCTCTCATAAAGATATTACACATAGGGTTTGGGCAAATGAAATACTCCAAGGTCCTTCTTCTCCCACCCTCATAGTGTGGACTATATAAATTATTGTCCATAATGGATGAGTGAGGATTCTTGCTACATTTTGTTTATTAGTGGTTGCATCTATGTTTATACCTCTTATTATGAAAGTTTCTTATTGATGTATTATGGATTATGTTTTGGGTGAACCTGAAAACCTCTTGATACAAGTGAGTGTAGTTGAGACACCTAGTTATTCCTAATTGGTGTGGTACCTTGATAATACCTACCTACTTGCATACATATATCATCTTTCCTTGAACCTTTGGTGTCACCTATGTTTAAATATGGGAATCATAGGCTTATAGATGCCTAAGGCAACCACTTGGATTATTTTCATTAAGATAAACCAATGGCCAAGGATGTTGGCCAAATGGCTAAAACTTCTTATATTATTCAAACCAGAATATTTATAGGGAAGATATTAAAAGTATATAGACATAAAGTATAAAATTGGTTTTTGATCATCAAGGGAATACAAAATGTGAGAGGAGAGCATACACAAAGATTATGGCACACTTAGACACACTATAAGTATACTCATGAATAATAAATGAACCTAGGCTAATTCAAAATGAGTTAGGCTCTTCCTTTTATAAGACAAGGAAGACTGGCTAGGTGGGTAAAAAAAATCTTTACCTAGGACTTGAGTCATTGGTCAAAAAATTTATTGAAGAGAAAGAGACATGTGTGGTCTTGATGGAATATCTAACATCGGTGTATGTCATAATGTTCTTTTTAAAAATCACTAACAAAAGTAAAAGTAAGCCCCACTAAGAAATATTCTCACTTATTAAAGTGATATACTATATAATATGATGACAAAGAAGATACGACTAGTGGGTCCAACAAGGTTCCCACTTCTGTCAATAAATCATTTTTGTTGATGGGATTAAATAATCATATTATTTTTAAGACTTGAAAAGTATTACAATGAGTCCCATTATCATCATTTTTTAGCCTTAGATTACTGTAGAATAAATATTCCCTATGAGTTATCATTTGATAAAAGTATGCACCACAATGTTAGATAGAAATTATTCTTTTTCATGTATACTATGTGGACCCAATCCTTCAATAAATGAATAAATAAATTGATTATATCATGTATGGATAATGACAGTCCATGTCCAATTTGGCCCTTTGATTAGATCATAAAATTGGTGAAACTTATGTTCATTATTAAGTATTTGAATAGTGAATTCATCTGTATTCTATCTTGAAAGAATATTTTTTACTCTAGAATATTGTAAATCCATAGATGTAGCTCTGGATAATCTTGTAAATTAAGAAACTAATCATTCTCTAAGAATTTGTTCCTAGATTAAGATGTTTAATTCATTAAATTTGACATTTTTTTTTCTTGTTAGATTAAATCCTAGAACATGATGCATAAAGGTTGTGCAAGATTTTAGCTTAGCCAATATGCTAAATTATTCTTGATTCCTACAATATGATCGACTTGATAATTAAAATGATTAAAAAATTCTTGCCATCTGACATATTTGCCTCTACCATCTTTTGTTCAATGATCATTTTCTTTAAAAGTGAATAATTTGGTATATTCAATCTTGATCAAGGATTGGTTTAGATGCATAAGTCTTAAATAAATATTTTCTAAACACTTCTTGATAGCATATATTTCATTGGTAGAGGATATCCATTTTTTAACATATTAAATAAATACTTAGTTGGCATATTCACAAACATGTTCTTTACCATTTTCAATATAATATAAAATTGCTCCCCATGAATAATCATTGGTATCAGAATATAGGATATAATTATCTATAAGAGGAACATGTAAATATGGAAAATATTGTACCTTAACTTTTATCCTATGAAACTACTTGGGTTAATTCATTTATCCAAACATATTTCTTATTTTTCTTCAATAAATCATTCAAAACAACTTTATCAATTTATTTGATGTGGTTGGACTTAAATTTGATAATTCACCATCATACCCAATAGATTACAATCTTGATGATATAGCTATAATTTAGTACTTGATATTACTATCCTTGATTCCTTAGCTATCTGATAAAACCTTTGGAGATGGTTTGGATGATCTTCAATAGATTCACTAAAGATTAAAGTATCATTTATATAAATGCATAATAAATTAGAAGTATTTTTAAAAATTGAGTCCATATGAGCCTAAAAATAAGAGGGAGCATTCATCAGAGCAAATGGCATAGCATTACATTGGAAATGGTTGAAAGGGCAACTAGATGTTATCTTTGGTTTATTAGTTTATTTTACCCTTGTCTGATAAAATCTTGATTTTTAGTTGAATTAAAAAAAGTATTTACCTTTCATGGAAGATAAGACTTATCTAGTATAGGATAAGGTTATGGCTCAGTTATGGCATTTAATGTTCTTTAGGTGATGACCATTCTTTTCTTCCCTCTTTTATGTTCAAAATGTTTATTGACCATGAAGTCATAGTAGCAAAAGGAATATATTAATGACTCAACAAAATTATTGTCAAGAAATTATTCAATTGCCTTTCCCATGTCACTATAATATACTGTTGGGATAGAAATTATTTTTCTAATTTTCATTATCTTATCTGGTTGTATTCCAAATTCCATTTTTAGCATTATTTTTTTCCATAAATTTTAAGGATTGTCTACTTATATTTCTTCTTTGATTAATTCTCCTATTATTTGGTTTTTTTATAATATAGTATTGGGAGATGAAAGACACATGGTGGTAGGGAATTGTTCAATGGCATACTGGAGTCTAGGTGTTTTTACCCTTTCTTCATTTAGGGTAAAAATTACATGTGTAGGAGTGCAGCCATTAGGGAGTAAGAATCTATGAAAGATCCCCCATAAGGACATCAACAGGCATATGATTATATTGGAATAAATCATAATAAAAATATTTTCCTTGGATTTTCAAAGGTTCTTGATGTTTGTAATATTTGGATTTAAAAAAGTTTCCTTTAAAATTAAGGGTCATTTTTTAGTATTTACCAATTATTTAGGATGATTTCTTTCGCAAAAAAATGAGATGCACTTGTATCAACTTGACCATATTAAATATACCATTAATTTATATTTGTAAATTGGGTGTACCTTTCATTTAGGAGTTGAGTTATGTATACATATTTAAGTTCTTCAATAGTTAGGACTGTAGTGCGAACAAGTCTTTGGCATGTAGGATCTCGCAAAGATATATTGATGAATTCTTCAGTAACTTCACCTAGTTCTATAAATTATTCAATATTAAATTTCTTCCTTTATTTTCCTATTTTGCATTTTCCTCATCTCATTATTCTTCAAAATCATATTCTTCAAGTAATTCCTCATCATCATGTAGAGCAAAGTATTTTCCTTTTAGTTCCCATGCATCACTTGGCTATAGTAATTGTCTAAAGTTTAGGTTTTTAAATTGTGGGAGGTGTATATTTCAAATTATGTTGGATGCTCTTCCCATAAATTTTATTTGAAAGATATTGGTCTTGTGGTTTTTTCTTAGGTTGTATAAGCTTGTGCAAAGATTATGGATTTATGTACTTGAGACATCATATAATTAAACCATTTTAAAATAATACCCAAAAAATATTTGCCTACAAATATGGATTTGGTTCTTCCATCAGTAGCAACAGTTCCAAAAGTAGCAACAGTTCCAAAAGTTTTCATGGTATTAGACCAAGTAGTGATTTCATTAATGGGATTTAAATACCATCAATATTTAGGTGCCATGGATTTATGGGTCATCATAGTTAATGACATAAAATATGGATCATGTTTGATTGGTTTGGATTTGAGTGTAGCTTCCTTTTTAGAATCATTAGGCTTAAAGTTAGGTCCAAAATCAATAGACACTAGTTCTTGGGAAGAACTAGTACTTGTTTTGAGCTAGAACTGAAGTCTTTCTTGTTCCTTTTCTATCTAATTATCCTTTTCTATAGTTTATATTCATGATAAATTATTTTATAATATAGAAAATTTATCATCACAGTGGTCCAATTTTTCTCCAACTAAGTGAAGCACAATAAGAGAATAATATGTGTTTTATGAATAACATCCACATATTCAAAGATACATGGTATATAAATAATAAATTTATGGATAGATTGGGCATGGGTGTTTATTATGTTAAGATTTTTATTAATAGGGCCTTAGTTTTTAACTATACTTATCATGAGACAAATGTAAGATCACATGTTATTTGACTCTCAGTATTATTGATAGATTGTATAGTAGAATTAATATAAACAAGCGATTGTTTAAGATTTTGGACATCTCTACATAAATCATCAAAGCTTTCTTGAAAATGGGCATTATATCTAGAAATATAGTTATGGTGCTTGTATTATCCTGATGGCTCACTTTTAGAGGAATTAGAGGGATAGAAAGCATATGAAAAATAAGAAACTTGTCCTTCAGTTTATTTATATGATCCTTTTATGAGGTGGCCATATACCTCAATTATAAAAGGTAGTCCCATTTTATTTATATAATTATAATGTATTTTATCTAGAAAAATATGACATAATTAAAGGTAAAATAATGTTCATACCTTGTAATTTTATGCTTGGAACTAAATTTTGCTTGTCAGTTTCTATTTTGGTGGATATGTCATGCGCTGAGAAAATATCTACCCCTTTCTAGAGTTTACCATTTTTATTATTTATAGAGTATTGAAGTATACATGTCTACTAAGGGTGGCCATTGTGTGATCTCAAAATAAACAACTAATGTTTGTGAAAGAAAATAAATGTCATAAAAAAGGGTGTTCAATCCTCAAGGGGAGTTTAACGGGCAACAGTAATCAAGTTACTCATGATAACCACTGGGCTTTGGAAGAATGACATAAAAATTATAGATGCATGAAATTATATGACATCCAATTCCATGTCATACAATTTTACACATCTATAACTTTATTTTCATTCTACCAAAGTTTAGTAATCAACATGAATAACTTAATTATTATTGCCTATTGAACTCCCCTCAAGGCTTGAGCACCCTTTTTTATGACATTTGCTATCTTTTACAAACATTATTTTTTGTTTTGGACCTTGCATAGTGGACACCCTCAATAAACCTATATAAATTAATGCTCTATGAATAATAGCAATGGTATAATTTTAGAAAGAATCAGATATTCATATAGGATATGACATTCTCAATGAAGTTGAAGCTGAATGATACTATGAAATTCTAATTATAGATCCGACATAAATCATATTTGATCAAGAAGAGTGTTCTACATCAACACCTCATATTGAAGTCACAGAAGATGTTTTGAAGGTACTATAATAAATTATTCTCCTCATTTGAAACCTTCAAAAGTCTACAAGAAATTTGAGCTTCAAAATAATATATAAGGTAAAATTATGTACAAGTCTAATTTTAAGTTATTTGTTAAGCCTATGATTAAATTTTTAGAGTTGGGACTTGTTTATAAGCCTATCAAATCATACCAAACCAATATTATTCCTTTACTACCATAACATGAAATAGAATACATCAGGAGTTTGAAGAACTCTAGTTTGTTCAATTTTCCTTAATCAAATTTTTTATACAACCCCAAATCCCTATAAATATAAAACATGTGTCTTATGTCATCTTATGTGATATCAGACAAGACAATTTATGTTATGCTTGTCAATTGTCATGTATTTTAGATTAAACAAATGATAGATATGCTATGACTATTATTTAAATATGACTATAAGAGACATATACAAAGGTTGTAAGGAAGTCAATAATGGATCCTTAGATTTTTGGGTTTATTCTCATCAGTTTATGGTCTGAACATGTTTGGTCTTTTCCAGTATTCCTCAATAAACATCCAATTCATCTATAGTATGACAAACACCAATAATCATAAGATCATAGAAAACTTACCCTATGTTATAAGGCTAATTGGTTCAATATAGTTGCAAAAGGGTCTAATCAATTACATAAAAATTCCATTTGATTGGAAACTAGATTGGATAAATAATGTAACCCCAAAGCTTAATAAAAAATAATGAAAGATTCAAAGTAATGATGGATAGAATATTCATATTATCCCTCATTATTTGTCATATACCTCTGCATTCCATTCAACAACCCAATATCCTAAACCCATTTCATCCTCTTCAAATGGGATTTTTAGAAAAGGAAATGTTTTTTATCAAATTAGAGGATGAAAAGGCTAACCAAGGACCAAAGCCATAATTCACACCCCCAATAACACTCATGTAATTTCCATTCTCAAAATATAATCTAAAGTGTCATTATAAAAATCATGGTCATAATAATGTATTTCAAGCTATAAAAGACCATGATAATGCTTTAAATTGGCTTGAAGAATAAGAAAAGGAGGACAAGTGAATCCTTGATAAGAAAGTAGAATTAGAAAGTAGTTTTAGTCATATAAAATGTCATTTTTGTGAAATAAGTGTCACTTGAGACCAACTTACCTTAGTTTATCCCTAGAATTATCTGTGTAAGTCCAACCCATTCCTAGATATACCAAAAATAGTACTAAGACACCCCTTAGGCATCCAAGTCTCTTTTTCACCCACTCCTACCACATGGACATTAGCACATTCATTTATACTATAGTGCACTTTGCTATTGACCAAAGGGAAGTGTTAATTTCCCCTTACTCTTTACTCTCCCAATGGATATCTTTATATTCTTCAAAACAAACTTAGGATTGGCCTAGACCTATTTCACATTTTGATAAGCACCAGAATGCTATATATAGACCACTTTCATTCATTTATCACCTGATGAAAATCAGATACAAATACTTAAATAAACTCATAAACAATAGTGAAAATCAAGTTCATTGATCTCTATTCTTCCCTAATAATGCATACACCCATCTATAGCAACCTAGAGCTCAGACTACTTAGCTTTCTAGTCTCAAGTCACACTCAAACTATAATTCACTTGTACTTTCACTAGCACTTAGATTAGGAGAACTACATTGGTCTTGATCCCATTTCGAGGTATTGGTATGTAGGCAATGCTCAACACATGGGGTATTGAGGTCACGTCTAGCCTACCCTGTTAATGTCACTATTTTTTACTTATGTTCCACAAATACCTTAACAAACATGGACGCATAGGGTTTCATATTGAAATAAGTCAAAATAGGGATAGATAGTGAACAAACATTCATTCACATAGGCAAAAACTTCTCATAACCAGGCAAAGGTCCACCTAGAATCTCACTATCGCTATTGCCAAATAACACTAGCATAACACATAAGACACTAGCATGGTGTGCTAATATCCAAATGACCATGTTATTGTCCAAGAGGGTTTTTGACTCTTAATTACTATTTATGACACCTTACACAATTCTTGTACTAGCTTCCAGCTTGTCACTTGTTCATCTCAATCAATTTTCTAACTAAGTCCATCCTTTTTAGTTCATTATTAATTATAGAATAATAAAATAAATCAATTATTTTACAAATCAAAGGCTTTTGATATAGCTATATTTATTCCCTAATTTATTAGTCTAGCACTTTAACAACCTAGGGTTTTACATTCCATAACTCCCTTAAAAGTTAAAATGTTTGGTGAACCCAACTTATTTCAAATGCCATCCAAACCCTAGCCTTAGATGCTCTTAGGGTTTGTATCTTTTTTTTTTCTATGCTCGGTAATTAATTTCAAAATCTTAAATCTGATTCATTATTCTATTTATGTAACCTTTCATATATTTAATTTATTAAAAGGTTCAAAATATATAATTTTTTGTTTGCTTAGTTCCTAACCTACAATGGTATAATTCAATAACTAATTTTATAAGATTTATAAGAGACATTTGTAAGATTTCATTTCTAAACATCCTTATATGCAAAATGACCTTATCCATATTGTTCAAACAGAGCTCCTGAAATCCACTATAGGTCAATCCTCCAACCCCATAGATATAATATTGTTACACCTATTACAAGGGAAACTCAAATACTGCAATAACCCATAACTAGCCAACTCTCACCAGTGGCATCACTTCTTATGGCTAGTACACATTCTTCCTCTTCAGATGTACAATCCCTTAGGTAGGAGATCAATTATTTGTAGTATAAGGTGTTACATCTTTAGCAAATATTATGCCTTAGACTCTCATATGTTCCTACATACACCTTTGATGTAGCATATAGTGACAACTCCTTTGCCATCTAAATTTGTGGCACCCAAGCTTACTTTGTATGATGGTAAGGGTGACCCAAATCATCATCTATGTATTTTTCATGGAATATGTGTCCAATGGTTAGATCCTAACTAAGTTATTTCCCCTTAGTTTTAAGACTATGCATTATAATGGTTCTATGATCTTCCTAATCGGTCCATCACAACATTTAATCCATTAAAAATTATGTTTTTGGCACACTTTTTAATCAACATCAGTGACAAGGTTTCATACACTCAAGTTGCACAACTCAAGCAAAAACCCAATGTGCCAATAGTTGAATATGTCTTGTGATATAAAACTATATTATCAAATATGACTATCCCCATGGTAGATTGAGAACTCCAAGACATATTCAAGTAGATTTTATTACCAGCATATTATTCAAAAAAATTCCATCATTCATAGATCTATGTCATAAAGTGAAAGAACAAGAAGTTGAGCTTCTATCCATGGGAGAATTAAAGTACACAAATGAATCAAATTCAAATAATAATATTTCTAATAATCCCCCTTTTAAGGTGAACCCCACTAAAATAAGAACGAGCAAAACATAATAGTTAATGCAACATCAGAACTAGCCCCTCGCACATTTTTATCAGCTCCTCCAAAGAGACTTTTCATAAATATTCCTGAATCACTAGCACATGTTCTCTAGCAACTCTTGGAATGCAACATCAGATCTCTCCTTCCCATAAAAGAGGTTGATAAAACTAGGCCTCTTCTAATGAATTATGATTCCAATGTATTTTGTGACAATCATAGGGCACCAAGCCATACTACAAACAAATGCATCATCTTATGATATATGATATAGGATTTGATAGATGATAATATCATTGATGTGATCACTCCTACATAGTCACCCAAAGCATAACCAATGGAAGCGAAAGCAATGAAAATATTTTTGATCCATTTCCAAAGCATATGGCTAATGAGACAAAAGACACATCAAGTATTCATTATACTTATTAGGCACATCCACTACCAGCATCTTATCATATTCATATGATGGACACACACCTTATAAATAATATCATTGGTGTGTATCATACTATAGTGCAAGCTAAAACTCTCACCACTTTCTCAGAGTAGGAGAATCAATTTCTCAAAGCAGGAGATCATCGATGATGACTCATATTTATATGCACTCTTTGTACGAGCTTGCATTAATCATCATCCTATTAAAAGTGTCATGGTTGATAATGGTTCAAACGTCAATATGTGTACTATTACACTATTACATCACTTGGGTTATTCAAAGTAGGATATTTATTAGATAAATATAGTTATTTGTTGATTTAGTCGCCATGTTTATAGCTTCATCAGGGAGATAGTAATTCCATTATAGTTCAATCCTACACATGTGGCCACTAGATTCTTAGTTGTACTTGGTGTTGGTCTATTTGACATGTTATTGAATAGGCCTTGATACAACAACTTTGAGCTATTTCATCCATGGTACACAAATGTCTTAAGTATATACATATTAATCATGTGTTTATAGTTGAGGCCCTTACATATGAGTATCCTTTACCTCTTATATATCCAATTACACAACTAACACTAGTCACATATCCACACATAGATTCTATTAACACATCTTCAATATTAGTTGAGCCACCAGTGTAAGTGAGGTCTAATCCTATAGCATTACCATGTACACATACTCTCCCACGAAGACCTTTATTAGAGAGACCCCTACATCAAAGACATGTTGTGTATTCTAGATAGCTTCCCTCTACCGTATTACCATCTATATTAGTGCTACAGCATATGGTACCCACACCAATCAAATCTTCTTATATTAAATGGGTCCCCAAGAACCCCAAAGTTCATAGGCCTATTCAGTTAGGTCCATAGATTCATAGCCCCACTCCATAGGTAGTTTTAGTTGCATATCACTCAGTATATCTGAATCACAAATCTTAGATACCACTTCACATGGGTATAGTTACTCTTCCTTTATTTGATATAGGACACCTTGATATTGAGTCTCTTGTGAGACTCATTTGGTTAGTATGTTCTCATAGTTTACTTGTACATAGTTTATCTTGCCTTATTCCTTATATATAGTTTCATTTTCATGTTGTTTGTACATAGATTATACTTAGAAAACATAAAAACAATATAATATATTCAAAAATACAAAATCATTCAAATATTTGCTTAGAAAATAAAATTTTAGATTGTATGCATTTCCATGTTTACATTTATTCTAGTTACCAAGTATTACGTATGTTATCTATACTAGTATAGTTAGTTTTATCATACCTACATGATTCATTTATTCCTTTCAAGTGTTTTCAAATCATTACAAGACTAAAGTCCTCTACATAGATATAGATTTGATAATATATACCCATTAGGGGTACATACACAGATTCAACATTAATATAGTAGTCTGTTGGGGGCATTATACTACATAGCTTCTGGTTTGCCAAGTTATATTTTTATATACTCCACATCATAGATTTAGCATTGATTATATTTTGATATTGATCATCTTATACTACACATATTTTTTTCCGACTACTACTATAGACTTAAATTATGTACATCTTTGATCATACACATATTTGCACCACATCGTATGCATAACTTAATTTCTAGATTTACTAGTTTAGATTTCATTATATCTCTTTGCTTCTAAATCTATTCAAGTGCATTTGAATATTTCATTGTGTTATGGCTCTAAGACACTTCCTTCACTGTATGTATGCTTTGGACATGTGCCCATGTCCTTGTCTGTACCTTCTTGATTATTTATATGGATATTTGAACATGTCCTTCCATGTGGCTCTAATCCAATCTTGCTTGATCTATGCATATTTGGACATTTGAGCACATCCTTATGTGTATTATTTTCTCAAACTTAGTGACATGTATTCATGTCCCTTGTCCTTGGGCTACTTTATATGCCTTATGTGTTTGTTGTATGCTTCCATGTATATGTCATGGCCATGACACTTGTCTCTTGTTTGTTTCTTCAACACTCAATTTGTGATGCCATGAGGGACCTCATGCATCTCCCCTTCATCTTTGGGTGACTTGATGGAGATCATGCCCCATCCCACTAGGTAGTTTCTCAAATTATATCCAAATTTTTTATTCATATACATGTTTACATTATTATATTTATCTTGACAACCTTATGCATGCTAGATATAACATACATTATACATTACCAAATTATGCTTAGATTATTTTACATTATTATGTCATGTAAACACATTATATTGGTTTATCATGCACATAACATATGTTTTCAGTCTAACATACATGATGCTTAGATTTTATTTTAAGGATAGTTATTGCAAAAGTTTAATAAGTACCCTCAAAAGAGGGGGCATTCATAGGGGTTTATCACAAATATCAGACCATCCTAGTGTATTCAGAGTAATATTTTTAACACATAAACACAAATTAAAGATCCCAGACTTAAGGAAACATAGTGAAAAATATTCATATATAGATCAGTCTCAATCTTGTTCAGAAACAACACATTTGGTCAATAGCTTGGCATAGAAAACACTAGCACAGTGAGATATTGACCAGAGGACCATGCTATTATCTAGTAGCCCCAGAAATACAAAATTATATAATTGTCAAAAATATGCAGCAATTACAATTCAAATTTTTATAGTCTCAGTCACATATTATCAAATATGTTCAGTATATACTTAGCTTTTACATAGATTACATAGGTTTACTCAAATTGGAGGCATCATGTGTGGCATGATCGCTCTTGTTTCAATTTTAGATACTTAGACACATTATTATGACTTAGTCTAGAATCCATATACATAGATACCAGAGTTGGAGGCATGTGCACAACACATTATTCCCATATGTTTAGTTTGGCACCAGTACTCTCAGATGGAATGATAGCTCCATGTCATTCTCCATGTTGATACTCCAGAACACCATTTGCACTAGGTTTACACTAGATTGATGCTTTATTTTGTCTATAATGATTGGCATTCTTGAGTGGGCAATGAGCTACATTTCAAATTTCTCAAGTGGACCATAATCTATTTTATATTTTATAGTTTTTGAGTGGCCCTAGATCCATCCTACATAGTTTCAGTTACGTCCTACATAGTTTCAATTACATCACACAAATTTAGTTGCATCACGTAGTTTTAGTTTCTGATACATCTACTATACATGGGTAGGCAATGATGGATTCATTGCCAACTTGAGTTCATGAGCCACCTACATAAGAGGGTTGGA
The DNA here is from genome assembly GCA_037957365.1 of Torreya grandis. NCBI lineage: Eukaryota > Viridiplantae > Streptophyta > Pinopsida > Cupressales > Taxaceae > Torreya > Torreya grandis. Next base: position 566,281 of record JARHVA010001922.1, read on the forward strand.
CAAATCATCATTCCAATCTAAGTTATTCATAGATTATGATCCACCAAGTAAGGGTGGGCAATGATGGAGTTAAGGCCGGTTTGAGTTCTTGAGCCACCCACACATGAGGATTGAGCAAGCCATCAACTCAATTCAATCTATTCACCATTTGATCACCATCCACATACACACATAGGATGTCACCAATTTTTAGCATTAGTTCATGTACCCAATGAGGTGTATTCATTCCTTTCCTCTTTCTCTCATTTCTTTACTCAATTTTGTCTTTGCTTTCGATATTTCTTAAGTAAGGATTGATTCTTTCATATTTCATTTGTAGGACATGCAATAGAGCATGTTTCACATGCTCAAACCCAAATTCATGGGCTTTACCCCTTAGGTAAGACCAGGTACATTTCTCTTTTTTTATCCTAGTCATTTTGCTTTATTTCATTTCTAGAATAAATGTGGGGCAAATGTAGTCATCTAAAATATCATTTTTTTACAATGAGTGTCACTTAAGACCACCTTATCCTTAGCTTAGCACTAGACCTATGTCAGGGCCTCTCATGATCACTTTCCAGCTTTCATGTGAGTCCAAACCATTCCCAGATATACCAAAAACAAAAATAAGCCACCCCCTAGTCATCTAGGTCTATTTTTCACCCATTCTTGCCACATGGACATTATCATGGTCCTTTGGACTATAGCGGATTGCGTTATTGACCAAAGGGAAACACTAATCTCTCCTTGATTTTTACTCTCCCAACGGATATCTTTTCATTCCTCAAAGCAAACTTAGGGTTAGCCTAGACCTATTTCACATCTAAATAAGCAACAAAATTCTATATATAGACCACTTTCATTCATTTATCCCCTAGATGGAAATCAGATGCAAATACTCATAAAGAAACTCAAAAATAGTTGTGTAAATCAAGGTCATTAATCCCTATTATGCCCTACTTATACATACACCTATCTACAGTAGCCCAAATCTCAAAATTCTTAGATTTATAGTCTCAATTCACACTTAAAGCACTCAAACTGGCACTCATACTAGCATACACTTATACTTGTACTTTCACTTACACCAACACTTAGATTGGGAGAACTACATCGGGTTTGGTCCCCTTTCGAGGTATTGATATGTAGGCAACACTCAACACATGGGGTTTTGAGTTCATGTATAGCCTACCCTACTAACACTACTCTATTTTTACTTGTGCTCCTCAAATACCCTAAAAAACATGGAGGCCTAGGGTTTTGCATTGAAATTAGTCAAAATAGGGAATAGATAGTGAACTAGCATTCATTCACATAAGCACAAGCTTCTCAAAACTAGACAAAGGTCCACCCAGAATCTCATTATCCCTGATGCTAAAATACACTAATGTGGTGTGTTGTTATCCAAAGGACCGCACTATTATCTAGGACGGGTTTTTGATTCTTGATTGTTGTTGACATACCTTGGACATTTTTCATACCAATTTCCAGCCTGTCACTTGTCCATCTTAGTCAATTTTTTAGCTAAATAAATCTTTTATAGTTCATTGTTATTTATATAATAATCATATAAATTAGTTATTATGCAAATCAAAGGTTTTTGATATTATTATATTTATTCCCTAATTTATTATGCCAACACTTTAACAACCTAGGATTTTAATTGCATAGCTCCCTTAAAAATTTAACTAGTAGTTTACTAGGAATTATCTTTCGAGGATTATTCTAATTTTGATTTGGACCATTCTCTTTTATATCCAGAAGAAGAGGAAGAATAAAAACTAGAGCCATAGTCGTGTATCAGTCAACCTAGTAAAATATGCAAATGTGAAGAGTTGCCTGAAAATTCTCAAGAGTCAAAATTATTGTGGAAAATCCTTCCCCCTGAATTCTAGTCCAAAATTATCCCATGTATATTAGAATATTAGTATTTAGTTTTGTGTTCTTTTAATTTTTGTCTTTTGCTCAAAGAATTTATTGATAAAGAGTTAATTTATAGAAATCATCATTCATGTCTTGAATATTTTCAAACATTCCAAGAAATTAGAATCTTAAGCCCTAATATGACATACCAATAATTTTCCCATGTCTATTGGTTGTTGAGTTATAAAATATTTAAACATATAGGATTCTAATTCAAACATAATCGGCTACCCCATATGTCACCATGGCGGATTGTATTATTTCATAAATTAAGTGGACCACCACATCAAAAGGGTTGGCCCACTTTTGAAGCCTATAAAACTATATTCAAATACCATTTATATCTGAATGTTATTATTACAGATATAAGATTTGTTACAAAAAATGGCATTGTATGTGGGAGAAACACCAATTGGACATCCTTTCCTTACCAATTACAATTGTTTATTGATTATCTCACTAATTTAGACATTCCATTACATAGACCTTCAGGGTCTCTAGCAAAATTAAAGTCTATTTACTCCTTTGGGATATATTGTATAATAAGTAGAGATTGCAGAAAAGAAAAAGAGTTGTGATTAAAAAAATAAAATCAAAATAATAGTTTAATTTTAAAACATTATCCCATTCAAATCCCTGTAAAAGTTTTTGATGGAATAAATTTTAGTTAATACATTGATTTAGTTGATTCAAGGTCAGATGTTAATTTTTTCCATCCTTGTGTTCTCCAATATTGGACCCATACTCTAACTACTTTTCCAATTCATACTATGAATAATTATATCTCAATCCAGTTTGTTTGTCAGTTGGGAACCATACTATAAATTTTCCCCTTGTACAAATAGAAGGTGGTCATTATTATATTGATCTAGGAATCTCGTTTTTATATTCTTTAGAATCTTATACAATTTTTGATACCAACTATAGTTTTATCTACAAAGACCAACCACATTTTGTATCAAGAATCCCTCGAGGATTTTACCTTTTCAAATAACCTTCACAAATTATAGAAACTAGAAATATAAACATGCTCAGAGGAATTTCTTCACAATCTTCTAAAAAAATAAAGAACAAAAACATTGAGTAAAGCTCAATGCTCTTCTTCTCCTCCAAAATAAAATCTCAACATTTGGAGTAATCTGCATGAAAGTATCATAAAATTATTTTTGAAATCATGGTATACTAATAGATGGTTACAAGATATTAGAAAGCATCAAGAAAGCATCAAAAATAGGTACAATTTTGACATCCAATTTGCACTTGATATTGAATAAGAGCCAATTACTATAGAAGTTCATGGGAGATATTCTATTGATATATTTATTTAAAAGTTATCTATAGATAATTGGTCTACTGATGGGATGGAAAGAATCTTAAAACTTATAAAGATTGGTGTTTTAAATAAAATTTATATACCAAGAACATAATTTGAAAGTCATGTTGATGATGAAGGATTAGTCCTACATCAAGACATAGCAGGATTCTTAAACATAATTCATAATAGGTTTCCAAGAATTATCTTAAGATATATATCTGATTATTTGTTAAATGAAGAATTCTACAGACTACCTAGGATAGAATTCTATAACTATCAACATCTCCAGTGGCCTACTAGAATAATAATTTCTAGCTCACAAGTTAAAATTAAAAAGTCCCACATATTTGGTTGGCATGATTATGACAATGTAATCAATGGAATTGTTGTTCAAAGAGTTATTCAATGGATAATCTATGACATAGAAAATAATCCTCCATCACCAAACTCAAAACATAGTGGAGAAGAATAATTATGGTAAACGATTTAGTGGTTTCCCCATAAAATCATTCACCTTGTGGAACAAACTCCACATGGTTTAATGATTACAATCTTAAAATCATTCATAAGAGAAATGATACTTCTCATATGATTAGAGTGTTTTTACCCAAAAACACTTTGGTCAGGTGACCAACAATCACCATTGGTTTGATGGTAACAATCCAAAACCATATGACCTAGTGACTGCCAATCACTATTTGGTTTGTTGGATACAGCCCAAATCTATCCATTTGAGTGAAAGTCAATCATTCCTTACCAGAGTTATAATTCAAAACATGGTAGAAGCCATATCCAATTTTAACGTTATGTCTTCTCTTTTCACAAGCTACCACATCATCACTATGTCTTTCATTTCATGATAAGGATTAATTTGACTATAAAAGTACATCAAATGAAAACCATCCTCATATACAAAAATCTCCAATATAATGGCCTCAAGATCAGGATCAGAAAGTAGCATAAGATCTCTTATAGTATCATTTGAAGATTATAGCAAGATGAAAATGTCAAATATATGAATAAAATAGACTAAACAGGTTGGATTCCAAAAGGTTTTCTACAGAGCATTAAAAACATTTCTCACATAAACCTTTTATAAGATCATATCTTATTGGTATTTAAAACATATTTTTGAGGTAATAAGTATCCCTAACAATTGGTATAATGGACATAGCTAAATAAAGAATGATACACTCTGTGTGTTTGGTTTCTTGATCATACAACTTTTGGTATGCTTCATGAATTAGAAAGAAAATATGGAAAAACTACCTTCTCTATGGAGACTAAAACTTTTATCCAACCTTTCAGTAAGGGGATCACTTCTTATTTTGAACAGTTCTTGCTAAAAACTCTATAAAAAGATGCCTCCATCATTGAAAGTATTACTATTAATCCATAATCCTCTCTCCAAGGGTTATGATAGTCCTTATAGTTTTTTTTTTGATATTTCCTACTTGTGTTTTTATCTTGGATACTATAATATTTGACTAATTGTTATATATAAAGGATGTGATATTTTTGAGAAACTTGATAAGAACAAGAAAAAATTTCACCATTATGAATATTGTTTCCATGATATTGTTGAAGATTATATTGAAAAAGATGGCATTCAAGAGTTATTGCTCATTTGAGATTATCTTGAAGAAATATGGTTAAAAATCCATGTTGATAATAGTCTAATGTCTGGGGATGAAGATAGAAGTTATGATTTAGACTAGTAGCTTCTAGACATATGAAGAACTCTAAATAATTGGTTTTATCTCTACACCAATCAAATATGACAGAGTCTTAGAATCCAACTACGAAAACAAATTAGAAATTTTTCTTAACTGATAGGGTTGTCATCAATCATTTTCAACATCCTATGATAATGGATTACTTTGCTTTCACATGACCCTTATTGTTCATACCTAAAAGACTCCTCTATCAATTATCTCATCAAAAGGATAAGAATTTTTGTACATTCTTAATGGTTTTACTTTTACTATTGTTAGTTTTTTGTAAAACAACATTGTGTTAGACACCGATGGTAGAGATTATATTTGAACCCCACATGTCTCTTTATTTTGTTAATAAATCTAATAACCAGTGACTTAGCTATTCAAGTAAATATTCTCTTTTACCTATTTAGCTAGTCTTCCTTCTCCTATAAAAAGGAAGACCCTGATTTATTGTAAAACATCCTTTGTTTATTAGTTCTCATAGAGTCTTAGAGAGTCTAAAGTGATTGTTGTCAGGGAAACCCCCAAAACAATAAACATGCTCCAATCCCTACTGAGTCAGGATCTTGCTCTACCAATTAGAACACATGTGATTACTTCTTGTATTAGCAACTAAACACGAAATTATAACAGAATCAATAAGTAACTAGAAATATGAAACAACACAGGTATTAAGAGACAATCCACAATTGTATTATATACATAGAAGAATATATAATAAGGAAGATGCCACTTCTTCCTCCACCTCAAAGGTTCGCCACACCTCAAGACCTTCTTCCCTCTCTCTCTCGGTCCCAACAATCAACTCCAATATAGAATTGATGTTCACCTCTCCAACCAGTCAGTAACACGCTGCCAATTCACCAAGTACACATCCGTACTCCAAGTAGATCCCCTGCTCTCTGCTACCTGCAAATCACTAGACCTTACTCACCATGTAGACATCTCTACACCCCTGAAGAACCCTTGTCCTTGCCTCACCAAGTCCTTATGATTCTTCAACCAGTACTCCAGTGGATCAGCTCCTTGACCTTGCAGAGCTTGCAACTCTCCCTGATCATACACACTCAGCACCCCTTGGAACTAGGAGGAACTACACTAGCTCTCTCTAAAAGCTCTATGGCTTTTTAGCACACATTTACAATACAATGATGAGTCCATATATAGATCTCATCCAAACAATAATTAGACAATAATACAATAATTAAATTTGCAGCTCTCATTCTAAGAATAGCTCTAAACATGCAAACACTTGGTTCGTCAACCAACTGCCCGTAACATACTCACAGCTCGAACCACAGGTGACCGACGTCGGTCCCTGGCTGCCTGGGGGTGCCGACGCCGGCCGATCCATGACCAACGTCGGTTGACTTCCTGTCTCCCTCCTACCGTCATCGATTGTCCTAACCGACGCCGGTGTCTGTGACACTTCGCAACACTTCCTGCAACCTCCATAACTTCTCATGTTTGCATCCTGGTGAAGCTTTTAGCTCCACAACCTAACAATCTCCCACTTGGAGATAAATAGCTGCACTTGTACCTATATCTGTAGCCCATCTAATTTGTTTCCTGGTTTGTATCCCTCTTCAAGATGAATCCTAAAGACCACCCACCACACAACCTGTGATGCTATACCTATCATTCAAGTAACCTGCCACATCCGAACCTACACATCCATGTAGTAAAGAACTTGACCCTGCATAACAAGAATCCCTGCTGCTAGTCCCACTGAACTGCCCTCCAGTACTCTTTCCCTGAATTGGCTCCATACTTTCCGACAACCCCCACTGAATTGGGAAAACTCAGATCTATACTAGATCTCATGTGATTTTGAACCCTATTTCAAGCTAAGCTTGAACTGTCCAGCTATTGGTGAGCTTACTGATTCTGCATCCTGCGTAATAAACCTCGCCAACACCGTCTTCACATCAGCTCCCACTGGAGATAAAATCTCCATGTCTCTTATGCCAAAGAATTTTGCTGCTCTAAATTCTTCATAACACACCTCTGAACTAACCTTACCTTTTAGCTCAGTGAATCCCTGTATGTACAAAATCTGCTAGCAAACCATCCACATACGGTAACTGGATAATGTCGTGACTCATCATCCACTTGGTAAGAATAAAAAACAACACAATAGTTACATTGACATTGACTGAAGCCATGCTTAGTCATCCACCTGTCAAAACTTGTACTATTGTCCTACAGCTTCTTCAAGACCATATGCCTTGGCCTTCTGTCTCATGTATCCATCCACTCTCTTCTTTAAAATGAGAATCCATCTCTCTCAGTGCTTTCTTCCAGCTGACAACTCTACCAACAAATACCTGTTTGGTTCTTCTCCAAGGACTCACTCCTCATCCATGCCAAGCTCCCACTGTATCTGGACTCTACCTGCATTACTTCTTCACATCCTCCTGGTTCTTGACCATCAGTAGGCAATATAAAGAAGGTGAACAACGAATATGAGGTTCACTTACCCTTTCTGACCTCCACATGAGCGTTTGAGACTTGTTGTCTGCCCAATATCCGTTCCAGTGACCGATCTCGGCCATCTCCCAGTCTGCTCCCGATCGATGTCGGTTCCCTGCACTGACCCTGACTGTCGACGTCGTCTCCCTGGGCAACGCCGGTGTCCTTTTTGCCGACGTCGGTTCCCTCATGACCGACATCGGTCTTCCTATTGCCGACGTCGGTTACTGTGTGACCGACGTCGGTACCTGTGTCCGTCTGTAAGTGACAACTTTTTACCCGTGAGCTCTCCATGGATCAAAGTCCTAATCAAATCAACCTTGCTCTGCTCAGAATAAATCAGTTCTCTCACCTGATCTCTGTCCGTCATCTCCTCCATGAACACCAAGGCTTTCCAGTTCTTTAGCTTGTCAAAAACATCTGTCTTCCGCTTCAGAACCTGCATTCTCCTTCTACATATGTAACCAAGCCTACAAAGCCACATCTCTGTAACAGAAGGTGAATCAGTAATATAAGTAGATAGATAAAGGATACCTACTTTCTTACCACCATCTAATTCAAGTGTATCCGCTGTGAGAGTTACAATATATCTCCCATCACCCAAATTTCTTGAAGAAATTAGACTCATCTTCAAGACTGGTACCTGCATGACTTCCTTTAACCACTGTGTGTCGTCCATCTGCAATTTCAGCTTCACTTCCCCTTTGTCAATAATTTGACAAGGCTCTCCAGCTCCTAAACCTGGGGCTGCATGGAAAGAGGCAACATAATCTGTTATCCAAAATTCAACTTCATCCAAGAAACCTCCCAAAGCATCCTGTGCAACAACACCTGCAACATCTGCATCTTCAGTTCCTTCATGCTGATCTGCTACCAACCAACAATATCTTTTTCTCTGCTCTTTCTTTCCATCAATCAGACCATTCATGCTATTCAATTTCTCCATTCGTAGCTTACTTCCTTCTGCCATTGCTATACTCCCACTCAATCAGAAACCCCTGTGAGCAACCTGTAATCAACAAACACTACCAGATTCGAAACCACCTGTTAGTAACCCAACCTGATGCTCTGATACCACGTGTCAGGGAAACCCCCAGAACAATAAACATGCTCCAATCCCTACTGAGTCAGGATCTTGCTCTACCAATTAGAACACATGTGATTACTTCTTGTATTAGCAACTAAACACGGAATTATAACAGAATCAATAAGTAACTAGAAATATGAAACAACACAGGTATTAAAAAACAATACACAATTGTATTATATACATAGAAGAATATACAATAAGGAAGATGCCACTTCTTCCTCCACCTCAAAGGTTCGCCACACCTCAAGACCTTCTTCCCTCTCTCTCTCGGTCCCAACAATCAACTCCAATATAGAATTGATGTTCACCTCTCCAACCAGTCAGTAACACGCTGCCAGTTCACCAAGTACACATCCGTACTCCAAGTAGATCTCCTGCTCTCTGCTACCTGCAAATCACTAGACCTTACTCACCATGTAGACATCTCTACACCCCTGAAGAACCCTTGTCCTTGCCTCACCAAGTCCTTATGATTCTTCAACCAGTACTCCAGTGGATCAGCTCCTTGACCTTGCAGAGCTTGCAACTCTCCCTGATCATACACACTCAGCACCCCTTGGAACTAGGAGGAGCTACACTAGCTCTCTCTAAAAGCTCTATGGCTTTCTAGCACACATTTACAATACAATGATGAGTCCATATATAGATCTCATCCAAACAATAATTAGACAATAATGCAATAATTAAATCCACAGCTCTCAGTCTAAGAATAGCTCTAAACATGCAAACACTTGGTTCGTCAACCAACTGTCCGTAACATACTCGCAGCTCGAACCACAGGTGACCGACGTCGGTCCCTGGCTGCCTGGGGGTGCCGACGCCTGCCGATCCATGACTGACGTCGATTGACTTCCTGTCTCCCTCCTGCCGTCGTCGGTTGTCCTGACCGACGCCGGTGTCTGTGACACTTTGCAACACTTCCTGCAACCTCCATAACTTCTCCTGTTTACATCCTGGTGAAGCTTTTAGCTCCACAACCTAACAATTGTAGTATGCCTTAATATATCAGGTACTTGATGTATGCTCTTCTCTTTCACTTAGTGTGACCTTGAGAATCAAAAACCATTTTTCTACTTTGTGTGTATATGCTTGTAATATTTACCCTATAAATCTTCTACTTTGAATAATATAAGAAGTTGTAGCTAATTGGCCAACATCCTCCATCGTTGGTTTGTCTTAATGAACTGATTAAGGTCCTGAAGAAGTCATGTCAACATGATATGAGGAGAAACCCTACTCGGCTTGGCCTTGCAGTTATATTTAAAGTTTAGATGGAATCTTCTTCTATCTTTTATGGCCTTGCAATGTAAATGTAGAGAAAGGGATTTTGGTTGGTTTTATGTTTTTTATTGTAATATTATATTATTATTCATGTGAATAGAAAGAAATAAATAAGATGTAATGAGTGTGAGTTCTTATGATTTAGTTGTTATTAACTAGTTTTAGATTAAGGTAAAAGCAGGTTTTGAAGGGACCCTGAAACCCTTTAACAAAGAAAGAAAGATGAAACGATAACACCCACCAAGAATAACAATCTTAAAACTAACTAAAAATAGTATCAAAATCAGGTTTTACAGGGACCTGAAACCACAGACCAAAACCAAAAGAAAGATCACAGGTTTCATAGAGACCTGGAAACTCAAAATAAGTTTATAAAACTAAGATCCAACTTTCAGAACCAGTTATAACATCCAGCAGAAAGGACCAGAACAAAAACAATAGCAACAAAGAAGACCTTAGTCTTCTAATTCCAAGATCATCTTCACAGTCTCATTTCCAACCATTGTTGTATCCTGTATGGATATTACAGTTGATGTAGCAGCTTCTTGCTAGGCTTTCTTCCTCGAGCTCTGTCTGGTCCTCTTACTTGGCCCCTCCAGAGATTTTATTTCTTCATTAGCTCATTTTTCAAGGTTAGCTGCAGCCGCACATATGCTAGACGTAACCTCCTCCATTTTCATTCTACTTTTCTTGATGAGCCTTCTCAGATTATTCTCATAATCCTTAAGTTTAATTGGAATATCACTCATTTGCTTCTCCAAATTATTGATTTTGATCCTATCAGCTTCCTAGTTATGTTGCATTATTTCTACTTTCTTCTTCAGCTCCATCATTTCCTTGTGCATCCACGAATCAACTTAGAAAATTGCATTCGCTTTGAATTTGGCCAAATTCATGAAAGAGATCTTATCATCCCTCTGGCGAGCGTCACAACTGTCATCTACATTCTCCTGTAGAAAGGACTCATCCTTTTCAATTTGGTCCTCCCTTTCCATCATTTTCTCCTCTTTTGTCTCTGTAGGGTTTTTATGTTGGTCGTGATCATCCTTTTCTTTTTCTCTAATCTCCATGGCATGATTGGAACCTAGAACCAAATGTTCCTTTTCTCTTGTCAAAGCTAGATCATCAAGTAAATTATTTGTTTCTTTAACACTTCCCCCCACCACAGTCTGATTATCTTCATGATTAGAATTATTCTAATCTGTATTGCCCTCTGTTTTTTCCCCTTCGTTTTCTTTCTCACTTTTGTCTTCATTTTCCTGGTAACCTTCCAAATTTGAACTAAAATCCCCAGTTTCCGTCCCTTCTTCTTCCTCAACAACATTCTTCTCAGAACTTTCTGTACTTTCCCACTCAGATTCCTCTTCAACATTCTATTTTTTAAGACTGGAGGGTTTAGGTTTTACTTTTTATTTCCCCTTCACCTTTCCATTCTTCTTACACTGTGAATCCTTATTTTTGTCAGAATAAAGATTCGAGACGATAGCATTGTTTTTGCAATAGCCCTCTATAATAAGAATCAGTCCTTCATGCAAAATTGGTCGAAATTCCTTCTTTCTATGAGCAAACAGACTTTGAAGCAGCGAAAAGCGCAAATAGAAAGAAATAGAATTAAATGATTATTTTTAGGTTGAAATAAAATTGTAAATATTGTGTAGATAATTTAATTCTCTTTGTTTTAAATTTTATCATAAATTAAATGAAGATATTTTTTCATATTTTCATATTAAATTGGTTTTGTTAAGCCCAAGAAGGACTAGAAGCAATTAGATAAATTTTTTGTAATTTATAATGTCCTAATTTTTTCCAATTTTAATTTTGATGTAAAATATACATAATCATGATCCTAATGCAATTTATGGTTTAATTTAAGACATGGTTTAATTTCTCTATGAATTTTTAAAGACAAACTGCTAAAATTGCCTAGATTTCTTTTATAATATGCTCGATCTTTATGAAAATTTTGTGCACACAAAATGATGCAACATGGTGTCTAGAATAATTTTCTATGAAAATTTACTATATTTGAAACTTGATGTCTTTCATTTCATAATTTCAGGACCTACGGTTTGTTCGTTGTGATTTTTATAAGTTTTAGTATTTATAGGGTAGTTTGGGATTTGACAATCCCTTTAGAAGGGCATAAGACTCTTATTGTAGGGCATCAAACAACTATGACAAAGGTGAGAGAGCCCCAAGGGACCTACATCTTTTCTATGGTGGTAACCATTGAGGTGGATACTAGCAATTGGTTTGACCATGTGGCTAATAAGCCATGTAACGAACCCCTCACCATGGGCTTTAGCCAAGTGATGGTCAACTAACATTGACCGCCACATAACCCAGATGTCACGACCTTAATAAAAACAAAACATTTTTTTTTATAAAATTTAATATTAATATTATTTCATTTTAAAGTTCTACAACTACATATTTAATTAAAACCATTACTTTTACAAAAAAAAAATACTTGTTTTGCAAAGCCAATTGTGGAGACCCAGAGATGGGGGAACCCAAAAGGGATCCACCTCAATATTTTTCCCTCTTTTGTATAGAAGAAGTTTCAGGACCTTGAATAACATTTGGTTTACAAGATATGTCACTTTTGTCCTAAGGAGGTCATTTTAGACATTTTTTATGCTTGTAAGCCCTAGGACGAGTGGACCCCAAAGGGAACCCTCCTTTTTTATCTCTCCCCTTCCATGTAAACTAAAAATAAAATCCTAAAAATAAAAATAAAATGTATTTTCTTTCTTAAACTTTGCTAGTAGCCTTAATAATTGTTGTGGAGTTTGAAACTCCCAAATGCATTTTTCAAAAACTGTATGAACTCGGAACCACATAGAGATTTTTTTTTAAGTTGGGTACTTTCAAAACCAACCCAAACATGCATGTATTGAAATAGAATTAAAAAATGAAATAAAATGGAATTAGACCAAAAACATGGAGACTCCATTAATGGTTGTCATCGAACACTGAAGAAGGAGAAGAGAGATGATTATGGATAAGCCATCCTCCAAAACCACTTTCCTCTTTTCCAAAATTGAAGTTTGAAGCATAACGACTAATTTGAAGCTTTTATTTCCCTCCATAAAGATTTCTAGGAATTTATCATCGTTGACTGAATCTAATGATCGAGTTAGAAAGGATCCAATAGCCATGATGGAATGTTTCATCCTCAAGTAGCTAAGCAAAGACCCTTTTGACCCTTTTTGAGATCATATGAAGAGTGTTCATCCCCCTTCCTAAGAACTTTCCTATAAATTTAAGTCAAGTTGAAATTAGATTCAATTATGACTTTTGGGGTGGATCAAGCCTTGTGATTGGCTAAAATCACTCAAGATTCTCCTTCAAATCCATTGAGAGTTAGGATGAATCATTCGATCCAGTGATTACTCGAATCCATCTTTGTTTAGTTGCACGTCCATTATAGACCTTGGGGATGTGGATCCCATTAGGTTCACTTACAGGGTTTTAGGCTTGTTGAAAACCTGCAAGCCAATTAGAGCAAAAGGGACTTGCATGGTTGTGTGGCAACCATGTGTCTACTTATATATGCATTGCCACCTGTGTCATTTAGACATTTCAGTTTACTTTAAAACTTTGCATGTCTCATCCATAAAGATGGTTAACCTTTGGACATTGTAGTTGTGTAAAATGTGCTTTATACATTCTCAAATAAAAATTGCATGTATTTATGTTGTTTAATTATGCGACTTTTGGGCATGACGAGGTCCCAGCAATGAAACCAAAATGCTATGCTCATTTATTACTCATTTACCTATCATGCGCTAACATAAAAAGCTTCAATAGATAGAATACTCTTATGTCAGCTTATATGAGGAATTTACTTATTACATTAGTTAGAGATTAGATAGGTATAAATACTTTTAATTGTTTAAATATATTATTAGCTAGATTGTTAGTAGTTGTTATATTAAACCATTAGCTATGTTGGTTGGTTAAAGTCTACTCTCAGAAATAGATCATGTAATGATAGTAAGGGTAGAGGGATCAATAGGGATTGAGAAGGTTCAATGCCTAGAAAGTAGATGTTATTTGTATTTATATCCCAATCTTATAGAATTAAGTATTGTGTTGTGAGTCTCTATATTCAACTATGTCATGTGTCTTTTATTGTTTGACTATAATCAAATTCTTCATTTGGTATCATACCAAGTATACAATCTTGTGAAAAGAGCATTTCATAGCAACATGGATTTATTATAATTTATTACAGGGTGGCTTTACAAATAGACTTGCCCATGTCGATGATAGTTAAGACTAATGAAACCTAGTTTAATTCAAATTTGTTTTTTGTGTAATTTAAAATTAGGTAAAATAAAAGTGAAGTGTTGCAATAGCATCTCAGTGGAGATTGACTATGGGCATACTAAAAATATTGAGCATCATTTTTTATTGTTATTACATTATACAATAAAAGGTATCCCATTATGAAAGTATAGAATCTTGAGAGAGAGTTTTCCTTGTTGCAACCTATAATGTGTGTTAGAAATTGAGAAGGGGTGTTCATAATACATATTTAGCACATCAAATAGGGAGATAATAGCTACAACCCACAAGAATAATTCTTCACCAAAATGCACCCAAATAGTGTCACCCAAGAGAACATAACAACATCATGCACATAAAATCATTTCCTAAAGAAAACAAAGTAATCTGTAATTCTCATCACAACATAAATAAATAGGTAATTACTACAGTGGGTGTTTGAAGAATGTTTTCAAATTAAGGAAACCGAAAACTAACAAGACAAATAAAATTACCAATGGCCCAAGATTCTGAACAATAACTTGTATTGATTTGTATTGAATGACTTTCAATAATTACAAACCCAACCCATGCTTAAATAAGCCTCAACTCAAAAATTAGAGTTTACATGCAAAATTCAAAAAAAACTAAAATCTAAAAAAAATGTCTATTTTTAGCAGCTACTATTTATAGGCATAGCTCTAAAAATTTCTCTAAATATCCTAAATGCAAAAATTAGCCTATGAAATGACATACAATTGAAACTGATATCCAATTCTAAACATATACAATTTTTAAAAATAGAAAAGTCTCGAAAAAATCATTAAACATTAATTTCAGACCCTCAGGTGATCGCGTTTGGCATCCAAAAAATATCAAAATAAAATCTAAGGGGATAGAGTGCCTTAGAGCAGAATCAAACTTTTCAATACGATCGTTTTGGCATGTGGAAGAGCTCAAATGGAGTTACAGGTCAAAATTTATGGCCTCCGGAAGGTTGGCCTATTTTTTCTACATCATTCTCATCTAGTTGAAAACAACTCAGCACCTGCAAGTTGGCCTGATTATACTGCTGCCATTTATCTTTATCAATCTTACTCAACTCCCATTCTATAATCTAAGTGTTATCTTCTTGCTGTAATCTTTCCCACTACACCAAATACCTGTTATAATTTCATTGCTTTGTGCTCACTGTTTTCATATCCAAAACTTGCACTATTTTTTCTTTCTTTTTCTTTGAAACATGTTGCTCCCAATTTGCTTCTTCATCTTCATCATATTCACCATCTTCTCCATGGAATTCATATAAATATTAAATATTAAATACTGAAAATATATCAAAATATGTGGTAAACTCATCTCATATGCATTATCATTGATTTTTTTCACAATCCTGCATGGTCCAATTTTCTTGTACTTCAATTTATTGGATGTGCCTTTTAGAAATCTATATTTCCTCAAGTAAACCATTACCAACTATCCTTCAAATACCTTGGATCTTCTTCTGACATCTGTTGCTGCTTTATATTTCTCATTACTTCCCTATAATTTTTTTCTTACTCCTTGTAATTGTTGCATATGCTCTGTAAACACTTCTACATCATCACTAATTCGATCTACAATTGGAAATTGTACCAAATCTATAATACCCATAGGATTTATTCCATAAACAATTTGAAAAGGTGATTTTTTTGTAGATCTATTCACTGAACTGTTATATGTAAACTCAACTTGTGGTAAAGCCAAGTCCCATTGCTTGGGCTTTTCTCCCACTATGCATCTCAACAAATTTTCTAAGCTCCTATTCACAACTTCTATCTGTCCATATTTTTTCGGGTGATATGCACTACTAAATTTTAGTTTAGTACCCATCTTCTTCCACAAAGTCCTCCAAAAATGACTTAGAAATTGTGTCCCTATCTAAAGTAATAGTTTTTAGAACACCATGCAATCTCACAATATTCATAAAAAATAATTTTGTAACTCTAGTGGCATCATTGGTTTTCTTAGATACAATGAAATAAACTATTTTAGAAAATCTATCTACAACAACAAAAATTGAATCATTACCTCTTTGTGTGTTTGGCAATCTCAACACAAAGTCCATACTCAAATCTATCCATTGTCCTCTTGGAATCGATAATGGCATGTATAGCCTAGTATTTTGTGCATGTCCTTTAGCCACCTGACATATTCTACACCTTGAAACATACCTTGTCACATCTCTCTTCATATTTGACCAAAAATATTTTTTTTTCACCAAAACTACTATCTTTAACTTACCAAAATGTCCAGCCAAACCACCACTATGTAATTCTCTTATTATATTATCTTGTAAAGACCCAAATGGAATGCATAATTGTTTCCCTTTGAAGAGATAACCTTCTTTCATAACATATTCATCATGAATAGCATCTATCCCACCTGTTAATGGATTCCTATACTTCTCCACTACCTTGCTAAAATATGGATCGGTATCATATAATTCTTTAATAGCTTCAAATCCAACTAATTCACTCACCATGGTAGTTTATAATGCTACCCTCCTGCTCAATGCATCAACTACCTAATTCTATTTTCTTGATTTATGCTTCAACATAAAAGTATACCCCTATAAAAAAGAAACCCACTTTGCATGCCTACTATTCAAATTATTTTGTGTATTCACATACTTCAAAGCCTCATGATCTGTAAATAGTATAAACTTCTTAGACACTAGATAATGCCTCTAATGTCTTAATGCTTGTATAATTGCATAAAGTTCAACATCATAAGTAGAATATTTTGATCTTACCTCATTCAATTTTTTACTAAAATATGTTATTGGCTTTCCTTCTTGACTCAGCACAGTACCAATTCTCATAAATGAAACATCACAATCAATCTCAAACACTTTGTTAAAATCTGGTAATGTTAAAATTGGTCTTTCTGTAATCTTCTTCTTCAAAAATTAAAAGTTTTTTTTGACTACTCTAGTCCATACAAATTATTTCCCTCTCATGTAATATGTTATTGGTGCAACAATACTACTAAAAGTTTTAATAAACTTTCTATAAAAAAATTGTTAAACCATGGAAACTTCTCGCCTCTATAATGTTTTTTGGAATAGGCCACTCAACAATTGTCTTTATTTTTTCTTCATCTATTTTCACATCATCTGTTAAAACTACAAATCCCAAAAATAATAAATTGTTCTGCATAAACCTGCACTTCTTCAAATTTGCATACAACTTCTCCTTTCTTAACAAATCTATTACCATTCTCAAATGTTGTAAGTGTTCTTTAGTCTTACTGAATATCAAAATATCATCAAAATAAACAACCACAAACTTACCAATATATTCTCATAGCACTGTATTCATCACCCTCATAAATGTGTTAAGTGCATTAAATAATATGAATGGCATCACCATCCACTCATATAAGTTATCCCTAGCCTTAAATGCAGTTTTCCACTCATCTCCTTCATGAATTCAAATCTGATAATAACCACTCCTTAGATCCATCTTGGTAATAAATTTTGCTCCTGCAAGCCTATCCATCATATCATCTAAACGAGGTATAGGAAACCTATACTTTATTGTAATTTTGTTAATTGCTCTACTATCCATACACATTCTCCATCCTCCATATTTTTTGGAGTTAGCAATGTCGGTGTTGCACATAGACTCATACTCTCCTTTATCACCTTCTTTCTTAGCAATTCAGTAACCTATTTATTTAATTTTACATGTTATGTCAGACTCATCCTATAAGCTGCTTGATTGGGTAGAGTTGATCCTGGAATCAAATCAATATGATGTTGAATATCTCTCTTCGGTGGTAAACCATATGATAACTCATTAGGCATAATATCTGAATATTCTTTTAACACTCTTACTGCTTCTGTTGGTATTGGCACCATTTTTGTATCTTCATTGTTTGCTACTAATACATAACACCCTGCTACCTTCATATCTTAGATAAATTATTTAGTAGAAAGCATGCTTTTTGTCTTCTCTTCCTCTTTAAGAGGTAATAAAACTACCTTTGTACCACCTTTCCAAAAAGTGTATGTGTTCTTTGCTCCATCATGAATTAATTTTCTGTCAAATTTTCATGGTCTTCCCAATAACACATGGCATGCATCCATCGGAATAACATCATATCATATTTCATCATTATAACTCTTTCTTATAGAAAACTTGATTAAGCACCTTTTATCTATTGTAACTTCATCCCTTTCTTAAACCATGATATCCAATAAAAATTAAGATATTTTTCACATTGCAGATTTAATTTCTCAATCATTTCTATAGAAACCATATTTTCAAAACTACCACCATCTATAATTACTTTGCATACCTTTCCACCTAAAGTACATCTTATTCAAAAAATATTTGATCGTAGTTATGCATCACCGCTTTCTTTATTTTACACTTGTTTTTTCCTTGGAGTGATCATAGTTCTTCTCATCATGAGATTTTTTCCAACATCTACTGGTGCAACTTCAATATTATACTCTTCTATTTCAGCCTCAACTAGATTTACTCTTGGGCGATCTTCTTGCCTCCTTTCTTGATCTTGATAGTGTGGACACTCAAATGTTTTGTGCCATTCTTCTCCACATCTATAACAAACATAAGATCTACAATGATTCAAAAATCATCCTCTAGCACCACCATAACTTCGTCCTCTCTGAAATCCTCTTTATTTTTGTTGGTATTGAAACCATTGCCTATTATCATCTTGTCTTTTTGCACCACGTGACGATTCACCTTTACTGGCATTAAAGCCACCTATGGTGGTATCAAACCCACCTCTCCCCCTTATTGCAAGAGATCCACCTCTTTTTGGACTAGGAGATGTCTTTCTGAAATTGTCTATTTTATTATTTTTTTGCCTTCAAAGCTAATTGATAAGCCTCCTCCATGTTAAATATTATTTGCATGCTTAATTCATCTTGAATAGAAAATTTCAAACAATTTACATACCTTGCATCCATCTGTTCTTTTATTTTATAATGTTCCATTCATATGAAAATCTTTTAAAATTCATCTGTATACTCTTATATGTTGTGATCTTTTTGCCTCAAATTTTGAAATCTTTTGTATAGGGTTTGTGCATAATCCATAGGAAGAAATTTTTCCCTTGACTTTTTCACCATATTTTTTTATGAATTAATCTTCTCTTTACCTTTCTCTGTCTCTCTTTCTACAGGTAATCCCACCAAATCATTGCATGACCTTTCAATTTTGTGCATGCAAACTTTACCTTCTTGTCTTATCTCTTAGTTTTCCACTCTAAGAACTTCTCCATGCTATTCATCTAATCTATCAACTTCTATGGTTTTAAATTGCCTCCATAATCTATAACATCAACCTTGATTCTTTCATTTCTTCCTTCTATATCATGAACCATCCTCTCTTCCATCGATGGTGGTTGTTCTTACTGTTCTTCTTGTTGAACTTCTTCATCATGATATTTGTCTTCCTCATCACCACCTTGTCTTCTCTGCTGATGGGTGATAACCTCTGTTAATTGTCGAACTTACCTCTGCAACTCTTGTATAGTTTAATTTATCTACGCAACACCTCCTCATCCTCTCGCCATTCTTTACTCCTCCAAGATTGGAACTTGCTCTGATACTAGATAATGAAATCAAAAACTAACAAGACATAAAATTATTAATGGACCAAGATTCTGAACAATAACTTGTATTGATTCGTATTGAATGACAATCAATAATTACAAACCCAAACCATGCTTAAACAAGCCTCAACTCAAAAATTAGAGTTTACATGCAAAATTTGAAAAAAAAAAAATCTAAAAAAAAAATCTATTTTTAACAGTCGCTATTTATAATAAGTTTCGCATGCAAGCGCATGTGGCTCTAAAAAAAATTTAAATATCCTAAATGTTAAAATTAGTCTATGGGACGAAATACAATGAAAGTTGACTTTTGGTTCTAAAAATAGAAAATTCTCAAAAAATCATTAAACGTTAATTTCAGACCTCAGATGATCACGTTTGGCATCCGAAAAATATCAAAATCAAATTGAAGGGGATAAAGCACCTTAGGACAGAATCAAAATTTTGGATATGATCGTTTTGGCGCATGAAAGAGCTCAAACAAAGTTATGGGTCAAAAGTTATGGCCTCCAGAAGGTTGGCCTATTTTTCTGCATCACAAATGAAGTAACAAAGCCGCCAATATTAACATGAGTTCTCTTGCAAAGGAGTGAAGCCCATCCCTAAATATATATTACTTTGGAATGCCTAATAAAAATGTAGTCTCTTGATGAAATCTTTAGCTTATTAAGTCTATTGTATAGACTTTTAAAAATATAAAATTTGAGGGCATATCATAAGTGGCTCTTTTAGTTTTTTTAACAATTTTTTTAATCTAAAAATTACAAAACTATAAGAAATATTTACATATTTTCTTAAGTCTATCCAAAGAAATAAGGTTAATTGTATATCTTCTAAACTAAGAGTCAATTTCAAGAAAAATTTTACCACGGTATAAACCAATAGTTTAAACATTGTGGAAAAAGATTTTGACAAAACACTCGCAGTTTTAGAGAAACAATTATTTTTCCATAAAACCTAAACTAAAAATATGTATTTTGTATGTGGGTGCATTGTTGATCATATCGAACACCCATACACACGCATTTGCTTGAGAGAGGTAAACTTATGGAAGAAACTAACATAACGATATAATCATTGGTGCGCATCTTTGAGGGATATGTGCTCTATGTGACCATGAGGTCAATCTAACTGAGTCGAGTCCTGAGGAGATCAGAGGATCACATGAATTTTGGATGCTAATTACTGAGCTTGAGATTGTCACCAACTCCAAGATTGATTTATTGTTTTAATGGCAATTCAAATCCAGAAAGAGTAAAGCCAAAGATAGTGATCACTGACAGTGATGACCATACACTGAGAAAGTGTAATAAGAACCTAATCCCACTACTGATATTTTGTAAATTGTTCTATGAGGCCCAATCCAACAAGAAAACCAATTGCTCAGGGATGACCAATCTCACCTGATAATGTAATATAGTTAGTCACACTACAAATATTGTTGATATGGATGGTGAGAGTATAGATTTGGGTGTGTCTTAGTTTATTACTAATTGATGTTTCTTATTGAATGATCTGTTTGTCCTCATTCAAAAAATTTGTATAAATCAATGAGGTTGTTTCATGCTAAGTAGGTGTAATGAGACCATTCCCACTATGAGTGTGATTATAGTATGATGAACTATATTTTGTTCTAGTTCACATATGTTGTTTATTATTTGCAAGAGTTAGAACTATATGCAATAAGGGGATAAATGTTCGATATTTACTTATTACATTAGTTAGTGATTAGGTAGGTTTAAATAATTGTAATTGTTTAAATCTATTATTAGCTAGATTGTTAGTAGTTGGTTTATTAAACTAGCTAGATATGATTATGAGTTTGTTAAAGTCCATCAAAGGAAATAGATCACATAGAGATAGTAAGAGTAGAGGGGTGAGGCTTGACTTCTAGAAAGGAGATGTTATTTATATTTATATCCCTATCTAATAGAATAAAGTAGTGCATTGTATGTCTATATATTCAATTGTGCCCTGTGTATTTCATTATTTGATACTAACCAAATCCTATAACCTATCATTTGAGCAAGATGCTCAAGCGCTCCCCTAAGGCATGGAGAGACCACCAAGTGCCATGTCATTTAAAATATAGGCAATGATCAACATTATGCATGAATAATACTATCAAACCCTAGCTCATAAGCATGTTCAAACCCTAACACACAAGATCAACCATAATGAAACACATTCACAAGGCAAGAGTCATCACAATGTCATAATTCTCATATATTAATACATGTACAATGTACAAAACTTCCATTAACATAAACATAAAGCTATCATCATCTCCAAGATATGCATATTCCTAGCTCTACATCACATTACTAACCGACTCATAACCAAACTAAGTATCTCTAAGCTAGAGCAGTTTATGTAGATATTTCCCACTACCGTTGCCTTACAAATATATGCAATTGACAATCATCTAAAAGAGTTTTAAGTTGAGTTTTCAATAGCATCTTCCCTTATATTCATCAATGTCTAGGATCTTCCCCATATCCTTGCACAGATCTCCCTTATGTTGGTGCCTCATCGAGTACCTTCTCCTCCCCTATGCAACGTCCTCTTCATTAAGCCATGTCTATCTTGCATGCTCAATGCCTACATAACTCTATACCTAATCGAAATTCACAATTGACTTCTAGTGCACGCATTCTATGGGACAACATGAAGCCCTTAAATAAATTCAACATCCACCACAAAGTTATATATCAAGTTCAAGAGAGCATTGGTAATTCTTTGATTGAACCCAAACCCCCCTTTTTTTCCTTTAAATATTTGATAAGAGTTGAATTCACCCATGAGAATAAGATTCTTAAAAGAGTAGTTTGATATCCATGAAGATAGTTGTTCTAACATTGTTATTATGTTGTTACCATTAGGAGAGATGAATATGTTGACAATCCCCCATTGATTATGAAATTCATTTGAGACAGATAGCAAAATAACCAAAGAAATATTAGGTCGATAGATGTGCATACCTCGAAGGATCACGATGGATCATGGTTTGAGTATTAATGTTATAAAGGGTGTATTTGCTCCCCTAAATGCCTTCCTTCTCAAAGATATTTTGTGTACTAGATGTGGAAATTTCTTACAATTCATATCATGTTTATTCCTTTTGTTTTTACCTTATTGCTCAAAAAAATATGTTTGTGGGGCACAATTAGAACCCTAATATTCCAAGAGAGGATTTTGTCTAGATGGTTCATTATGATTGCTTAGGGTTTTAGAGACTATTTGGGTCATTTGGGAAAATTAGTCCCACATTCATTAGAATGTGGGATTTCACTTTCTCTCCCAACTATGTATGTACATCTCTCCCTTTGTATTCATCACCCAGAGTTAATGAGAAAATCATTTTATGCTCTTTGTTTTTCAATAATCTCTCTCACCTACTCCATAGCTTTCGTGTGTGCATTCGATCTTGTTGAGAGGTCTTAGAGAAATCCAACATGGTATCAAAGCTCCGGGTATTGGTAACAACTACCAAAAAAAAATTGTTGTTTTTTATGAAATCCTAAGATTTGATATTGTCTTATTGGAATTGTTGAGAGAAATATTCAAATCTGTCAGAGTTATAGTCTTTGTTAGTCATTTTTTTGTAGATCTAACTCATTGGCAGCGATTATCACTTTTTTGTGGCTTCTTTATCAATACGTGGAGCTTTGGTTTGACATACTCGTGGTGTGAAGATTCTTTTAGCATTTGAACAAATTTAGATCTATATTTTTTATTGATCCAAGGCATTTTCTCATGGATCCAACGCATTTTTTCGCTGATCCAAGGCATTTTTTAACTAATCCAAGGAGTCTTTTGTTGATCCAAGGCATTTTTTGTTGATACAAGACATTTTTTACTAATCTAAGGCATTTATTGATTGATTCAAGGCGTTTTTGGCTAATCTAAGGGTTTTGAAACATAAAAAATCACATTTTTTGAGCTGGGGGGCATTTTTACTAACTTGAAACTTCATTATTTCAAATCTGGGAGTCATTTTTGCTCCCTTTAGTCCAAACACAGACCTAGGCACCCTTATTTGTAACGAAATCACTCAGATTAAATCTCCATTCAGCAAAAAAATAGCCCTGAAGTTGTTTTGGCGACCTCCCTAACTGTTCAGTTCTTCATTTTGGGGTGTGGGCTTCTATTTGGGCGCCCAACTTCATGTGGAATTTTCTAGTTGAATAGACTTGCTCAGATCGCCTCCATATTTTTGCCCAAACCCTAATTTGCAAACCTACTCTTCCAATGGCGGTCGTATGGCAAGGTTGATAAGCTAAGGGTTCAAAAATCTAACTTTTCAAACCTCTTTTTTATTTTGCCCACAGTGCAAATCAATGTTTGCTTATTTTCCACGCAAGTTCTAAATCTAATCTCTGCCCTAAGTCTATTAATTCTATTTAAAAAAACACATGATTTAATATTTTTTAAATTAGCTTTAAAATTTTTAAATAAAAAACACCTTCAACAACTAATCTTCTAAATGAACGCATATAGAGGTGTTTAGGCAATTTAGTTTGACTTAGCTTGCTTGAGAAGGTCACTAGTTCGATGCCGATTCCAACGAGTGGCTGGAATGCTACCTTACCTTTTGTTTGGTCAGGGTTTTTAAAATTTTAGTGCAAGTTTAATTAAATAAAGCTCATTTACAGGAAAGTAATATTGTAATAACTTTTGATCGTCAGTTCGAAATTGAGCACCATCTTTTTCAAAAGTTCATATTTTTTCATTTCACACACATTAGTCCTATTTACATTTATAAACGCACTAAAATATAAAGTGTCACATTCTAGGGGGGTCTCTTCGCATTAGTTGTGTTGCTTTGTGCTTATGGTTTGTTGTCATGTGGTGACATTTTTGTAGTGACGTATTTTCTATGTTGTGAGTATTTGTTAAGGAAATATTCCTTGTTTTGAACGTACCTTATCTCTTTCATTTTTCGAAGATTGGAGGGTGAGATCTGATCTGCGAGGAGGTCAGACCCCCTCACAAGCAACACAAACTTCCTTCTTGCTTCTTCTGGATCGCATTGTCATCATTTGTTGCATTCACAGACATGTTTTTGACTGAATTCAATGTGTTGTTCTTGAGTGTGCATTGTCACTACTAAGGGGTTGCAGGTGCAATGAGCCCCACTACTTTTTGCATTGTTACCTTTGTGTATTGATTGCTCTCATATGTGTGGACTCATTTTTGGCCCAGTTCGAAGTCCATCTTTTAAGTGTGCACCATTGTTTGCCCACTCTAGCACTGATTGTTCACTTTGATGCATTCTTGGTTGTGCCCAACGTCTTCATATTAGAGCATGCATTAGGGGGCTTTGCAGTTTGTATCAAGCAGTTGTGCACTTCCTTGGTGTCTTCTCTCGATCATGACGACCTCATTTCAAAGACTCCAAAAGAGGAAGATTGAGTCTACGCCAATGGTCCTCCTTGGGAAGACTAATTATGTTTCGTGGCATGCTTACATGGAACACTTACTCACATACAAGAATCGTATTTCATTTCTATATGGATAGATTTTTACACCCACTGATCATGTTTAGTTCAATAAGTGGGTTAATACTTGTGACAGTTTTTGTCACTCTATTACTACATATTTTCATAGATTTCCATTGCCATGTGAAATATACAATGTGCCTACACTGTTTGGAACATACTACAGAGTCTTTTCAGTGATCCTAATGAGATTTATGTCACACTTCCTCCTCCACTTCCTATTGTCTCTTCTGAGACTATTGTACTCTCATGGTTTTATTTCTTGTGATCATACATCCATAGTGGGCAATGCTCTTCCTTCTGTTTGAGCTCCAACTGCATGATAAGATTCTACCAGACCTTAGTTGTCTCATTATAGATTTTGCATTCGTTCCTATACAGATTGTTGCTCTACCAAAGCCTTCACAGAGTTGCATTTCAGAGGACTTTGTTACTTCCGGTGAGAGTATCGATGACTCATGTCCCTGTGGACATTCATCTTGCAGATCTAAGTAATTCATTTGCAAACCAGTCTTCAATTTTGACGGTTGTTGAGCCTTGCTCCCCTCTTTCCATGGACATTCTTTCCATGAATGTTCCATGTATATCTTCTTCTCTGGTTGTTGTCTTCCCTTCATTGTATGCTTCATTGCTATCTTCTGCAATTAGCCCTATGATACCTGATCAAACTTTGGCACATTTGAGCACTATCAAAGAGACATTTAAGCATTTTTTAGATATGTACATATTGATTCCTACACGCATTCCACTTGAGAATTCAACAGTTTGACAACTTGGGGTTTCTCTCTTCTGAAAGGAAGAGACATCATTTGTTGTAGAGGGACCTACTACAGCATTCACCATGCAACATTATGTGTTTACCTTCTCTCTCTTCTTTGTGGAGGCATATATCCTTCATGTTTTGTAAGGTATTGGGATCATCGCTATGTATTTGGGTACTTCATCAGGGCTTGTTGTCGAAACTCAATTCCCCAGCGCACCTAAGCCAAGCTTAAAAGAGAGTGTTGGTGTAGATTTTTGTCTTACAAGTTTTGTCTACATGGTTCATTATGCTTGCTTAGGTTCTAAGAGGCTATTTGGGTCATTTGGAAAGATTAGTCCCACATTCACAAGAATGTGAGGTTTCACTTTCTCTCCCATCTAATATATGTACCTTTCTCCCTTCGAAATCATCATCCAAAGTTAATGAGGAATATCATTTTATGCTCTTTGTTTTTTGGTAATCTCTCTCACCTACGCCATAACGTTTGTGTGTGCATTCGATCTTGTTGAGAGGTCTTGGAGAAATCCAACAAACCAACCAAGCATTGTTGCATCGTAGTCGTCTCTAACAATCTGAAACAATGACTCATGTCCCAAATTGATGGCATTAGCTAAAAAATTCAAGGCATGTTGGTGTAGACCTTTTTCCTACAAGTTTTCGCTACACGGTTACATATTGCTTGCTTAGGGACTTTAGTATCATGTTGGTTATTTGAAAAGTTTAATACCAAATTCACTGGAATGGGTTATATCTTTCATCCTCCAACCTATTTATGTACCTATTCCCTTTCATATTTCAATGCAATATTGTGTGGATCATTGGTGTCTCATTCATCTTGTTCATTTCTTGTAGTTGCGTGTATGTGTGTGCTCAGTATTGTCTTGTACAATCTGTGTCTCACATAGGATATTGAATCAGTGTATTCACTCATATCAGAGTTTTTTCAAAACAATTTTTTTTTATTTAGAGTAAAATTTTACGCTCTACACATTGGTGCAATTTGTTTTTGATTTTGGTGTCTGGTTTTTTCAGAAATTGCTGATTTTCACAGATGTTCCGAGTAATCCTCATTTTTAACCCTTTCGAGGCTTCGTTCCGACACACAACATTTTTTAGTGCAATTGTTTTTGAAAGTGCATGATTTTTCTTGTACTTTTCATTGGTGTGATCCATTTCATATATATTTCTATCAAAAAATTGTACTTTTTTTTCTGTGGCCTTTTTTTGACATCTGTATTCACTGAGATCAAATCTACTTCATTGACAATTGGCAGTTGTAAAATGCACTGAATTATAAAATGACAAAATTTGGGGGGGAGATCCCTGACTAGTTCACACATTAACTTCTCATATGGACACATTATTGATAGAGTTCGACGTCCCCCTGCTTGCCCTGTTTGCATTTCAAGTGTACTAATTTTGCCAATTGCACTAATTGCTCATTCTCGTGGATGCATTGTCAGTTGAGTCTGACGTTCATTTGTTGAAACGTGCATTGTCACTTGTGCATTGTTTGCTCGTCCCTGTCTGGACATATATTATCAATTAAGTCTAATGTTCTCACATTGAGTGTGTTTT
Source organism: Torreya grandis (assembly GCA_037957365.1). Taxonomy (NCBI): domain Eukaryota; kingdom Viridiplantae; phylum Streptophyta; class Pinopsida; order Cupressales; family Taxaceae; genus Torreya; species Torreya grandis. The sequence goes on from JARHVA010001922.1 coordinate 593,810, forward strand.
GTTGTTGCAAACACATAGGGGGGTCATTGTTGATTATCTTTGGAGATTCGTGGTGGGCCCTACATTCTTTCATGTGCACATTCAATTTTTGTAATTGTTACAAATGCCCATTTAGTGACTGCTTGCACAAATTGCTCTTATATTCTTAGACGCATTGTCAGTGGACCCTGACATCCTTTTGAATGTGCATTGTCACTTGTGCGCGGATTGCTCTCATTTGATTGGACTCATTTTCGACGTAGTCCGAAGTCCATCTCCAGAGCGTGCACTATTACTCTCAGTGGTGGTCATGTCGACTCCACTTGAGAGATTTATATTGACGAGAGTTGTTTCATCTCCAATGATCTTTCTTGGGAAGGACAATTATGCTTCATGGCGTATGTACATGGAATGTTCACTCAAAGAACGAGAACTTATTACATTCTTATATGGATAAATCCCTGCTCCTATTAACCAAGGTCAATACAATGATTAGGCCGACTCTTGTGACTATCTATGATCACTTGTTGCATGTTTCATGAGATCTACACCACCATGTAGAGCACACAGAATGTCCCTCCATTGTTTGGAGCACTCTTCAAAGTCTTTTCGAAAATCCAACTAAGACTTACGTCACACCTCCTCCTCCACTACCTATTGTCTCTTCAGAGACAGTTGTACTCTCACATCCTGCTTTTATTCCCTATGACGACACATCCATGGACAGTGCTCTTCTTTCTGTTGAGCCCCCACTAAAGGTCGAGATTCTGCTAGACCTCAGTTGTCATATTGCAAATTCTACATCCGTCCCTGTGCAGATTGTTGCTCTTCCAGAGCCTTCACAAACTTGCACTTCGAAGGACTTCATTGTTTACAGTTTGAGTACACCTATTGTGAGCATAGACGACTCGTCTCTTCTTGTAGACTTTCCTTCTTCAGTTGGTGAGTCATGCTCCACTCTTCACATGGACATTCTTTCAGTGAATGTTCCATGTCTTTCTTCTTCTCTGGTTGTTCTCTCTCCTTCATTGCATGCTTCTTCATTACCATCTTCTACAATTAGTCTTGTGATATCTAATCAGACTTTGGCACATTCGAGCACTAGCAAAGAAACATTTCAGCATTTTTCAAAGATCTACATTGTGATTTTTACATGCATTCCACTTGAGTGGGAATTTCGCAGTTTGACAGCGCATGGTTTCTTTCTTCTGAAAGGAAGAGACAACATTTGTTTCAGAGGAACCTACTACAGCATTCGCCATGCAACATTATGCATTCACATTCTCTCTCTTCTGTGTGGAGGCACACTTCATGTTTTGTAGGATATTGGGGATCATCGCTATGTACTTCGAGTGTTGATTATTTCAGCACCTTCTTTCGAAGGGGCTTCTTAGTTCCTTCTCTCTTCTTATTTTCTCTCTTTTGTGGGAGAGTTTTTCCCACTGGGTTTTTTCATTTTTTTTAACTTTATGAGAGATTGCTTTATATATGGATACTTCATCAGAGCTTGTTGCCAGGACCCAGTTTTTTGGATCATCACCTATCTACTCTATGCTTATGGGGGGGTGTTGGTGTAAACCTTTTTCCTATGGATTTTGGCTACACGATTACATATTGCTTGCTTAGGGGCTTTAGTGTCATGTTGATTATTTGAAAAGTTTAATACCACATTCATTGGAATGAGTTATATCTTTCCTCCAACCTATTTATATCCCTATTCCCTTTCATATTTCAATGCAATATTGTGTGAATCATTGGTGTTTCATTCCTCTTGTTCATTTTTTGCAGTAACGTGTGTGCTCAGTATTGTCTTGTACAATACGTGTCTCACATAGCATATTGAATCAGTGCATTCACTCAAATCAATATTTTTGAAGCTCATTCTGATAAGGCAAATAGAGAGCTACAAGTTTCATCCACCTATAGCTAACATCATTTATCTTCTCAATCCCTACGCAATGAAATCCCAATTGGTCACCCTTGGATGAGTGGCGAGTAAGACCATAGTCCCTCATTAGTCTAGGTGCACATTGATAGGCAGAAATAAATAGTTTTAATGCTTCCATAAAATTTGTGCTTCCCCAGCTTAGTACTACTGCTTTTGGCATTAGTTTGTTCTTCATATTGACAAACGTTTCTTTCCAGGAGAAAAGAACAGTAGGAATAAAGTTACAAAAATAAAAGCTCAAAAAGGTACAAATCTAGAAACTACTAAGAATTTAACAACAATGGATATTAACCAGTATAACTAATCCAAAGAACATAACGGATATTAACAATATAAATTAGCTTCTCATGTTTTATTTGAAAAGAGGTACATGGATGTTGAGCCAGCAACAGACTCAAGGCTACCCCCATGATGGGAAGTACGAAAAGAAATGTCAAGGGACCGTGCTTATAAGCCTCTTCCCAAATAGAGTTTTTAAAATGAACTTTTGTGGTGCACCCAAATGCAACCCTAGACCCGGATGGGGCCAGGTATTATTCAGGCTGTAAACAAATTATTGTGGCTATATATTTAGCTATAGTAGAGTTTCCACTAGCATTGTAGACATTGGGGTGCTCATCATTAGCTTTAATGCCACCATTGACAAAGGCTTCAAAAGTGAGAGGTGACCCGATGGTTATAATCAATGCTATAAATTAAAAGCCCTGTATTAATTGGCACATTTCTACCTTAATGGAAACGCAATGGACCTTTTGCAGCGAAATCTTTCTACCATTGCATTCAAGGGATCAACTGAGAAGCTAATTGGCTAGCAAAACTTGAAGTGACCCTACTTCCAAATCAAAGCATAGTTTCCCCTGATGGACCACCTTGGAGACCATTTTCAACAGCTATTAGATATCCCTCATCATGACCTTTGACGGATCTAAAGTAATTACTCTTTACATGGACTTTGAGGGATCTAAAGTAATTTAGAATTTCAATAGTGCAAGTGATCTAATCGCCTAAGATTAAAGCTACTTGACGATCTATTAATCATGATGCTTGGAAATTGTTCATAATTATGAAAGATGGGTGGCTTCATGTCACAAGTACATGGTCCAGCCATCTCAATTACATTAGAAGACATTTAGGCATTGTTTTTTAAATGCCTATGCGATTATTAGATCTACAGTTTTAATCCTTCTGTTAGTCCAATCTGCTTGAAACCTTCTATACAATCTATCTCAATGGCAGACAAGGACGGCAAGGGTACATTATAGCATCCCCAGTTCATCCCAACAAAGGGGACCATTCTCTAGAGGAATTTAGGGACAATTTATTTTGACAGATATGGTACTGGGGCAAACACCGTCCCTAGGAGAAAAAAAGAGCTTATTCAGCCCCCAAAGCTGGTGAGACCTCTGGCTCCTAGACAATGAAGCAGACCCCTCAAAGGCACATGGAGGATATTCAGCCCCATCGCCCTTCCCACCCACAGTTCATCCGAAGACTGGTGACCATTCTTTGGAGGAATTTAGGGACAAATTATATTTTGATAGATATGGATATTGCAGCAGATGCTGTCCCCAAGAAAAAAAAGATAGCTTATCAGCACTCACAGCCGGTGAGATCTCTGCTCCTACTCATTGAAGCAGACCCTTCAAAGGCACATAATTTCTAAAATATGGAGAGTTGGAAGAAAAAGTCCATCGGAAAGGATTTTGCATGGAGATTATATGGATGGGAAGCATGTAGCCGTCACAAAAATGGTTAGAATGAGAAAGTCGTTTGTGACTCAAACCATTGAGTACTTGGTTGGGCTGGATTTTCCCTTCCATAAAGAGCTTAGGTCCCAGCCTGAAGAATGGAAGGCTAGGCGTGCGGGGACTTCAAAAGCTTTGGAAGAAATTAGTCTTCAAGTTGTGTATTTGCTTAAGACAATCTGGGGTTCTTAGCTCCATGACAGACAGGCTCTTTTGTTTATGACAAGCTTTAGACCTTAATCAGCTATGTTCTAAAACACAGTATCTGTTAGGCTTATTGGCCTTATTTTTTATTTTTTGCAGTCCCAATTTGGGTATGGGGCCAGCATGCTCTTAATGGTCTCTATCTGTCATAACAGTCTATGTTGGTGCAAACTTATGCCTCTGGATCTGCTCTATTTCACCAAAGAACTTTGCGCTGGTCTGTCATATATCACTGGTGCTCTAGATATGGCAGTTTGATAATATTTGTTATAGTGGCCTTATCAGTCCTCTTACAGAGGCCCTACTTAAATGGCTTTTTGCCAAGTTTTTACACAGTTTCATATTAATATAAACTCTTCACCTCATTAAAAAAAATCGTCAGGCTTGGAGGCCACATATCATCATTTAGCTCAAGCCACTCCCAAGTATCTTTTAACTGTATGCACAAGCAAACCTTCAGCCATTCATCCATATCATCAGACGGGGCATGAGTAAGGACCCCACAATAATTCCATACTCTTTTTACAATCATTTCTTTTACCTGACAATACTCAAAACACTGAATAATCAGAAAGTACGTATAATTCTTTGAATATTTGCAACTTTGACAAGATAAATCAATTTCAGTCAATTTCAAAGGACACTATTGATTAGAACAAATAAGTTCTCAAGTTCAGAAATATTTGTGAAATATATCTTTCTAAAAAGAGAAAAATAAGTACATTTAAGAAACATTAATTGCCTACTAATTACTACAATATAAACTAAAATTCTAAGGTCTACCATAAACTAGCTCCATCACCACGAACAGGAAAAAGGGCAGTCACAACCTCAGAAATCCCGGAGTTATCCCCAGTCCTGACTATAAATTTAATTGACGATATTTTCCATATGATTGCATGCAGAAAAACAGTAAAGCTTAAAATATATATACACAGCAACTCACTGGACTAAATGTCCTTTACCAACCTTGATAAAAATAGAGGGATGAAAGTTATAAGAAATCTGCACCCCGTAACCTTCCAATCACTAGCTAGACCCTTGGCTAGGCTTGCTTTTAAGTGCCACAGGACCAGAAATTTCCCATACAAAAAAGTCTTACATCACACAAGGAAACCCTAGCCTCCTCACACTATAGTTTGACCTTTTATGTGCCCAAGATATCAACAAATATATCCAATCCATACAAAAATGATATCTCGCCCTCACAAATCCACCTGAATCACAACCTTCACCCTAGTAGGAAGATGCTACTTCCATCTGGATAATGTTTGATATTGTGCCAATTGTCCTGGAGCATCATTAGTAAAATATTTTAAGACTCTCATGCTTCCAAAATGAAAGTATTAGGACCATATTAATCACTACTAATCTGGACATGTAATGAAGAAAATCAATGTTGCATGGATGCAGCTGGCTGCTGTGCAGGTACAGAAGCAGGTGCAACAAGGTGGAATCCTTTCCAACAACAGTATGGCAGTACATCAATTTTACTTTGTCAAAGAGCAGGTTATCCAGATGCAGATAATCAAGGAGGGGATAGTAAGTAATTGTGCACCCATGAAGGAAATTGATGGATGTCATAGGAAATGCCTGCTACATCTCTCACTCTTCTAAGAACATAAAATGAATCATTATCTAAAGTTTAGGCAAATCGTGACGGAGTACATGGTTCCAATGATCTGGAAAAATTGTAAGTTACACAACCGTATGAGTTCGAAAAACCCTATTCCCTTATATAAGCTGAATGCCTTTGGAATCAGAGACAGTATCGAATATTTCTCTTGGTATCACTTAGCCATGCATTTTCAAGGCAATACACACAGGTCAATTGGGACAGATCATCAGAATCGGGGCACCATTTTTAACTCAACCACATTGAGACAGCAATCAACAATCAGGAAATTGCACATAGTAACAAACCAAACACTAATAAAGGTCTAGGATTTAATACAATTCACTAACGAACTAACACTAATATAGGCCTAGGATTTAGTACAATTCGATCAAACTGTAATAGGCCTAGCGTGTAATAAAATTCTCTATTGATCGACTATGAGTCCTGCTCAAAATGCGAGGCATGTTTGGTGTAGATACCAAGTCAGGAATGTTGAAAAATAAGGCAGGTAATCTCATTATTCAATCCACTAAAATCCTGGAAATGTGGTAAAATGTTCCATACATGTGCATTCCCTTCAAAAATTACAATGAACTTCCTCTCAACAATGAAGTCTTCACTGCCTACATGATAGTGCACCGACTTCTCTCCTCAGGCGGTGGTGGAGGTGGCTGCGCATACCTATTAGATTCTGTTGGATTGTAAGTAAATTCTGATGTATCTAAACCATACTGCATTCACAAATTCAAGAAATCACAAGTCCATTAGTAGAGTCCATAAATGTTGATTACACTGAATAAATAATTGACAGATTTCTAATCTAAGAGACAATCACGTTTTCACACCTTCTCTCTCATCCGAGTGCTCCAAGCATCATTTCGAGTGGCCCGTTGCTCGGGAACAGGAGATGAGACAACAGCAGCTTGAGCCCCCTGACGATTGAGCAGAGGCTGCCGCATACCAGATCTTGGAGCAATGTATTCATCGTCACTATCATAATCTCCCGGAATGCCACTGGCTGATTTGACTGCCAATGCTAAGATCATGGCAAAAACCTGTTGAGGGATAGACTATTTAGCTTTTACTGATCAGTTAATGTATTCCTGAGTATCTATAGCAGTCATCTATTGCTTCAGTACTGTCTTTACAGCATTGCCCAAGTAGGGTATAGATATGAGGCAAAGGTGTGACGAAAGGACGTGCCAGAAACAATGAGCCATACTGTCTTTCAATTGAAAACAACAGGCGTGCATTGAATCAAGAATAATATAATAATGTCACTTGAATTCCTACAAATTAAAAGTTGGCAGACATGGAGGATTAACATAAATAAAAGTAGCTGAACAAGAAAAAATTATTATTTCCACAAACAATAATCTGACTAAAACTGCCAAACTAAGTGCACAACTGAGACGACTCTTAGCTGTATGCAAGGCACTTAGCTCCCTAATTCAAAGGTTTCATAATAGCTCCTTTCTGTGGATTTTTGAAGGGCTGACATAATGGCTTGCAAACATGCCCAAAGGGTGGCAAAGAAATTATATTCCCATGGCTTCATTATTAAATATCAACCGTAAATCTGACCTAAGAGAAATATATAACAATGAGTAACTTATATCTCATATTCGCATTGTTTTATGAGAGAAGTATTAACCAAAGAAAAATAAATAATGACAAGTAACTTATATCTCATATTCAGTGTGTTTTATGAGAAAAATATTAACCCAAATTTATAGAAACAGCAATCACAGTTCTTCCTGTAATGCAATATGCAAGCTTTGCATTGCATAAAATAAAATCCTATAGAGCCACTAGTTAGCTTCAACAGTCTCAAACAAATATAATAATTCATAAAAAGAATAACAAAAGCACTTAGTTAATGGCCATCGCATCAGATTAATGTGTGACTCCTATAGACTGGTTTTCCTTTGAATGCATAATCTTTGGGGCACTAGAAAAGAATTTAATTTCTCGATGAGTAAAAATATTATAAATTGTACCATGGAAAGACTGTATAAGAACTGGCCAAATGGTTCAGATAGCTACAAGTACTTCGAGGAATATGAGAATGTTCCTTACCATACAACCTGACAAGTAAACTACTAACAGGTCAAGAATAATAATGTTCCTTGAATAAATCGGAGAAGGTAAAGTCCAACATTAAATACAAGCATGACCTAATCTGCTTTTCCACTTGTAAACATAGCTTCCTCAAATTCTGAATAGCACCTTAAATTGTGAAAACACCCATAGAATACAACAAACACGACTATTGCAAAAAAAAAGAAGCAAGCTCTAGAAACCTTTCTTTTTACCAACATCTCTCCAAAAGCCAATTCATTATGTAAAAGATCAAGATTGAAGATAATATTTCACAATCTCCGCTAGTGTACCAAATAGCACAAAGCTTCAATTTATCAATTCAAAACAATAACCACAGTTCATAAAGGTTTGTATACCCTTTAGAATCAAAGAAAATCCTCATCTAAAAAAATATCATTGGTAATAGAAAGAAAAAATGAATTAATACAATGTACCTGTAAAATAACAACTCCAAGAGCAACCCATTTGACAATCTTCAAATATTTTTCCAAGAATTCTTTGATCATGTCAAAATCTCCAGTTTTATCTGTTGGAATTGCCTGAAGAAAACAAAGTTGTCTCCATACCCTAAAAAACTGAGAAAGAATGCATGCATCTTTTGCTATATCACATAATAATTGAACAGAAAAATGAAGCGCTCACCTCCTCCCACTTGTGGTCAAAGATTATAAAGGCCGCAAAGCCCAATTCTGCCAAAACTAACAGAGTAATCAGCACAGAATACTAAAAGCTTCTTAAGGAAACTGTGTTGTAAAGTGTGATCCCAAATCAAAATGGCATGCACACCATGGACAATTCCCCTAATATATAAGCCAGCTTTTCAGATTGCATGGGGCCGTAAATAAAAAGTTTTCATTGTATGCATAGTTTCTTCTGTTCAAAATAGCCAAAAGTTATGTCCATCACATTATTTGTGGCCAATTAAATCCAAGCTATGGAGGATTTCCTCTTCCTTGAACATATGGTGCTTACTTTTTCTTGCGTGCTTGACTTGCATGAGAGCCTATAATTGCTAATTTTAACAAAAAAATCATATAGTGAAATAAAGAAAAAATTTAAAAGGATACACAACAAAGGCAGCATCCGCGTCTTGTTGCTACTGCAATACAGCCCGAAAAAGAAATGATGCAAACAATAACTCCAATTGCAATGAACAAATAAATAAACCTGCAGCAAAAAAGGTAACAAATTTAATCCATAGTACACGCTTGCATTATTTCCCATAAATAATTGTAAGATGATGGAAATCAGGCTTAAAAAAGGCAAATCTGCAGATTTATTTTTTAATACAGTAAATCTGTATGCTCTTGCACTTCCCCAAACTTGTGTGACTATAAGAAACAGGATCAAGCAAATATTTTATAAATAAATGAACAGGTAATACAAAAAATAATCATATTACTGAATTGAGGCCTGCATGATCAGGGCCAGCATCAACATCAGCAGGTAGCTCATCCAGAATAGAGAAGATTTAGAAGACCGCAGGAAAGGATGGCTAGGTTAGTTCACCCAGAATGGCTCCTTAGGCACCATCAAGTAAAGCCAGACAGGCCAAGGACAAAGGATTCGTTCACCTGGAATTGTTGTTCTGGTACAACCAGGCCCAAAAGAGTAGTGATGCTTCTACAAATGTGTGTCCTCTTCTATCTTTGGGTTTTATTGATGTGCCAAAGTGACTCTAATACTGGGTTTCAAAACATGAACATATGTAGCATGTGAAGTTGAGTGTGATAGCCTCTTCTAGGCAGGATTCTTTAACTAAACCCCTCTAGTGTGACTTATTCTTAAGCCAAAAAGAAGTTGTGAGCAATAGCAAACCACTTGGCTGACTTAAGGACCCGGGCCTTTAGGCACTCGATCGACGTATTCCCTATCCCTCAATCACCTATCGTCAATCAACTGCCAACTACATATAGCCGCCTTTGCCCATGTTTCTCCGTATGTAGCAAGAGTTGAGGCATCGGGGCCCAACTATATATAGATCCTTTCTTTAGGCCTGCCTATATATAGCCAGCCTTCCGTTGGTTGTGGACCTTTAGGGCTACTCTCCCCCCTCCCCTCTTTAGGCCCTCTCTCCACGCCTCTACTAATAGTCTCCCTCTACTTACTAATAAACAAGGGTAGGAGCGGCTATATATAGTTGGGCAGGCATTTATGTTCTCTCCCGACAAAAGGCGGATATATATAGGCATCATGCACTCGACCTTTACTTTAGATAGGTCGAATACCCTCTCCCGACAAAAGAGGGAGAGGGAGCGGCCTTAGGGCACTTGTTTGGACTATTCATATTCAGTCAGGGCTTGACCAACGAGAGACGTGAGAGAGCCTTTAGGCACTTGAGAGATCGAGAAGGTCAAGGATGTAATGTCCCCTTTCTAGATACAGTGTTAGTCCATCATTGGTTTCCTGTGGACTAGCAGTTTGGTTAGGGAACCATGGTGAGTTGGCCTTGGATGGGCCATTTGGATGTGTAGTTTGGTTTGGATCCAATTGGCATGATCAGTGGCAGTTTTGGGTGCCTTGTGGAGTACTTACTATTTTTAGTAAGTTCGGGTTCAATGTCGGATCGCGATTTTCAGAGTGGAGCTAGATGTGTCTCGTCGAGACCTTTTAGGCGAGCTAAAGATCAAGGCAATCCGACATCATCTTCATATTTATTTTAAAGTCCGAAGTTATATAATGTGTATTTGATGGGACTTTAATAAAGTGATTTAAATAAAATAAAATAATATTCTAGAAGCTTCTTGAAGGATGGAAAAAAAATAATAAATAGAGGGCTTGGCTAAGCTGCTAAGCTTCTAATCATCCAGGATTTGATATTTGTTGTGATGTGTTGTTGTGGAGAAGTGGAAGCCAAGGGTTTCTACAGTTCTACTTTCTTGATCATTGGGAACTAAACATCCCATTGATTGGCATAATTGAGGTTGTGAAAGATCTTCCGAAGGGTTGCAGCTATTGGAGGAGATAACTCAGTCTCTTCATTGTGCTTCATTTGGTGGCCATAGGCCAGACTTGCTGAGGACGATTTGCATATTTTGTTAGGAGTTCATTGGTGGCATCACCATTGCATCATTTGGTAGCATAGAAGGCATATTAGAAGTACATTAAATGTCTAATATACATTTGCAGAGGTCTGATCAGAAGTTACAGTCATATAGAGACACCATTGGAGACCACGATTTCACTCATGGAGGCCAAGATTGGCATAGATTTCTCCTTCTAGCTTGAGCGCTCCACTCCTTGAGACCTTGGCAATAAAGTTCGTGGAGTTTGGAGGGCATAGTTAAGGTCTGAAATTTATATATCAGTCTGTTGTAGGGGTCGACCAGCCTATCTGAAGACTCCATTTTTGGTTCATTGTGCACCACCAAGGCCACCTATCACTCTGGGTAATTGAGGAATCAATTCCTCTAGTTGAAGCAAAGATTCCAAGAACATATTCGAAGGGGTTGAAGGCAGCATTAATTTGTAGCATCCATCAGACTTCTAGGACAGGGGCAACTCTCCTTGAGAGGGGGGCGATTTCATGCTTAGAGGGTTTCAAAGATTCCAAATAAAATCAGAGGTCTTCACCAAGCAAATTGCCGATCATTCCCCACTCGACATCCAGGTTTTCATTACTATTTGCTTATGTATTGCTTATTTTTCTGAGTACTAAGTCTGAAGATTTTGGACAGCCATTAGAGCATATGTGTGAATCATTTGAGAGTTGAAATTCAGTTTTGTATCCCTCTTTTACAATCTGAAAAATTGTAATCAGACCTTCTTATCAGCAAATAAACAGCTTTCAGACTTTCATATATATTGAAGTATGTTTGCCAAATGTTTGACAAAATGCCTCATCGAAATTTAAGTGTTTTTGAATGTAAATAATGTTACAAAGTTGCTTGCATATCTATTCTATACCATTAGCAATCAGTTTATTGACAAATTCAGTTTGCATACCAACTGTTTGACAATATTCTTTGAGTTTCAAGAACAAGAAGTTAAGTTCAATTTAGCTAGGGATACTACAATGGTATCAGAGCTAAATTAGAAAGGGGACATTACAAAGGAGGCCAAGGATCCAAACCTGATGTGTTAAAATCCTAAGCAACAGTGTCAAAAGTTGGTTCTTCTTTCACAACAGCAACAAGACCTACTTGTGCTCTTAAGAGATGTTGCTGAATTGCCAAGGATAACTTGGTCAATTTCCTTTATGTGTGGACTATACAGGTAAGGTTCCGAGCAGCACAATTCCTCAAACAGTTCATGGACAGGAAATAGGAGACAGAAGCCAGGAAGAGGAAGTTAAACCAGCATTGTAATTCCAAAAGTAAACCACAATTGACTAGGAAGGATTGGGAAGAGAGAGAAGCAATAAAGATCCTCTCTAATGGCTGCAATCCTGCTAAGTTAAGGACACATTGATAATACAGATAGCAGATCCAATCAACTGGCAGCAAAAAGCACAAATCCACTTTATCTACTTGAAAAAGGTTGCTAAGCAAAGAGAGATCAGCTTAAAGATAGCCAGTTTATCAATGGAGGCATGCCTAGATGGCTATCCAAGAGCAAATGGAAGTAGTAGGTCAGTTTTGCAGCAGATTCATCATGCAAGTCATTATGTATGAAAAATAGTATAGACCACAGGTGCAAAACCATTGTTTATAAACCATGGGTGCTTGTGGGTATTCATGGACCCTGACGTAATGCCAAGAGGCTCTACATAAAATACAAAGAATCGTATAGTAATCCCAAAGGGATCTATCTCAAAATCTCAGAAAAGTGGCAGTAAACGGATAAGAGTGTTCCAACTTGCCACCTCAAGGAACAAGCGGCCTCCAATATTCAACACGTGGATCCTTTCAAAAATAATAATAATAATAACCAATGAAATGTTTAAAAAGAGACTTACAAAGGAAAAAACGGTAAAGAGGATTGTTAGACAACTCCAGATGTACCCTCTTACGTAATCAGCGGGGTCACATCCAATTATAATTTAATAAGCCCTAGGAAGAATTAAAAGGAGGAAAGAGGATCATCTTAAGAGACTTAGGGCCTTAGGGAAAATTACAAGATAATGTAGTTGAGACCCTAAATAGAACCAAGAATGACTGCAAAGAAAGGTAAAGCAACCTGAATAATCCTAATAATATGCAGGACTCTTGGCACATGATGTGATTAAGATGCATCTCGGAATCGAAGCCAACATCCAAACAACTTGAGGGGGCCAAAATAACCACAAAGGCAAAGGAGACTATCAATATAAAGTTGATACACAGATGACAAACATAAGGAATTGTCACCAGGCAATAATATCATAATACATTTTGCACATTAGTTTCCCTTCAGTGTGTTGCAGCAACAAATTCATTGATGAACATCACATTGAAATGGGAAGCATAAGACAAAGTAGGTTAAATGTCAGAGACAATTCATTTAGGTTTGTCCATTATAGACTCTAATGTAATTGTCGGTTCTTACGAGATATTAAGAAAGTCACGTGCCACGTTGTGTAGATTAGCTAGACAGTATGTCCACAGAGAGAGAGAGATTAATGCATAACTTGGCCCAAGTACTCAAATCCTTTTCCACACCTCTACACAATGGAACCCTGCATCCACATGAAGTTCACAAACAGTTCTCGTTATCTGTAAACATCGTGCTTGACATATTTATAATTTCCTGCAAGTTGTAAGATAATTTTGTAGTTGTATAAAGATTTATGTTGTGTAGATAAAACTCTATCAATGCCTATTAACTTTAGTCCTTGTCTCTCTTACAAGACAAAAGTTGTACCCTGTGTTGAATCATGGGAACGGACCAATTTGGTTTCAGAGCCTAGATTTTGAAGAATCCACGCAAGCGTGTGTTTGTTAGTAGAAAAAATCGGGCATTATAAGCAAAGAATTTACTATTTACCAGCAAATCCACTATTAGACCTGCCTCTAGAATGCAAATGAAAAACCATAAAAATATGTATGATCAGTTCGTTTGGTTAGTGTAGCTCCAAAAATCACAACCTTGTTCTAGGAGAAAGGATCCAATACCCATGCACCCTATGTTTAGAGTCTAAAAAGTACATCATATGACATCCGAATGTTGTACAAAAAAGGTCAACCAATAAGATTATGCTATCATTAATTTGTCATTTCCCTTTAGTGTGTTCAATTGGCAAGAAACATAGATTTTGAATTAAATTGCTTCAAAATAAGTTGATACTAAAACATGTGAATAGCATTCCAATACCCGCATGTTCAGTTGGCGGGAAATATAGATTTTGAATTGATTTAATCTAGGTTGTTTGGGTACAAGTACAGGTATGTCTCGGGTATGTGGGTACGTCATTTTTCAAAAACCTTGATTTGGATACACCATGGGTATATATATATATATATATATATATATATATATATATATATATATATATATATATATATATATATATATATATATATAAATAAACAATGCATATTACTCATTCTTTTAGTAAAACACTTGAAAATGCATAGTGTTTGTTCATTCATTGCTTCAAAAAGTTCAAAGTAAACATTGCAAGTACATTCAAATCTACATGAATAAATCATCCAGATCTGGATTGTCCTCATAATCATGAATGCCACTCCCACTAGCTACACTTGGACCACTCGGACCACTCCCACTAGCTCCACTCTCCAACCATTGTGTAGAACTCTCTTGATTGCCATCATCAAAACCAAGTAATGATAGTTGGACAAAAGAAGATGCGAAGGCATCCGAGTCTGTATTCTTTGAAAGGATACCCTGTTAGGAGGTGAAGTGAATATCCAGACATCCAACAATTGTAATGGTGTGACGTCTTGTTTCCAGTATGACAAACCAACTGACATGAGGGGGGTTGCAAGGGGGCTGTTCAACCCCCTTGCCCGGGGATTCAGGGGTGGAGACCCCAAGAAAAAATTGGCGTTCATACAAGCGACTTTTTTGCTGATTAGGGTTTCATTTTTTAATATTTAACAGTATTTTTTTATTTTTTTGCATTGACTGTATGAGTATTCCGCAGAATCGTCCTAGTACATCTCGAGCACATCACAGAGATGCCCAGATACATCTAGAAAAACACTAGAAACGTCTCTAACATTTCTCGACATCTATGGGACGTGCCCGGGACGTATCAGTACCGGAGGCGTTCCCAAGCTGGATTTAAGGGGGGGGGAGCGATCCCTGCAATGTAGATTGATTCCTGGAATAGTGTTCCAATTCCCGTGCAGCCTATGCAGCAAGTTGTGATTGGCTCTTACGCATAATTATTGAATGCAAGTCAAACAACTACTAGTCCTACTTTATTTTAAAATAGGTACTTTTATAACTATCATGAGTAATGGGTCCTATTATAGATATTGGGTCCTATCCTCTAGACACTCATTTACCAAGCATCCTTTTGAAATTTGAATCAAGCTTGACATTCCACAAAATGGCAAGAATGGTGCAGAAGTATTTAAAAATTGGCTCCACCTGTTAGAATCATACTTTGTTGTGCATAATATTACAAATAAAGGTATGACTGCTTATGCTACCTTAAGTTATCTTTGAATGCCCTTTTCTTGTAGAAGTTTGGGTGCGACAACAATACGAAACAAAGAACCCATTTACTCGTGGTGATTTAAAATATGAACTCTTAGGGCCTTTCTAACCTATAAGATACCTTGAAGAATATCATCCAATGGAAACAACTCCACAAGAATTTGGGACAGATAATCCAAAAATATATGAACAAGTTCCAAGCCTTGCAAATACACCTTGGCATTCAAGACTTGAATTGATAATTCCGATTATAAAAACCAATGGTAATCTCAATTGTTGTACACCTTGGCATTCAACACTCGAATTGATAATTCAGATTATAAAAACCAACGGCAATCTCAATTGTTATTTCCAGAAAAAGATGAAGTTTCTGACAATGAACACCCTCAAGGACACATAACCTATATTGTTTGGAAACAGAAACGAAACGCAGAAACGCTGATTTTCAAAAACCCTTGATTTGGAAATGTCATTGAAACTCTCTCTCTCTCTCTCTCTCTCTCTCTCTCTCTCTCTCTCTATATATATATATATATATATATATATATATATAGAGAGAGAGAGAGAGAGATAAATAGATAGTTTGATAGGTAGATAGATAGATATACATACAATGCATACTACTCGTTTTTAGTCTATAAAATGATAAAACACTTAAAAATATATAGTATTCATTCATTCATTACTTCAAAGACAAAATGTACATTCAAATCTAGAATAAATCATATAGATTTTCCTCAAAATCATGAATGCCACTCCCATTTTTTTATCAAAGCAGCCTATAGGATCTAGGCAAGCAACAAGCTCATCAATTCTGATAGTGAATAATTGCAGCCTCACTGAATACTCAAAATAATTATTGCAAACACACTCAAAATTGATTTTTATTATTCATATTCCACCACTTAAAGCTTACAGGAATACATGAATATATAGGCTTGAAACAAAGTTATCCATAACTAAATAATAGCTTGGAGGCCTAATATGGGGATAAGTCAAACCCCGTAAAACTAGCTAAAATCTAAATTAGACATGTACATGAACCAAGTTTGTTCAACAAACAACAACTTGGACTTATTCTTGGAACACTCCCTAAATAAACTTAACTAGATTACGTGTGAACACAAACATTAGACTAGTGCATCAATAACTAGAAAAGCTACTATCTAGTGTCAACACTACTCTAACACCCTCCCAACTACTAGGCCTAATAAGGTACCCATGTACACATACAGAAAGAAATAGGACTTCGAGATAAATCCCCCCCAAGTACAACTTCCTTTACTCCAAGCAATGCTCACAACTGAAGATAATGAGAAGCCAAGGGCTTAGTGACTATGTCAACAACCTGCTCATCGTTAGGTACAAACTCCAATCAAATAAATCCATCGTGGACAAGTGTCAAATGAAGTGCATGTGAATCTCAATATGTTTAGTGCACTGATGTTGTATAGGGTTGTGTGTAATCTCAATAGCACTTTGGTTACAACACCAGTACAGTAGGATTAAGCTGAGAAAATCCGCTCACCAAGTAACTATCGTAGCCAAAGAGCCTCTTGTCTATCTTTAACAGAGCCTCTATACCCTGCCTCGATGGATGACTATGCAACAATTGTTTGCTTCTTGCATGCCCATGCAACAAGACCCAAACCAAAGTGAAAAGTAAATCCAGAAGTAGATTGGCACGTGTCTACACATCCACCCCAATCTAAGTATGCGGATCCCTTAATCTCTGAAAAACCTTATGATGTGTATTGAATCCCAAAGTGCCCCAAATATAGCACAAAATACTCTTGGTTGCTTGTCAATGACTCTCATGAGGCTTATGGGAGAACCAAGAAACAAGGTTAACAGCAAATGTGATGTTGGGACATGTACGTGTCATATATAAAAGACTGTCTACCAACTGCCTATACCATGTAGGATCAACCAACTTAGATGTGCAATCAGTAGTCAACTCAATACCTAACTGATATGGTGTGGTAGCAGGCTTGCAATCAGCGATGAAGAAGTGATCAAGCAAATTTGTAGCATACTTTTGTTGGCCATTAGAAATCCCCTAAAGAGACTAATGAACCTATAGGCCAAGAAAATAGTGCTGAAATCCTAGCTCTGTCATGTCAAATTGTGCTCTCAACTTGTGCTTAATGTCCAAAATCAAGGTATCTGAACTACCTGTGAGGATGAGGTCATCAAGATATAATACCAAAATCAAAATATCCTCACCTTGCTTCAAGATGTAAACATTGTGATCAGACTCACAACAATAGAAGCCAGAATCCAGTAGAAAATTGTCCATCCTCTTGTACCAAGCTCGAGGAGCTTATTTAAGGCCATAAAGAGAACGATGGAGTCAGCAAACAAGTGAAGTATCATGCACGAAGCCCTAAGGCTGCTCCATATAGATCTCCCCTTGGAGATCACCATGCAGGGAAGCACTCTTCACATCCATCTGGTACATTGGCCACTGGTGTGATGCAACAAGGGAGAGAACAAGGCGTACAAAATCCATCTTTGCAACAAGGGCAAAAGTCTCAGAGTAATCAACTTCTTCAACTTGTGAAAAACCCTTAGCTACAAGACTATCCTTGTACTTATCTACAGTGCCATCTGTTGCATATGTAGTCTTATAGATCCATTTACATCGCACAAGTTTTCTTCGCTTAGGAAGAGGCACTAACTCCCATGTGTCATTCTTCATGAGCAAAGAATATTCTTCATGAGCGAAGAATATTCTTTTTGCATAGCAACTTCCCACTCATGTTTACATGTCGCTTCAGAAAACAACATTAGATCATTAGAAAATGCATGGCTCAAAAGAGCAATACCAAATGTCTGAGCATGAGTGCAACAAAGATCCGCAGGATCACCAACCAAATCACTGATTGCTTGCAAGGTAGATTGTGCCCTCTTGGGCATCTGTTGTGCAAGAGATGGCAGAGGAGCAATTTCATCAATGGTGCCATCATCAATATCATGAAGTAAACCCTCCCTATCAAGTATAGAAGGTATCATCAAAGATGGAGAAGACTCTAAATCTGGTACCAATGGAACAATCTTCTCATCAACACTAATATCTCATCAAAACAAGACGTGTGATATGATCAAAGAGGCAATATGCCTTCACATCCTCACAATGGCCAACAAATATGAGCTCTTGACTCTTCTTCTCCATAGATTTGCACTTGTCATCGAAAATAAACGCCCAAGCCTTACTTCCAAAGACACGGAATCCAAAAACATCAGCGTTTTCCCCTAACCAAGCTTCTTCATGTGTCTTATTTACCACTGCCTTGTGGGGAATGTGATTCTAGATGTAATTTGCACCATAGAATCAAATCTTGGTAGATCTCGCGGTAAACTTGTCAGCTGAGAAACCAGGCTCTATCTTGCAAGACAAGAAGCCTTGATTTTCTCAATGAAAATCACCGAGAAAATTATATACCCAAAAAAAACCGATGCATTAAAAATTAAAGGTAAATAACTCTAGATTCGCAGAACGTTTTATCGCGATTCGTCATTCTTCTTTTGCACAAGCCATAGACAATATCAACGATTTCTAGGCAAAAATCATCGAGAAAATTGTATACCCAAAAAAACCGATGCATTAAAAATTAAAGGTAAATAACTGCAGATTCATGAAACGTTTTATCGCGATTTGTCATTCTTCTTTTGCATAGACCACAGACAATATTGCTAAGTGAAAAGCAAAAAACGTGGCCTCATATTCGTATTTTACAGTCATCTCATCATTTCTCATGCATATTCAAGTTGCAAGTTTGCCGCCAAACCCTACACTGTGCAGTGTGCACAACCACAGCGTCCACAATTTGTAATATTGAAGTGCAAGTTTGAAGTTGAACTTTGTAGTTTGTAATATTATTTTGCAACTTGACACTTCACAGTGAGAACAGAGAATCGATTGACTGTTGACACTTCAAGTTCACAGTGAGAATCTATTGAGAATCGATTGGAATTTGGCCTATTATACTATAGTTTGCGACTCTATTGGATTGTGCACACTGCATAGTGATAGCCCTGTTGGCAAGCAACAATATTACTATAATGCTATTACTATTTGGAAAGCTACAATATACAACTGAAGCTTGAAAGTTGAGATTGAGAACGAGTGAGACCTGGCAGCCTGCAACACACACAACGTACATCAAAGAGTTAAATTCCAGGGATATTTTTTAAAAAAAATCATTATATTTCTAATTTTGAATATAAAGTTTAAAATTTGAAATTTTGTATTAAGAATCATGATCATTGAAATTCTATTTCTAGATTCCAACGATATTTAAATTTTAAATGCAGTTATATTTAAATTTTAAATTCTAAAAGACAAACATATTTATTTTTTTTATATAGGGTTCAAGTTTGTTGTTTGAAAATGGCATCGGGCTCGGCATCTGGTTTCACAGGTCCTATTCGCAACAAGCCTAAGTCTGATGACCGTGGTTGGAAGCATTGTGAACATGAAGAGCACACATACTGAGAGGGGGCAGGGGAATTAGTATAAGCTAATCTTTACCAATTTAAAACTTAACAACCACAACAATACCAATCACACAACATCAACGATTAAGTACACAAGAACATAAGATTTAAATGGACACCCTTTTGGGAGAAAACCATGACAAATGATTGCTTATACAAAATCCTCTTACAAATATTCATAGGCACCAACCTACTGGGGACACCAATCCCCACTTACAGAATTTGTAGGCACCAACACACTGGAGACACCAATCCCCATAACTGAACACCAACTCAACAAAAAACACCAATCTCTTCTTTTATGAGGCACCAACCTCTTCTACCAAATGTCATCTTTGGGATGTTTTTTCAACGGATGAATATATTTCTCTTCACAACTCTGATTATATTTTATTCACAAATCTACATATATTTCCTTCACAAATCTGATTATATTTTCTTCACAAATCTTGCTCAAGATCTGCTTTTAAATCTACTTGTAATTCTTCATTAAATCTACTTGTAAAACTGCCTCGCATCTGCTTATAGATCTACTTTTAAATCGAACAACATTCCATTACTTTTCCTACATTTTAACCTCCATTATATCTTCCTTTTATACTTGTCAAATGCACAAGAGAGGCGTCTCTATGAAGAGGGACGACTTCACTAAAAGAGGTGATTGCTCCAAAAACAACAATCCACTTAAAGGGTCGGCCAGTAATCAAGCTTCAAATTAAAATATAACTATTCTCCAATTAGCAAGTCGGCTAGCAATTAAATAATAAATGCTTCTCACAAAGTCGGCCAGGAATGATAGTTAAAGGATGGCGATTTAGTGGCCTTTGGCCTTAACCACAATCATCGATTTTCTTCTTGAATAAATGATTCTCTTTGACATCAATGACAACCATCTTGTCAAAAATCTCTTCCATACACCTTTGACATCAATGACAATATTTCCAACAGAACGAGCAGAGGGCAACTATGTAATATGCAACTATTGCGAGATGAAAATGAGTGGAGGTGTTTCTCGTCTGAAAAAACACATTGCACGATTGACAAAGAATAATGTGGTAGCGTGCAATCAAACACCCCCTAAGGCTCAACGAAAATTCGTTGCTTACATTGTAGTGAATGCGGAAGAAAGGCAAAAAAGAAGAGGAAAGCCGATGCACTTGCACTCCTAATGAGTAGGAGGACAGTGAAAAACGATAGTGACATTGAGGGCCATTCTATGGCCCCAACTCCACCATGTCACAATCAAGGATGAGGATCATCCATTAGTGATAGTTTGGCTACTTTTTTTGTTGTAGTCCTATGTCACAACTTTCATTGGAAGGTAGCGCTTGGAACAAAGAATTGCAAAATGAAGTGAGGATAGTCGCAGCGAATTTTTGGTACTACAACATTCCTTTCAATGTGACAAAAAATCCATATTGAGAGAATTTGGTCATTGCATTGACCGTTGCCAAGAAGTTCAAAGCTCCTACTCTTCATGACTTCAGTGCCCTGTTTTTTTAGCATTCTATGAATCATACACAAGCCCTTGTAGAAGACCAAAAAAAATATGACAAAAAAAGGGGTGCACCATTTTATTTGATAGGTGGACGGATGGGAAAAACAGTACACTAATTAACTTTTTAGTGGTTTCAACTGGACAATTGGTTTTCTTGAAGTCAATTGATGCCTCTCATCAAGTAAAATCAGCAAACACTGTGTGACATGTTGGATGAGATGGTGATGCAAGTAGGTGTGGAGAATGTTCAAGTTGTGACGAACAACGCGGCCACATATGTAGCAGCAGGCAGACTTCTTGAGGAGAGGCACCCTACACTTTTTTGGACCCCTTGTGCGGCCCATTTCATTGACCTTTTGCTCGAGAACATAGGAAAGATCTCATGAGTGAAGAGTGTGGTTCATGAGGGTAGAAGTATCACCAAGTTCATCTACAATCACACTTGGGTGCTACAGTTGATGATAGAGCACACCAATGGAAAGGAGCTTGTGCGATCGAGAGTCACACGATTCGCCACAAATTTCCTTACATTGTAGGCTTACTAGCATACCTTAAGCAGATGGTGGTGAGTGATCGGAGGGTGGGATCTCCATATGCTAATGAAGACAAAGAGGTAAAGCTCATGAAGACCATTTTTTATGAGGTCTTTGCAAAGCGCATGGAGGAAATCATTAAGGTAACCTTAAAATCTTAAACTGAATTATTATTTTTATTTATCATTTATTTGTTATAAAAAATTTCTTAATTTTCATTTTAAATTTGTGTATTATTTTGTTATAGGTGTTAGAGCCTTTGGTTCGAGTTCTTCGGTTGGTGGATGGAGAGAAAAACCCAATGGGTTATTTGTATGAGGCCATGGACCTGACCAAAGAGGCCATGGCCAAATATTATGGACATAATCAAAGAAAATATGAACCCATATGGCGCATAATTGATCGCAGATGGAACAAGACACTCCATCAACATATTCATGCAACAACCTACTATTTGAATCCTAAGTTTTTCTATTCTTATTCATTTAAGGCAGATGAAGTGATTATGAATGACTTCAATACATGCATAGAGAGGATGATCCCTGATGATGAGACTAAAGATGCAATTACTGATTGAGCTACAGATTTACAAGAATGCAACGAGGAGAGTTTTCTTCAGCTCTATGTATTAAAAAAAAAACACCTCTCAGTCAGGTAAACTATAAAAACAAATTGAGTCTTTGTTTGTTCTTTCTAGTAAACTTCTTTCATTTATTCAAGCCTACTTGACTATTTCTTTTTTCCAGATGTGTGATGGGAAGATTATGGTGCAGGTGTTCCAAATCTTCAAAAACTAGCCATCCGCATTTTGTGTCAACCGTGTAGCTCTTTTAGGTGTGAACATAATTGGAGCATGTTTGAAGTTGTTCACACAAAGAAGTGCAACAGGTTGATGACACAATGCCTTAATGACCTTGTCTTTGTGCGACACAATCTTTGTCTTCGTGTGAGACAAGTGGAGGGGCAAGATAACTATGATGTTATTGACTTGGATGAGATCAATCCATATGGCGACTGGATCATTGATGATGCAAAGTTAGAGCTTGTGTTTACAGCGAAGGAGATTGCATATTTAGAGAGGGAGGCCGAAAAAGCAATAGCATCTGGGGTAGCAAATATATCAAGAGGTGTTGGTGAGGACCCAGATGATACAATTGGTTTTGTTGACGACATTGGCATTGGAGAGGAATAATTTTTAACTTCCACTTCCATTAGGCAGCCACATCAAACTTATTCTAGACGCCAAAGAAGAAAGATAATATGTATATTTGATATTTCATGACTCTAGAGCATTGCAGTTTGTAATTTTGTAGTTTGTACTTTGTACTTTGAGTTTGTAAATTTGCAACTTTGTAGTATTGTTACTATTGTACTCTTTTTTGATCTCACATTGATAGAAAATATACTTATGGGCCTATGGCATTCTCAGCATTCATTTTTCATGTCATTTAACACTGTTCTATATTTAATTTAAGTTTATTTTATGAATTTACATGTGTTTTACAATAGCAATAAAGTTTCTGAGAAATTCCCAAGATTCGAGATCATGTGCAAATTTTTCCCTCTCGAGAAATCACCGAGAACGAGATTTCGAACTATGATTTGCAAAATTAACTGCTTTAGCCCAGAACTGAGGTGATAAGTCCTTGAATTGTATCATATAATTCATCATTTCCTTAGTTGTTCTAATTTTCCACTTAGCAACACTATTTTGTTGAACGGTGTAAGGCACCGTGTATTGGTGTTGAATGCCATGCTCAGTACAATAACCCTGAAAGGCTTTATTTACATACTCCCCCCATTGTCTGTGCCGAGCTTTTTCAACTAAATCCTTGATTGTTTCTCTACAAAAGCCTTGAAGGTTGAAGTTCACAAAATTTTCACTTTTATACTTCAAAAAATACACCCAAGTCCTCCAAGTAAAATCATCAATGAAAATTAGTAGATACTTTGCACCAGAGAATGAGCGAGTGAAAAAACGTCAACAAATCATCGTGTACTAATTCTAGTGGAGCCTTAGCTCTCATAGCTTGTCCCTTTGGAAAGGAATCTTGGTGTTGTTTTCCAAGCATGCATCCTAACCAATTACCATCATTACTAGAGACCTTAGGAAAGCACATCACCAAGTATTTGAAATTTAGTTGCTAAAGATACTTGTAATTGAGATGACTAAAATATTCATGCCACATCTTTCTCACTATGTCAGCATGAACAACTAAAGAAGAACTTGCAAAGGTTTCAAATTTCTCTAATACATATAAGTGTGAACTATGCTTGAACACACTTATTGCTACTACATCATGTGGATCATTCAATTCTCTAATTACAACATTATGTTGAGTAAACTCCATAGTTTGTCCACTACCAGAATTACAATTTTCCTAAATGGACGACAAGTTTGAATAAATCTTAGGAACAAGGAGTACATCATTATTGCACCCTTCCTGCATATCAACAATGTCAGGAGCCCAAAACTTCAATTGATGATAAGGTTCCCATGATAATATAAGAAATGTTGCAATCAAAAAGAGAACTCCACACACCACGAGAATGAGTTAGATGATTAGAGGAACTAGAATCAAACATCCACCTATCTGACATGGGAGAATATGCTCTAGCAGAAAGAGTTTTTCCTTTCCCTATGTTAGAAGAAGATAATGGTGAAGGTATAATAATTTTGTTTTGTTTCAATGTTGCTTCCAATGCTTCCATTTTTTTATAACATCTATACTCAAGATGATTTGTTTTGCTACAGTATGGATAAGAACCATAAACCTTATTTTTCTTGAATGATTTTTGGTTTTCCCAAAATTTGAAGTTTTAGAGGACTCAGTAGTGGGTATCTAAAGACTTGTGTGATTCTATTGGTTTATTAGGAGTCATGATCTGTGTTTAGGCTTCCATTTTTTCCCAGGAGAATTTGCCACCAAAGCATGACTTGAAGTAGTTAAGGCATCTAATGACATTTATTTTGTATGTTCACGAGATATCCTTTCACAAAATAGCTTGAAAGATTGCATTTTAAACTGATCTCCTAGGGCATCCATTGTAGAATAGAACGCAGAAGAAAATACATTGAATGGACCTTTTAACTTTGACAAAATCAAAAAATACAATCATTATCCGATTTTTCTTTACCAATAACTTTTAACTAAGATCTAAGTGATTTAAACTTTGCCAAAAATTCCTCAATCAAGGGAAAATCAAAAAGGGAGCATGAAGTAAACTCAGCATCTTACTACAGCATTCTAAACTAATTGAGTATACCAAATAACTTTTCTACAAGCTCCCATGCCTCTTTTGGAATTTTGGCATCAATGATGTAGAACACTGGATTGTCTGACACATTTAGGACAATTAAACCAAGAGCTTCATCCTGCTTACATGAATACAAGTATTTGTCCTTTTCTAAGGTGAATGCAGAAACAATGTCATCAAAGACTCTCCACTGGGCTCTAGACTAGAGTGATTGCTACATTTTTGGTTTCCAGAAATGGTAATTTGTTGTGTTTAGTGATTCAAATAACTTGTTTTCCGTTGCAATAGAGAAGAAGACAGAGGAATTGTCTGGACATTTTGTCAGAACCGCCCCCTTCCCCTTTTACAAGTCTCCTTTTACAATTTTCCCAAATTACAAAATACGGGTTTATAATAAATCTGCCTCTAAAAAAAAATTAACACTTTTAAAACAATAAATCCGCCTCTTGGAAGCCCCCCAAACTTTGTCACCACTCAAAATCCCTACACTATTACAAAAAAACTTCCTCCTAATATAAAAAAATTACACCACCAATTATACAGCCCCTTAAATATAATTTTCACCAACATAATTAGTTTGGTTGTGATGGAGGTGTAGACACTAAAATCTGATTTATGTAGTAATCTAGTCTTGTACACTTAGCAAAATATCCATAATGGTTGTACCTTTCAATTATAGACCTACCTATTGCTGAAAGGCTCATGTTCACCATCTCTGTGTCAAAATTGTTTATCTCTTAGTTCGACCATTGTTATTCTAATAACCAAGTCTTCTATATTGTGCAAAAAACTCTAAACTTTATTATTCTTCACTGTCAATTTTGGACATGTACCTATTTTCTAGCTTCCTGGACACTTACGTACCAGACAGACAACTGCATCGATGCAAGTGTTCAACTTTCCTAGAAAGTGTTCAGTGCTCAAAAGTCATCCAATTTGCAAATGATACATATCATAAAAGTTGTCCTAAGTGCTTTAATGCGAGATATTTTCAAAAGGGATTGGTATATATACAAGATCAACCTTCATTCATTCCTACCTTAGAAATACCGGGAACTCACAAGCCTACCTACCAAGAAGCACTCAATCAAGCATTCAAGTGAGAAAATCTGCCCTATTCATCCCTATTTCCATATCAATCATAGGAGCGGTATTCACATAGGTTTAAAACATTCGAAGAGCAGTTCATGAGCTATATTTGCCAAGTTACAAGCTAGGTCACTACATGCCATTGCTTACCACACATTGCATCTTGATACACATACAAGCCAACACGTAGTGGAGAACTACATAAATCGGAGACCCTCTTTAGAGTATTGGCTATGTAAGCAATGCCCATTGATAGAGGGGTCCTTGGGGCAGCTCGACACCGTGAGCCCACCAAGCCATTTTTCCCATAGTCACTCCAAGGGAGAGGAAGCTAGGGTTGATCATTTGACAAAGAGCAACCAGTGCACACGATCTTAAGACATTAGAAGAAAGAAGACAAAAAACCCAGAAGGCTCCAGTTGGTCACATCTAGATCCAATCAATATTATGTGTTGGACCCCTGCATCACAATCCGACACCTGCGTCAATACCAGTGTTTGAAGCCACATAAAAGGTATTCTTAGAATCTAACGATTGTTCCAAGATCACCTTCTCATCCACTTCCATCCTATTTCAAGTCAAACCTACATATGCATAGTAAACCAGCTAAGTATCAATTATTCTTTTTCATTAAAATATCTATCAATAGTTGTATTTTACTATTTTTAACAATCTTAGTTGTATAACTTCACAATATTATTTATCTGAGTTTCTATTAATTGCCCTACTCATTAGATTAGTTCACCATCCTTTACAAAAACTAATATAATACCTCTTAACCCTAGATACCCCTTTATCTAAATTTAGGGTTAAACAGGAAGTGAGTCAACCCAAGACTCCCCCCACTTGGGTACCCTATTAAAATCCCAATAACCAACTCGGCGATAGAACGCTTCAAGCATGTAAATAAAATCCACATATTATGTTTTAAAACACGAGTTTGGGAGACTTTTGACTGGTGACAAAAAGGAGTTAATGCACAATCCATTTGATGAAATAAAAGTCGTGAATGAAAAAGGACGACAACTGGTAGTGAGGGAAGATCAAAAAAATTAATGATGGGCAACCAATAGCAGTCGACCAGCAACAAACGTGGCGTGTGGCAATGTGAAGAGGCCGGTGTCAAGGGTTTTGCTTGTCAAAGTTACAATGGAGGCCAAGACTATGGATTGACAGCAAACCAATCTTGAACCGAATATTGTTGAAATTTCAACCATTTTGGTGGAAACTTGTTAACAGCAGCCAAAGTACTAAAAACGCTTTCCAATGTTGTGGGATTCACACCAAGCCAAACAAAGATGTGGAAGAATCCAATGCATATAACAATGGTTGGGACATTGACTAGGCCTCATGATCGAGTGAGGAGAGAATCGAGAGTAGGTGGATGAGTTGGACCGAAAGGATAAATGGTTGTCCAATGAAACCTTTGTAGGCCAAATCAAGCTCTAAAAAAACATTCTATGCAACATAATGACAAAGCTTTAACAAATAAAAACACCGAGGAATACAACGTGTACAACCATGCCAGAAATGATGAACCAATGCAACAAATCCACCAAGATCTATGTAGAAGAGTTGTGCCCAGTCTAAGCCTATGGTTTCACTCTAAAACAACTACAAAAATGAATTGGGCTTCTTCTGCTTATTGGCGCTTAGATACCATATCGGAGCAACCTATAGGATCTAGGTAGGCAACAAGCTCATCAAATCTAATAATGAATAATTGCAATCTCACTGAACGCTCAAAATAATAATTGCAAACACACTCAAAAATGATTTTGATTATTCATACTCCACCATTTTAAGCTTATTGGAATGCCTAAATATATAGCATTGAAACAAAGTTATCCATAGCTAAATAATAGCTTGGAAAGCCTAATATACGAGATAAGTCAATCCCCATAAAACTAGTTAAAAGCTAAATTAGACATGTACGTGAACCAAGTTTGTTCAACAAAAAACAACTTGGACTTATTCTTGGAACACTCCTTAAATAAGCTTTACTAGTTTAGGTGTGAACACAAACATTAGACTAGTGCATAAATAACTAGAAAAGTTACTATTTAGTGTGAACACTTCAGCTTTATCATTTATAGACGTTTTCTCTCGCAGGGTCTAGCTAGTGCATTGAATCTCACTAAGTGCATGCCTTAAAGGGTGCATAGGGAATGCAGTGGGATTGGCTCATGGCACTTTGCAAGGGATGTTCTCATACTATTCTATCAATACCTACATCCCTTCATGCAGCCTTCATACCTCTTATGATGTCTCCTTAAAATCTTGAAACCCTAAAATATGGCCAAGTCTAAAACCTTGAAATCTGACTAAGTCTAAAGTATGATAGGATCCTTCAAGACCTAGAATTTGCATTATAGCTCCTACAGGTCCAAAACCACTTTCAAACATCCTAACGTGTGTGTGTATATATATATATATATATAATCTAACTTGAAGTATAAGAAACTAGATGTCCCTATCCAAATGTAAAAGTTATACTTAAATGTTCATTTTACATATAAGTTAGGTCCAAAACCACTTTCAAACATCCTAAAGTATATATATAAAATATAACTTAAAGTATAAGAAACTAGATGTCCCTATCTAAATGTAAAAGTTATACTTAAATGTTCATTTTATATATATATATATATATATATATATATATATATATTGTCTAGTTCGAGCTAGTATTAAATTTTTTTTATTTTTTTGGGCTTGATTTGTTTTTTTTGCGCCCATAAATGTCCCAAAAACATTCATACAAATGACAGAAACATCCAAATTGGTTTCACATTTTATTCTATTTTTTTGGGCTTAATTTGGGTTTTTTTCCCTACGGAAACTGCCGTACACGTGACGAAAACATCCATCTAAATGTAAACTTAAATTTTTATTTCATATATACATTGTCTGGTTTGAGCTGGTTTTACATTTTTACTTTATTTTTTTGGGCCTTGATATTTGTTTATTTTGCCTATGGAAACCCCTGGAAATGCCCGTACAAATGATGGAAACATCCAAGCAGGTTTTACATTTATTTTTATTTTTTTGGGCTTGATTTGTTTTTTTGCCTACAGAAACGTACTAGAAACGTCCAGACACGTGTTAGAAACATCTATTTACGATACATTTCTAGGATGTTTCTTAGAGTGTTTGCATACCGGAAATGTTTCCGGCCCTAGTATGAGAGGAGGGGGAACGTTTCAATGCAACACAACACACTGATTTGAGGCCAACATAGAAAACAATTTTTGTAGAAAGACATCACTAAAGGGATCACCTAACATTCATCATAAAAAAAGTATATTACCAACTCAGGTTGCCCAGAGAAATGAAACAATGCAGCACCCCATGAACCAAATAAGGGCAATCAATTTACACAATAGAATCCCAGTAGAGCAACATGAGAAAGGCACAGCCTCCATCAATGAATGGCCTTGAAACAAAAGAAAACCAAAGACACTTGAAAGCCCAAGGCCTTGCAACTTACAAGGAACTAGTGCTACTACCACACAAGCTCCTTGTCGTCTTCAATGATAGGTGCTTTCAGTAACAAGCAACATTCTCAATACAACTTCTAGAAGGCAAGGTACCAATAAGCCCAAGACCAACACCATAGTAATGACCGTTAAAGCAGACGATGTAAATCCGAAAGAAAATTAGGACCGATTGTTCCACACCAAACTTTGGGTCTTTGGATGTAATGAAGACAAAGATCATTATTAAAACAAAATTGACAATGTTGTTCCACCTATAGACAACCTTGAAGCCCAATCCACATATGCTCTAATAGTTGTGTGAAAAAATACAAGGTAAGCAAATGGAGAGAGATCCACCAAAGTTCAGAATTTCAAAACGGTTCAAAAAAATGGTATAAAACTATATAACATCCAAAATTGTGTATAATAATAATAATTAAATACGAAAAAGCAATACACAAGATATTTCAATGTCTGATATTTATAGGGATGATGTGGCCGAAATGCTTATTTTGTCTCTCATTTATGAAATCCAGAATTTACCCATCTTGCATTGGGTATAATTTAACAAATTGTATATGAAAACTGATGAAATGTAATGCTTTGAGTTAGGAATCAAATGATGTTTATTCTATTGGATGACAATATGTTTTGACCTGCTTTCCAATGCGTTTTTCAAATACATTCATTTTCATGGTTAAACTTTGTATAGTGAGTGATTGTTTGGACCAATTTCTCGCCTATACAATACATGTTTTTTTCTTGCTTGTTAGTTTTCACGTGTTTAAAGATGTTCAATCTTGCTAAGGATCGAGTTTGAAGTCAAGTGGAGCAAAGTTCAACTCTAAGATTCATGAAAGATTGGGCATCAAAATTTCACTATATACGTTTTTTAGGCCATGTTTATTCCCACAAAATTGATAATTTCAACTTGGTTTTTATATTTAACATGTTCTACGAGCGACCAAGTGTGATGAGGAAAACACACTACTAATTTTGGATCAATATTCAATTTGATTTTTAAAAGATGACTATTATTTTCTTCATTTTTCTAGAATTATGTACAAATTTAAAATTAATTACAAAACTACATCAAAATGTCTCAAAAAATAAATTTTTCAATTCCTTAGCTTTTCCTCTATTGTCTTGCAAATTTTCATTGAAAAAAATTGTGATTTTGACCCCTCTGCATGTTTTTTGAAATAATTTTTTTTGGGGAATTGTGTGTGAAACAAACAACACCATCTTCATAATTTCACCCTATAGTAGTTCAAATTCCCTAAATCCATCTAGATTCCCCTCACCAGGACCCTCTTGTAAGGGACCAAGAGCGAAGGAATAGAGGAAGGGATTGTTGCAAGTCACGCAAGTGATATCCGTTCTTCACTCCTCCCTACTAGAGGTTCTCACCAACAAGGAGCCATGGAGGGTGGCCTTCGCCATACTCTAGTTATGGGCCTTCTGGTTTTGTTCCTTCTAGTTGGGATGGACAAGTTAAATGCCCAGATTATCACTAGCTATTTCACCCCCCTCATCGACAAACAAAGGATGATGTTGAAGAAGATACTAAACAAGATGGCTAGGGATCCATACCTGATGCTACGCACCCCCATGGGGGCAGTTTGGGAGATAAGCTAGACAGTTCGCCGTCGCCGCCGCCTCCTCTTTCTACACGTTGATTGCATCGGTGGCTTAGTATCTTGTTTCTTGCTATTTATGGTTATTGTTGATGTCACCTATCATGTAATTTTGTACTGATGGTATTGTAGGCCTAGGTCCATAACTCGGTTTTATTCTCAGGGTTAGTCCCCTTGATATTTGTTGTGCTTTTCGCTCAAGGTGTGATTTCTCATTGCCCATCTTTTTTATCAGGCATGTAATATGTTTTTATCTATGGAAATATAATGCATGCTTTCAATCAAAAAAATCACTACATCATGCTATCATACAATATTTATAGTGAAGCTAGCTTTCAAGTCTCCATAATCTAGGCCCTAGGGCCTCTAGACTCTAAAATGACAATTTAAACATCTTGAGTTATGATCTTAATACAATTAGTGTCAACATATTGAACCACTGCATCTACACTACCACTACAATGATCACTATATGCTCACCATGATTTTTTAAAACGCGTGTGATGATAATGAAATAAAAATGAGAGATGCCATCTATGTGGCCTAGAAAACAAAGTTCATGCAACAAAATTGAGGGTTGACGTCACAATCAACGCATTGTGCACATGTTGCCAAGTTCATCTGATAGAGATAAACCCTGCAAAAAAAGTTCAAGCTTTGCCATAAATCCTTGGGGTTCATCCAAACCATGTGACTATGATCGGGTATTGCAGTCGTAAACTATTGATATCAAGACAACATAACACCAACCTAAAATTTTAAGGAAAATACTTTATATAACTGAAAGCTCATATGGAAGTTAAGAATGAGAGTTATTATATGTGAAAGTACGCATTGCAAGCTTTCCAATGATATGTAACATGTCAACTTCATAAAATCCCAATAACTAGTTATTTTAACCTCATTTTCACAATGTTGGCCTCACAATGGTATCCCCACACCTAACATTTATGAAAAATATGGAGTCAAGGAACTCATTTTCCAAGGAATTACTAAGTACATGGGATTTGGCAAAAGAAAGAACTTTAAGAATTTGTGTTTTTTAACATATACTCCTGTTTTCAAGTTAGCATGAAATCAGCAAACTGCATGTTATAAGTTGTGCCTTACTGATATGCCTCTCAGTTCTCATTGCGGAAATCTAGAAAGAAAACACAAACACCTGAAAAAAATATAAATGGGTGCTAGAACTGATTGCTTTACACTCTTCTTTAGCCTGTATTAAAAATATGTGCAAGGATGAGGGTGTGGGCTAACTAGATAAGACCAACCACATGTAGAAGCCAAAAAGCTAATTAAAAAGATGCAATAATAACAAAAGAGAGTGACCCTGATCATTTCCTCCCTACCGATCATTAGCATGGATTAAAAATATGTGCAAGTTTGAGGGTGTGTGCTAGCTGGATGAGGCCAGCCCATAGTCACCGCATTCGAATTCGTATTCGAATTCACCGAGAAAAAAAAATCGGAAAAAATTCGGAACTAAAAAATTTGAGATAAAATTCGTGATTAAATTCAGCTAATAAAAATATACTTATTTTTTTAAATATAAAATTATAAATTATAAAATATAACTATAAATATATTATATATAATAATTTTATATTCTATGTTATAATATTATATTATAAATTATAAAAATAAATATAAATATAATATATATAATATTTTTATATCCTATATTATAATATTATATTATAAACTATAAAAATAACTAATAATATTATGTATTGTAATATTATAATAGTATAAATTATAATAATATTCTATAACTATAATATTAACAAAAATTATAGTTCTAGTCTCGAGAATAAAATACTTAGCATAAATTCAAAAAATATTATATTATAACATCATTTTAATTATTATCTAATTTACAAATACACATACCCTGGTCGTTTGTAGTCACGAATCACTTCACAGTTGTAATTGGCATTGATAAAAGCTCGTCTGCAGTCACGACTCACTCAGTACAGTTGTCATTTGCAATCATGACTCACTTCCCTAGTTTGCAGTTGGCACTTGGCACTAAGGGTCACTTCAAAGTTCGTAGTTAGCATTGAAGGCAAAACACTGTAGAGTTGGCGTTGGATGGTGGAAGACAAACCACAAATCGTTAGGCTGCAACATTGAAGACAAAACACAAATCGTGAAGTGAAGCTGCAGCGAAAGGAATAGAGGCTCGACTGGAAGACAAAACATACAAATATTTTAACAAAACCCTAAAAATGAATTTTAACGATTTTCTAGAAAATTTTAACAATTTTCCAGGTTTTTTTAAATTAAATTCATCTAGAAATTTGCAACGAATTTCAACGATTTTTTTCATTTTTTTGAGATTCGGTGAATTCCGAACTTGAACCTTCAAACGCGGCGAATGCGGTGACACTGGACCAACCACATTCAAAATCCAAAAATTTAATTACAATGATACAATTATTAATTATAACAAAAAAGAGCAATCCTTATCATTTGCTCCATACTGAGAGGAATTTGTCCCCAACTTCTACATTAAATGAGGAAACTTTTCCTCAAAAGCGGTCTTAGAACCTCTTGGCCTAAGTCTGTAGAGAACCTTTGTGGCTGACCAGGTAAGTAGCAGTTTGCTTCTTGCAATTGGTGTGAGTATGAACATTGAGCAAAATATTCTTAGCCAACATATGTTTAACTCTAAAATGGTAAACCTCATGATGAGTGATGGAAATCTCCGCCTTCAATTGAATTGGCTCGTGTAGATTGTGCTGGCTCACATTTACAACATTATGGATGCTAAACTACAATGGAAGATATTAGCGAAAAGCATTGGACCCAACTAATTGGAGAATGGTATAAGACCCATATCAGATAGGTTTCAACTTGTGATGTTGATTATTGTGAAATTTTTGCTTATTGGGGTGAAGCCAAAAACAATCACCAACTTGAAAATGTTGTGGCACATGATGACAGACATGGATTACCTTGTATTTGACTTCAGGCTGCGAGAGAATGTCCTAGATTTTGGCATGAAGCTTGATCCAATTTGCATAAAGAAAGAAAATATATCCTACTCCTCTATAGCTGGTACGTATCTAGAGTTGGAATATCAAACTAAATCTCATTAGGCACCAAAAGTTAGAAACTAAAAAGGAGAATCGCCTCTATAGACATGGGTAGCTCAGTTGTAGCTATGTTGAAAGATATGTAAGAGTGTTCCCATTCCTTGTTCTATCGGTTATACATGAGAGAGCATGGACTAAAGCACAGTTACAAACATCCATCTAGTGATCACTTTGTAAATGAAAAGTATTAGAGAAGATCAACTGACAACCAAGAAGCCTCAACCCATCCCTCAAACTGTAGTTAAGAAAAGGTGTTTAATTGACAACTTTTAGTTGTTGCAAAGCATCAACAATTAGACCAAACTAGGGATCCATGGAGTAAGGAATTTTCCACTTGTCACTGGTCACATGTCGAGTACCCACCAAGATGTTGAGTATTCAAAAAAGAGATCAGCTAAGAAGATTTGCCACTATGTTGGTGACGCCCTTCTTATACTTTGTGTAAATAGAATTTTAATGAGAACCAATAAGATGGACTATAAGACATAGCCATATGGCCTATATTTCATTCTTAAATATTGTACAAATAGTCAAATGAACTATATTCTTAAATGTTCTACACATCTCTATGTAAATGTTTATAGTCTTAGAAGCTTCCTTGTACATCCTTAGTAATCTTTTTATACACACACACAATATAAATGAGTTCAAAGTATAGCATATACAATTGTAGCAATTTCTTTGTGTCTTTTTCTCATCGTTACAATTGTGCTCTCGGTATCAGAGCCTAGTGATCTCAGCATATAGAACTAGCCACCTCAAGGGCTTGCACCATTCTCGTTTACTATATATAACACCACTAGGATTCTTGCAATCAAGGCACTATATCTAGTTTCCTCGAGGCTTCTAGACAATTAAAAATCCAGCTCGCCCAAGACAAGGTGGTTGATAAGGGGACCTTTGGCAAGCTGTTTTTTCAATTGTATAGAAGCCTCAAGAAAACTAGATCTAGAGCCTTGATCGCAAGAATCCTAGTGGTTGATAAGGGGACCTTCACGAGTCTTAGAATCAAAGCCAAAACAAAGCTTTGGAATCATCTTCGATTTCCGAACATAGTTACTTACCAAAAATCTCTTTACGGTGTCCCAAAAAGTTCCAAATGCGAGAGCCATAATACATTGGGCCGAAGGTTGTGTAATTGTTTTTTCTTGAGGATATCGCTCCAGGGTCTGCTCACCTCAGCATTGGCTCTCCAAACTACACTCCCAATGCCTATACCAGCAACCCCAAGTCAATTATACCTGCTCTTCCCCATGATTTGGGACAACACACTTGCCTCCATTTCATAAGGGAGTTTCTTCCCCATGTTAGTCATTTCCAGCTACATAAAGGATTTCATACCTAAGTAGATCCTATTCCTTATTTTTGTTGGAAACTAGGTTATCGAGAGGAGATAGATGATCATGGCTCATAAGACTGTCTAAATTATTTGAATCCTAGCTCCTTGAGAATGCCGCTTATCTTTCCAAGAAGAGAGCCTTGTTTGAAATTTTATAGTTAATTCTAACCATAAAGCCTTACTGCATCAACTTGTGAACAGAGATACACCAAATACTTGCTCAAACAAAGGGAAGGAACAAGGGGGATTTTTCCCCCTTGACCCCTGTGGTAGCGACTAAAGGTTACCACAAGCATTCTATACTACTTTTGGGAGCTGTACACGGATGCTACAACAATGGGGGGAGGCACCAAAAGAGGCCATTCTACACTGAAATGCTACTGCTGGTTAGTGGTTGTGGAATCAGTTTGATGAAGAACAACACTGAAGAAACTCCCCAAATTTGAAGGTCACTAGAGAGAGTGGATCTAGTAGAGAGTAAGAGGTAGGACCCCTCAAGGAGACTAGATCTAGTACCTTGATTGCAAGAAGTTCTAGGGGATTGAGAGAAAAATGGTAATATCTCATTTCGCCAGGCCTTTTCCTAAACAAGGATCAGCTCGAGCAATTCAAACAATTTCCTTTCTTCACAGTTTTGCCTTGCTCATCTGTTCCCAATTATTTGAGATGTATAAGGCATCCCTCATGTCAATATTCATTCAAAATAGGATACAAGATATCCTTAACTGACCCCTTCTCAAACCCCTTTTTCAAGCTTCAAAGATTTTAGTCAACAATAGTATTCCAATAGTTCTTCCCTTCCTTTGGTTGCAGCCAGTAGGAAGATCATCCCTCATGATCATTTTCATAAAATTGGTTTTTCTAGGCCCACTATATGTGTTCTCAGTTTCGTAAAATAAGAATCTCCAAGCCACCTTCTCTACTTTCCTTGTTCCTAGGAGGTATGGTCTTAATTTTTAAGAGGATGGGGTGTCAATGGGTATGTGCTGCCACCTTGAAGCCTCTCCTTACGGCCTAGTAAAGTTGAGTTGTAAGGCCCAATTTTTACACTGCACTTTTTATGCTTACATAGTGCTCTCGGGTACCAGATAGACCCATTCCATTCACATTTGAAATATGTATCAAACTTATGTTTCTACTAATTGTGATGATGACAACACCTCTTAATGATTACGATGTTTTTATTTCCTTCTGATAATATCATGTACTTTATTGAGGATTATATGATATATGTTTAGCACATCATTCCTTCATAGTTTATGATATTTTACACATTTTGATGGTATCATGTATTTTAGCATCTCATATTATGCTGACATTGATGTTAGATTTACAATTTGATTCATATATTGGATTTATGAGATTATGTGGGATTTTGAATATTTGACCATGATGGAATCGTGTTTACGAATGCTTGCCAGTGCGACGAATTAGTATCACTCGTCATTGATTATGCTGGTTGTGCCCTCTGACAGGTTGCTTGTGGGTTGCTCGGCCGTTTGTGTGACTATTATTGTTCCATGAAGGAACGATTCTGCTACTCATATGTTGTATTGTTGTACCATTTTACACTGTTTATTTTACTGATATGCACGTGTATTGGATGCATTGATGGGTGCAATGAGAATGCAGGAAGCCGGTCCAGACAAGAGAAAGAGGAAAAACAAGGTTCTATTAAGCACACTCCCAAATTTGCTGACATTTATTGGTTCACCGTGCCAATGTAGAGCATACCTTGGTTGAGTAAACTTTATACTATATGTCGTTACCTAGTCATGTTCCTAGTTAAAAGTTAAAGCTAGTGAGTCATTGTAAAATCCCCTTTCCTTAAATAGTCATGTGAACCCTTTCACCACAGGACAAAAGTGATTGGCCTTGCTTGTGGATGAAACTTGGACCTTAAACACTTTCCTAATTTAGAAAAAATGGGATTTTGAGGATAAGGCCACATTGGAAAATTGTGTAGGGCAAGCAATCCATCTTAGACAGGAGAAAAATGGGTGTCACCCAATAATTCATGTGTGGGTATGCTTTAGAAGCTTGTCTAAAGCCCTTAGCTTGCCTAGAACACTCTAGAAAGGGGTTAGATTTCCTACAGTTTCTAAGAAAATAAAGAAAAAAGCAAATGAGGGAACCAATATCAACGTATGATCAGTGTAGTCATTGTTAGCTATTCTATAAAAGGATATATTTTTCTTTATTAAGGGGGTCTTTTGCCAATTTGAAATTTGTAGAGCATAGGAGCTAGTGGTTCAAGTTTGTGTCAAGTGGAGTATGTTGAGGTAGGATTTCATCCTTGAGCTTTTAAATTAAGCTTGTCAAATAGCTTCATTGTTTTATGGGTTTTCCACTTATTGTATATTTCTGGTTTTACCTTTATTATGGTTTCTTTAAGCAATTTTTGTTGTTGAAATGTATGAGTTTGTTGGAAGCTTTTTTGGACTTGATTTATGGCTTCTTAGGTGATTTGTAAAGCCATTTTTATCATCTATTTAGTAGTAATTTTTTTTTCAATTGCTAAAATTTATTTACCATTATACTGCCCAAATGGGGCTAGATAACGGGTATTGTGTTGAAATTTTGAGGGGTGTAAGTTTCATGGATTTATATTTGTAGGACAAGCCAATGAGCAGGAACAAATGAATTTGTATGGACAATCCACAGACATTTATGCCCCTTACCCTTGGTAAGTAATTGTGGGATCTCTTACTCTTAACTCTATGGATTTAAGCTTATAAAACAATCTAGTGGGCAGGAATAAATGAACTTGTATGGGCAAGCCATTAACATTTTCCCCCTATTTATACCCCTTACCCCTTAGAAGATAATTGTGGGTTCCCTTATCCTTATGGGCAATCAAGGTCATGTACCTACCCTTGATGGATAGATGAGATCTACTCTCACCCTTGATGGGTGAATGAAATTATGGTTACTTTTACATATTGAGCAAACTCATCTCCCCATTGGGTAACCCTAGGGGTTACTATGTTATTTCTTGTGGATTTGGCATTGTTATTATTTGATTTTATGGCTCATTGGATGGTGTAGACCAACATTTAGCTTGATGCCTAAACCTAGTTATGGACCATGTTTAGTGGGTCTTCCTTATGTGTTACTATTTGTGTTTCATTGGCTATCCTATGAGGTGGCACAATGTACGTTGAATCCCTTGGGCTCTGAGTTGACTAGGGTCTCCTACCTAGTGATATCATATTTCACTGGAAAGAAAGCAGAGAGTGAGTTGGACCTTTTCTACATTTGGCAATTTGCTTATCTTGTTGAAGATTGGACTTGTTAATGGATTACTTCTATTTTGTGACATTTAATTTTATGTTAATTATGTTTTTGATAGCTTAGAGCCTCTTGTAACAATGTTGAACTAATCGACTTGAAATCTTGGGATTGTACGATTCCCACCTTGCTTAATTTGGAGCTTTTCGTTGTGTATTTTCAAACAATTTGTAAGAATTTACATTGATGTGACTAAGCTTTGTGGCACAAATTTCTTTGTGAAAATATTGTTGAACTATTCCGTTGTATTTTGGATGCAAAATGTGGTAAAATTCACTTAATAGAATTGCTATTGGGCTAAATGCTGCATGATATAAATGTTATATTGATTTTCAATGCAAAAAGAGGGTAATACGTGCGTTTTGGGTGAAAAAAGAAAAGATACATGCTTTCAGTTGTAGAACGATTCCAAGATTGTTGAAAAAATTAGAGATTACCATTCTTCCAACTCTTTCCTCTTTCGTTCTAACTTGCATTCAAAGGGATGTACTGCTTGTTAGTTTGAGTTGGATTTTGTTGGCCAATTGGACCCATTTGTGAAATTTTCTATTTATTTTGTTCAAGATTTTAACGGCCTTGAGCCCTTGTATTATTATCGCATTGATGGCCTCAACATGTTGAGATTGTATGACTTCTATTTTACTTGTTTCGGAGTCTCTTTTTTAGCACTTTTGAAACAAATTGAATAAATTTAGCATAGAGGTGATTTGAGATTTATAGCATGATATTTGTTGTAAAATTTTGGTTTGAATGCACTGTTGTAAATAACAAGTGAAATGTTGTTGGATCCAATTGTTAATTTTGCCAATGGACTAAATGTGCATGATAAACGTGGAAACTTGAACTGCTATGTGATTAGAGGTTAGTTTCGGTGAAAAAATATAATATGGGAGAAAATCATTTGGAGTAAGGTATGAAAACTTGTAAGAAGTAATATTAGATGAAAACAAAGATTAATTTCAAAGCTCTAGGAGCTCATCATGAGGTAATTCCAATATTAATTTGCAATCCTGACATTAGTACAAGAAGTTCAAGACAGCATTTTGACATACCCTTGACACCCTCAATTCAAACCTTCAAACCTTTTTCATTCTAATTTTTAAGGGTTCATAAGTTTTAGTAAAGAGAATATGACTGAAATTTTAAAAGAAGACTGGTCAATATTTTGTGAGTTACAAAGATTTGAAATTGGTTGTTAGCCATTTCGAATTGTTTTCATATACCTTTTTTTTTTTTTTAAATTGGTGTTGGCAGACCCAGTTTGTCTCTTTAAAAAAGCCTTAAGAGACCTAGCCGTAGAGGCCTTGTAGAAGGCTACGATTTGGTAGAAGTACATGGAGGTCATCTAAGGGCTGGCCAAGGAGCCTATACCTCCATTAAACCTGTAATAAAAAATCACAAAAAAATAGAGATCAAAACATAATCATTTTTAGACCTTAAAGAGCATAATGAAAGCTTGGAAAGAAAATAACTAATAAAAACTTCTAAGGCTTAAACAAGCTAGATTGTAGAGGGAAGCTAGCTATTAATGGAGGCTAAAGCTCTCATCTTGGGGATTAATGGGGGATTTAGAAAGGAAGGCCATTATGGTTCCACTCTCTCTCCTCTTGCCTTTCTCCCTCAACTTGATAGTGTACAAATGAGCCACCTAGGGCTTGGAATATGCTTCTATGATTCTCACAAGGATGTTAGGGTTCTTTTAGGGCTTTGATATTTTGTGTGACTAAGATCAAAAGGATCCAATGGTCTAGATTGGATCCTATGCTTTTGGAGGGAAAGCTAATGTGAAACTTAGAGTGACTTAAGTGACTATTCCTAGTGAACTCACTCTTAAAACATAAAGCAAACGCTGTGACCCTAAAAGTGAAAGCTAATTTAGAATGTACCCGTGTGGATCTAGCTAACCTTTGTAAATGTTCATCTAAGACCTTATGTTTTGTGTTGTACCATCGCGTTACCTAGACATCATTCATGTGACCACTTGGACCTTGTTAGCCTTGCAATTTGAATCACCTTTGTTATCTTTGCTCGATTTTAAGTACCCTCGTGTTATTCAATTTGTGGCGTTCTCATGCATGTGTCACAACCCATTTTTTTTGGTGGTCATAAAATCATTTATTTAACTAAATAATACCTATTTAATCCTATTTTGATCTATTTTGATTCATAAGTAGCTCAATTATGTCATTTTGATATTAATGTGATGAATTGTCGTTATATCAAATGATTTAATGCAAATGAAAGTTAGCATTAATTATATTTTAAAGCAAATTGGTTAAATGTGATTTGTTAGCATTTATTGTATCTTGCTTTAGCATCAATAGGTATCTTTATTATTGCTTTTCTCTGTTTTCAAACACAGACTAACTACCTATTATTTCTTGAGATAGATGCATGATTAAACCACACCCACAGTGGCAAGGTCTAGAGGGAAAGAATCATCAAGGAGAGATGGCACAAATATAAGATGGGCATCTCGGGGGAAGATGAAAGAAGGCCACACACACCACATTTTATTTCATTTTGTGCTTGCTTTCATGATCGCTTATGTCTTGAGCATTTTTTTTAATATTATGTCGTGTGCACTACTTGTCTTATTGCATAGATGTTTATTGTATCTGATTATTCTGATGTGCTTGCTTGCACATTATTTTTGTGCTATGGTGTTGAGAATATTAAGTTGTGACGTGACTTACCCATGATTGGTCAACTTTGTCATTAGTTGTTTTCTCCTGGTTTTCGTTTCTCAAGATGGTAGTGTTTAATTTGATTTACATTCTTAGGGCCTTCATGGCCACAAGATATCCTTTGGCATTTTGGCTCAATCTAATGTTGGTTTTAAATGTTATAGGGTTAGCATATAGCCTTACTAACATAAGGGAGACTTTGCATTATATTATGGAAATATTAGCTTTTATCTTACTAAGTTATAGTTGCAAGTAAATATGCATGGGTTCATCTCAAACTTGGGTTATTTAGACCTCAAGCACGAATTGCATTAAGGTGGTTAATTTAGTAATTAGGTTTTGACCTAATTTTCCCTCATCTCCTTTGGGAAGACTACAAATAGAATTTTCCTCCAAGTGATTATGGTTCTTACTATTTTGAGGGCATATTGTGAGGATTTTAGGGAATTTTTGTTAAAGGAAGGCAATCAGTCGAATCGTGGACTACTAGCAAGTTTCTTTGCTTATCTATTGTGGGTCTGCCACTCCTTTACTCTATGAGCAGTTACCAAATTCTTTACAGTTTTGGAGAGGGTTATTTGTATGGTATTCCGATACAAAATTATGGAATTTGCGAATAGATTGGAGGAAAAAACACTTTTGATATTGTTGGGAAATTTGGGGGTCGGTTTACTTGTGGATATGTGAGAGACTTGTGCTAACACCTTGAGTTTTGATCTTGTGTAGACTATATTGCTTTGTCAAGAGCATTGCAATCCTTTTCTTGTACATTGCCAAGTATGTATTCACGATTTGTTAACCTTACTCTCTCATATGACCATGAAAGAGTGTTCACTTGCATTTTGCTTTCTATAAAAACACTAATATGGGCTCATACTTTAGTTGTGATATCCAACTATTGTTGCATCTGTAAATGAGGTTTTTGTTGGAAATAATACACAAACTTGTATATCAGTAATGCTAATCTTTAGATGGGAAACATGTGCTTGAACTCTAACGGTGACATTTATTAGGGGTCAAGTTCAAATCTTTCGAATGTAGTTTTTGTTGT
Source organism: Torreya grandis (assembly GCA_037957365.1). Classification (NCBI taxonomy): domain Eukaryota; kingdom Viridiplantae; phylum Streptophyta; class Pinopsida; order Cupressales; family Taxaceae; genus Torreya; species Torreya grandis. The sequence goes on from JARHVA010001922.1 coordinate 636,412, forward strand.
ACTCGGTTGGGTATTGATTTCAGCCCTAATAAGTAAAGTATAGGAGGATAATGATATGAACAATCGAACCCCCGTTTGAGGCCTAACAATGTTGATTTCCTTGGGTTGAACACAAGTGTGTGTGTGTGTGTGTGTGTGTTTGCCTATCATAATTTATGCATTGCATATATGAATGAATATTGAAAAACCCTACAATTTCATGTCTTCCTAGAGCGGGTTTGTTCTTGTAACTACTAGCACTAACTATGTTGTCCATATATGTAGAATTGGGCTTGATGGACAAATTTTTCCTGCATTGTGTGTTGTTAGGAGTAATCTAGGCATTGATTCATCTATGCGGAGCATTAGAAGTTGGTTAAGTTGTGAAATCATTGTGTGAACTCTCTAGATCTAACTAAGTGCACTCCTCTTTAGGCAATAATAGTTTATACAAAAGAAAAACTAGATCTAATGCTTAGACTAAAGAAATACCCCGTAGGGAAACTGTGTTGTAACAATGGATACATGGGCATGTATAGCCGATCCATCTCCATCCATCTCCATCTATTATATATGTGATATGACCGATAGAGAATAGAGGTCCTCCATACCATACCGACTTCGTCTCCACACCCGTACCAACCATCACACCATATATATATATACACGATAGGGTTTGGTTGTATCACGTATACAATAGATGGTAGATGTTAGATGTGGTGCCCCAGCGATCAGCCCAAATATGATTTATATAGTACCTCAATCCTGTACACTATATATATAAACGATAAGGTATGGTTGTATCACGTATAGAATAGATGGTAGATGGTAGATGTGGTGCCCCAACCATCGGCCCAAATCTGATTTATTTAGTACCTCAATCTTATAGACTTGGCAAATACCTATCATGGTTGTACCTTTCAATTCTAAATCTGCTCGCTACAGAAAAACTCACGTTCATTACTTTTTTGTGCCTAATTGTTTATCTCTTAGTCCGACCATTGTTATTCTGATGACCAGGCCTTCTATACTATGCAAAAAACTCTAAACCAGATTATTATCCTTCACTGCCAATTTTGGACCTATACCTATTTTCTAGCTCCCTAGACACTTGCATCCCAAGCAAACACATATGTCGATGCAAGTGTCCACTTTCCCACAAAGTGTCTAATGCCCAAAAGTCATCCAATTTTAAAAAAAAACGTATCACAAAGGTAGGCCTAAGTGCTTTAATGCAAGATACTTCCCAAAGGGATTGGTATATATATAAGATCAACCCTCATTCATTCCTACCAGGAAATCACATACAGCTCCCAAGGCAATAAACCAAGAAGCACTCAATCAAGTATTCAAATGAGCAAACCAGCCCTATTTGTTCCTCTTTCCATATTAGTCATAGAATCAGTATTTCCACAAGTCTAAAGCATTCAAAGAGTAGTCCAACAGCCATATTTACCAAATTACAAGCTAGGTCACTGCATGTATTTGTTTATCATACATTGCATCTTTGTGCACACACAAGCCAATATGTAAGGGAGAACTACATTAGTGTGAGGCCCTCTTTGAAGCATTGGCTATGTAGGTAGCGCCCATTAACAAAGCGGTCTTTGAGGTCAACTCGAGATCCCGCTAACCCATTTTTCTCAATCACTCCAAAGGTGAAGAGCTAGGGTTTGATCATTTGACAAAGAGCGACAACCTGTTCACACGATCTGAAGACGTCAAAAGAAAGACGATAGAAAACTCAAAAGGCTCCAATTAGTCGCATTTAGATCCAATCAGTATTCCATAGAAGACACCTGCGACATGGTTAGACACCTGCATCAATGCAATTGTTTGGATCCGACATAAGGGTCTGAGACCACAGAAATAATATTTCCAGAATCTGACGACTGTTTAGGGATCATCTTCTAGTCTACTTCCAAATCAAATCTGCATACGCACAATAACCAGCTAAGTATCATTTGTTTCCAATTCATTGTAATATCTATCAATAGTTGTACTTTACTATTTTTAGCAATCTCAATTGTACAGTTTCATAATATCCTATATTAATGATACGGGTACGGGTACGAATACAGGTACAAGAATCGAATACGTGGATATGGGGATTTTTTTGGAGGGCTTGGATACGATTTGGATATGGCCATATATATATATATATATATATATATATATATATATATATATATATAATTAAAAATACAAAATATATAGCCATATAAGCAACATTAACCACATAATATGCATAGAAGAAACATGATAAGTTAAATAACCACAAAACATACTAATAATTCAATGCCAAATATCATAATATTCAATTGTCGAACTTAGATTAGTCTTATTATAAGTACATAGTGCAAATGTTACAATGTATGGACAAAAATAAAGACACAAGAAAATGCATTGTCTAGAGTTTGGTGAAGATTACAATGAGATGACCTAGTGTTAAATCAACTTAAGACTATGACATGCTCTCTTCTTTGAGCTTATTCACGAGTTGAGCTTTCGTATTATACCTGTGCAAATGATCTTACCATATCTACCGCACAAAAGGAGAACTAGAGAACCATATTTTTGGGACATAAAGGATAAGAAAAAAAAAAATTATTGATTTCAACCTCTCCCTCATCTTGATCATGTTACAAACATTTATTTCCTTTTATTTTGGCAAGGTTGAAACACGATCCAATAACTAGAAGACTTGTTTACTTGCTTCGGCAACCTTCATAGTTGTTCTATACAGCCCTGATAAAGAAGATACAGATGAATTGACAGAGTCTCGCGTTTTGAAAACACAACGAGCGATTAAAACTACAGAGAGGTTTTCATACTTTATTTTGTTTTTAATTGTTTTTTGAAGTCCATGTTTGATTTTTTATTAAGCAAAATTGGAAAAAAACATGTTGGATACACAAGGAATACGGTCAGGATACATCCTACCCCCTACGGATACGCCCAGATACGTTTATGCAAGGGATATGGGTAGGATACGTCCTGCCCCTGCGGATACCTCGAGATACATCCCAAAACGTATCCGGGTATATCTGCATGGGGCAGGACATATCTTGACCGTATCACTTGCATATCTAGCCTATATCCGTATTGGATACGTATCGTATCTTTATCAATCCAGGTGGGGGGTGTATTCGGTAATGTAGCTAATATCGTTTATCTGAGTTTTCTATTAATTGGCCTACTTATTAGGTTAGTTCACCACCTTTGTGTAAAAGCTAATATAATCCCATTAACCCTAGATAACCACGCATATCTAAATATAAAGTTAAACAATTTTTTTTTTTTATCAATGGCAAAAGTGGGATTATTTCAATAAGGACCCAACCCTATATAAGAAACAAGCAGTAAAGGCCTAGCCAGCCAAAGTATACAATAAGAACTATTCAAAACAACAAAAACACAACAAAACAACTAGAACACAACACAAAAACGGTAGAAAAACAGCGAGACCGACTGGAACTAATTAGAGACCATTAATGTTCTTTATGCTCGCCAAAGGCATCCTCCCAACTAACCAGCATCCTCTTTGAAGCTCTCTCCATGATTGGATCCCCTTTTGGATCAGTATTTGCCTCTTTGTCTATCTCCACCCCCTCATCTCTTTTTTTCAGCTTGTTGGTGCCTTCAACGTCTTGCTTCCTCCCATGCAATGGTCTAAGGGTGTCCATGCTAGTAATGCAATTCCGCATTGTCACCTTACTAAAGCTCACCAAAATTCTCAAGTTTTCTTTTAGTGTTTCATTATTATATTTTTCCAAGCTTATAACTTTATCCCTCGTCCATTTGATTTGGATCATTGCCTCATTCATCTCTCTGTTAGCCAATGATTAGGCAGACTAGATTAGGTTAAACAATATGTTAGCTTGCTCAATGATTAGGCAAACTAGATTTTATGGTCTTCAACGATCTTATTGTTGAGTGTCTATTCATCTTTTCCCTGCAATTTAGACCATTTGTAAAGGGGGTGTTGGGTGGCAGAAACAACAATGGGAGTTGCTCCCACTGCCTTTCCCAACACCATGATCCCTAGGTCAAGGATGTGAACCTTGACAGAATGGAGATCAGGGAGACTGAAATATATGATGTATGCTCTTAAGGTTTGATGCAGGGCTTACTGCAGTGGAATGAAAAGGATTGACTATCTCGAATATATATGACTCTAAGTTTGTTGATAGAGCTAGAGGCATGTACTCTCAAGTAACTGATGATTACGTGATCTCTTTTTGGTTTGGGCCTAGTTGTGGTCATCTTAAGAAGCCAAAGCTAAAAATTGATGAATGTCTTGCTACTCTATGTCTAATCGGATGTGAGATGGGCATGGTGGTGAAGGCAAAGGGAACTTTCTTCCCCTTGACTTCCTGAACATTCTGATATCACCTCTGTAGATGTATGTGCTTGATATTTGTTTTTCATTCATCAGATATGTTGTTGCTATTGATGGGGGTGCCCTTGGGTATTTCTTGAAGCTTCGGACTAAGATATATCACCTTCGTATGGTGCCCTTAGGTATTTTCTGAAGCTTTAGACTAAGATAGATCACCCTGGTAAGAGATTGATATATTACCCACTCTCTTGATTTCAAAAAAATGGTTGATAATGGGCAAACGGTCTGACAATGTTATGGACTAAGAAGTGGGTTGAGCAGGTCTTGGGTAAGTCCATGGGAGCTCTACTCCCATAGATTTCCCCAACACACTCAACCCCACCATTTTATATTGTCAACTCTCATGTATAGTCTACACTATGACATGTTCTTGGTCTTTTAGGCAAAAAGGATCTAGTGTTGTTGGTTGGACTGAGGTGCAAGACGCTTAATATGTTTTCATTAGCCTCTTGTTTTATCTTGAGATTGAGTTAAGACAGAATTTTGCTTTCAAGCATGATCATCCACATCCTGTTGTTGTCATGACCTTGTGTTGGTGTGTTGTGGATGGATTTTTAAGATTGTTTTGAGTTCTTGAATCACCTAGAACTCTGAAAGTAATCAATTATGGTAATATATTGTCTTCAATTAGAAAATATAAGTCAATTTTCAGAAGGTTGTCTACATGAACAAAAAATACTTAGAACAACTAAGGGTTGTCAGTGTTTTTTAATAAATCCGTATATTACTAAGTTGAGTGACAGTGGTTTTGTGGCTCCTAGCTCAATTAGTCTTTGGCCAAAGAATGATTTACATAATCATTAGTCTTGTTCATTATGTTGTCCAGTTCATAGAATTTGTCACGGATTGTTTGTAGAATGTGACTTTGTTTTTGCTATATTGTCTAGTTCTACTTGACTTAACTGCGTTTATTCTTGCGGCTAGTACTTGTTACAAAAGCTTCTTTGATTCTCACGCCAATTGACTTTTCACATTTTCTGCCCTCGAAGAGTAGGACCACTCCAATTTGAGAGGTGTGCGGGAAATCGTAAGGTTCTATAGTTGAAGACGGAGTGCCTCGATTATGCTCTCCCTCTCCTACCTTGATTCCTTGATGCTACCTTGAGATAGGATGTAAGTGAAGTACACTCAAGAAAACATTACAGGGTTAGAGGCAATTGACTATCTTCCACATTGTTTTTACTATATTGTCCGGTTCTACTTGACTTAACTGCATTTATGATGGTGGTTGGTACTTCTTGTTACAAATGGTTCTTTGATTCTCTCACCAATTGACTTTTCACATTTACCGCCTTTGTTGAAAAGTAGGGCCACTCTCGTTTGACAGGTGTGCAAGGAAACCATCACACTCTATGGTTGAAGGCAAAGCACCTCGATGATGATTTCCCTCTCCTAGCTTGATTTGTTGATGCTACCTTGAGGCAAGATGTAAGCAAAGTACACCCGAGAACCCATTACCAGTACCACATAATCTTTATTGAACTATGTTGTAAGATTATAATCCATTGTACTTGTTGAGTTGTATGTACAGATTTTGTAGTTTTACTTATTCAACTAGTGTGTTCACTGTGTTTCCCACATTTCAGATTTATCGAAATTTAATCTATTGACTTATAAATGTATATCCGGTTGTACTTGCTTTCAGTTGCGTTTATTATTTCAGAATGAAGTAAATACTTTGCTTTATAGAAGTTTGATGATAAGATGTGCTTAATACTATATGTTACAATTTTGTATACCCGGTGGATATCGAATGTATTAACGAATGAAATTGAGTAAATGATATATTTTGTTTATCAATTTTAGAATATCGATTTCTGAATTCCGTCAACGATTTCTGAATTCCGTCAACAGTTCCAGAACTCATGCTTCAAAAAAAATTGGGCTCGTTTTTGTTGTTCGACCTAGGGGTCACTCCACTAATGTATTAGAGCCCAACTTAAATGCTTTGGCCTTTTTGACGTTCGCTTATTCTAATGCAACGCTATTTGGTTTTGACACCCACACGTACCATGGTTTGTACATGACGAAACCACAACGGAGGTAATGAAAATCTTGATGAGAATTAGCAGGGGAGGCTTGATCACATATTGGCCGTGTCAATTGAGACTCATACTCAAATGACCAACCTCAAATAGGGAATTCAAGGCAATGGAACAATGGGGAAGAGCAAGAGAATGGTCTTGGTGAGGATGATTTGAAATAGGATCTAGAGATGAGGAACAAGATCATGATCAAAATGGTGGGGTCAGAAGCCCAGAAAACCAATGAGATTAGGGGCCTGTTGTTAAAAGGCTCACTTTGAGACCGAACTATCCAAATATTTGAAGCATATTTCCCCACCAAAATTTGATGGGACCGTACTCGTTGATAGATCAAAGGCTTGGATAATTGAGATGGAAAAATACTTGAGTTGCACAACTTATTAGAGGAGACCAAAGCCATTTGGGGAGCTTATCAGCTATCAAGGGAGGCAGCTTCATGGTATAATAATAAGAAATCTCAAGCTGGAATTAAGTACCACCTCAGAGCAATTTGTTACATTGTTTAAGCAATGTTGCCTTCCCAAGCTACACTTTGATGGGAAGATAGTTGATTTTCACAATCTCCACTAGGGAGATTTAACAGTTACTCCATATTGAGAACAGTCCCCAGGCACCTCAAGTATGTACCTCAAAATTAGAAGGATGAATGGTTCTGTATTAGGAAGTTCATCCTAGGATTAAATCCACAAATTGGTGCAAATGTAAGATGCTCATGGACCCACATCCTTGGACCAAGTTTTTGAGAAGGCCATAAAACAAGGACAGAAGCTCCTTTATCTTGTAGCAGCAAGTAAATAGAACAAGGAAAAGTTGACGCACTCACAACCTTCTCAGGCACCCCCATATTTCAAGAAGAAACCTTGGAAGGCCAACAAGGGTGGAGGCTTTAAAAGCCAATATGGTGGAAAAAACTTTAGGTCAAAGTACTCGTCGAATCCTTCGAAGTAGAACAATCAGCTGAAGGGTCGAAACGAGAATGGCAATAATGAAGAAAAGCCTACAGAGACAATAGCTCCCCCAGGAGGATGTTACATTTTGTGGTGGTGAACACTATGTCAACCATTGTCCTCACAACACTCCAGGAGCAAATCTTAGACCTCCTCCCCTACCTACTTAGCAATGAATTCATGCGGCATTTAGAAACCGCCAAGCAAATCATCTAATCATGCCTGTTGAGGCTTCTGGTACACTTTTTTGTTATCCAAACACTAATTTATTTGACACCAAAGCAACCAATTGTTTTGTAGCTCCAAAAATTGAGTATAATTCTAAGAGAGTTAGTTTTATAGCTACATCTTGGACAGTGCAATATGGAAACCGAGTAGAGAATAAGGTAGAGCAATGTATGTTTGAGGTTGAATTAGAACGTCCCAGTTTCGCAACTTCAATAAATCTATGTTGCCCCTTTAGGATCATATGATGTAATCCTTGGAGTAAATTGGTTATGGAAGCATTGGTAAAAAGTGGATTGCTTCACCAAGTAGTAAATTGCAATGTTCCCCAAGTTTTGAGGATGCTAGGAGAGTGGAACGCATTTCGGGGGACAACAAAAAAATAGCCCATATTTTTGGGATGGCTATTAAAAATATGTATATAAATAATGAAAATTAAATAACAAAAAATAACATAATAAAAACAAAAACATTTAACAAATTGAAAGAAACTAATTTTAAAATTGATAGGAGATACATCCATGATCCAACATTAAACAATGTTTTCACATTACTAATGGCTCATTAATGATTAATCATTTGATGTCAATGATTAACGTTGAAGCTACATTATTACGAGGACAATCCATCATCATCATTAGATGATTGCATCTCCTCATCACTAGAACTGCTGGACTCATTTGGCTCCCACAATGGGATCCCAACAAATCTTACTTGTGCATCCATATCCTCATCAACCTGAGTCGGCTCTTCAAGTTCTACATCTCACCATGAGGTTTGATTATCCTTGTACAAATTTCTTGCGATTATGCATAAACAAGGCATATGTACAACAACAAGCTTCAATACTCTCCTAGAGGCAAATTTTGTTCCTCTTCACAAAGTGAATCTAACTATATGTAAACCAATTCCTCTCACATGCAAAGGAACTAGAAACCTATGAAAGGAGGTCAACGGAAAGTGTTCATAACAATGAATGAGGCCCAAAGAACTGCCACCAATTTATCGAATTTTCTTGCACCATAGTGTGTAAATCAACTTGGAGTCTTAGATATGATTATTTAACACATTGAACCAATGAACAATGAAAAAATCCATTGTTTGTTCATCCAATGTGTTGAAAAAGTAAGCTTCATTTGTTCATTTAAATAAAATTTTGTAAAAAACAATTAAAAATATGTAAGTTAAATTTAAAACAAACCATGCATTTATTAAACAAAATGAAGGATAGACTCGATTGTTAATGGCGGCATACCTTTGGTATATGGCAGTGAACATCCCTCTTCCTCTTCCTCTCTTTTCCACTATTTAGAAAAAGGAAATGGGTTTAGGATTTAGGTGGATTTGGTGTTTAGAATAGGGAAAATCAGCCTTGGTGGGGACCGCTTTTAGGTTTATGTTATATATTTTTAATAGAGAGTTTTTTTTAACTATTTTTTAAAAAGACAAGGACATGGGACACCCAGGGTCGATAGAACTAGCGATCCTAGGGACAAGGTGTGTTATGGCGGGATGTTTTCGAGACATAGCAAAATTTCAAGACATCCCCCACTTTGTATTTGAAATAAGGGATGACAGCAAGACTTTTCCTCCCCATCCCATTGTCCATGAAACGTCTCGAATGTTCGGGACGGAAAAATTGCCCAAGGCACATATCGAGGGAACATTGGTAACTTCCCTTGATGATCTAGGGAACCTAGTGAGGGTTCATGGGGTTAAGAGGCCAAATAGACTTCGGCAAATTTCAGCTATGCAATTAAAAAAGACACAAAGACAAGGATGCATCCTTAGATCAGTGCACATTGATGACATAGGGGATACAAAGGAACCCATTTTCGAGGATTATTCGTTTCTCAAAGAGTTTCAAGATGTTTTCCGCAATGATTTCCCTGGATTGCTGCCAAGGAGAGAGATCAATTTTTCAAACGACAATGTGGCAGGATCTGAGCCCAAGTATAAGGTGCTCTATTGGATGACCAAATGAAAACTCTTTGCGCTGAAAGCACAACTTCATGAAATGATTTTCAAGGGGTTGATTTGTCTGAGTGTCACCTTTGGGTGCACCTGTTGTGTTCATCAAACTGATGGAGATCTTTGGCTCTACAATGATTCCCAGAGGCTTAATGAAGCAACAATCAAAAACATGTACCTTTTCTAAGATAGATTTGAGGGCAAGATATCATAAACTAACGATTTGTGAAGATACCCCTAAAACCAAGTTTGGAACACACTGTGGGCATTATGAGTCTCGATGCTACCCTTCAACGTCATGAATGCATCTACAGCCTTCATGAATAGTTTCTTCAAAGACTTCTTGTATAGTTTTGTGCTCGTCTTCTTGGATGACATCTTGATATATTCAAGAACCAAAGAAGAGCACATCCAACATTTGCGCATACTAATGCGGCAGTTGAGGCAACATTAAATTTTCAAAACCTAGCCAAATATGCTTTCTTTTAGAGCAAATCACATTATATGGACCATGTCATTTTAGCAAATAGCATTTCAGTGCACCCAACCAAGATTCACACAATCATGGACTAGCCTACACCCCAACATGTCCATGAGGTTCGCAGCTTTATTGGGTTGGCCAGCTATTACAAAAGTTTGTGGAAAGCATTTGATAGCTAACCCCATAACTTCCTTGCAAAAAAAGGGTAATAAGTTTGATTGGTCAAAAAGGTGTGAAAAAACTTTCCAACTCATTAAGAAGAAACAAACTTTAGCCTTTTTATTAAATGTGCCTATCTCAAATGTCACCTTCATGATAACCTCAAATGTGCTTCAGGAGAAGTTTTGGGTGTGATATTGATGCAAGAGCGCTTGGTTGTGACCAATAAACTACACTCCTCATGACTTGGAGTTCATAGCCATTGGTCACGTGTTGCGAATGTGGAGGCATTCCCTGTTAGGAAACCCATTTGAGCTCAAAACTAATCAATTGGGACTAGAGTACATTTTTACTCAACCCAACCTCAACTCTCCATAGAAGCATTGGTGTGGGAAGGTTAATGAAGCTCTTGCTAATGATGCAAAGGACCATCGGTATGAGGGTGTTATCAGTTTGAGAATGATGGGCTTTTGAGATTTTTAGGCAAGATCTATGTTCCAAACCTTGATGGTAAGAGGACCCCAATGCTTGAGAAGGCACGTAATGCTCCTTATTCAAGTCACCCAAGGGCGACTAAACTATTGGTGAACCTAAACAACTATAATACTAGCCAGGTCTCAAGAGAGATGCAACAATGTTTGTGGCCCTGTGTATTGAGTGTTGTCGGGTTAAGGTTGAACATGTGCACTCAGCAAGACTATTGTATCTGCATCAAATTACCGAGTGGAAATGGCAAGTTATTGTAAGCACCCAAAATTGACACATTGCAACATTCACGTCCATTGATGACATTACTTCTCGATAACTTAAGATGCGTTGACATTTCCTTGATCTGATATGTTTGCCATCTCCCAAGCCCTCCATTTGCTATTGTTTGGCCTTCCTTGCCTGGAAAATGTTTGCGTTTTGTCCGCACGGTCTAATCCTTGACTTGTGCGTAGGTTTGTGGCAAACATGTCGGTTTGCATTAACCGTTGGTTTTGTCACGGAAATCCATACAATTACTCAAGGGTCAAGCTCAGCAAAGAAAACGCTCCACGTGCCTTCTCCAATTGTTTCCCTCGCCCAACATCCTCAGTTGCCTTCAAACTCTTCACCCATCCTTCCCTAGCCTATTTATCCTTCCTTATTTATCCTCCTTTTGGTCAAAAAATCGCATCCTTGCAACCCGGGCTTTGCACAATCAATGTAAAGTATCTACTCAATTGTTATTCCACCATAGCTTATTTTCATTTCTGATTTTTTAGTAATATCTGACGTTGAGTTCAATTTATCATGAGTCGCAATGCCAAAGCAATCTAGAGAACTACACTCTAAGGGTGTCTAGCATCACCTCCCACCCTTTGGTTTGTCATACATCTCGTGACAGGTCAAAGGTTCTATTTTATTTCTATTAAAGTAAAAAAGCTAAGTTTTCATGTTTTCATAGCTTAATTGCTTGGAATAAATAGTGCATTTCATTTTGTCTTTTCCTCCAAATGTTGTTTGTATACCCACTCCACCAAGTATATTGTTATTCGCCAATGATAGGACTATCCAAGGTTTGGGTGAAGCACACTCTTTGTTTCTACCTCACGCTCACCCAACGTCTTACACCATCTTGTTCCACGTATCCGAATGTGACATTTTTGTTTTCTTCATGTCATGTTTGTTCTGTAGTATGATCATGAACATGTGAAAGTTGTGCATATTTCATGTGATCATTCCTTTGTCAACATCTTTGTTATATGTTGTTTGTTTGTCTAGTTCCAACGTATCTTTTTGCTGTTCTCAATTTGTTTTGTGAAGTAACCAGAAGCACAACTATTGTGGGTTTCTTCGTCAATTTCCTCATTGTAGTTGCAAAGTTATACCTTGCTGTTCTGTACTTTTCTGAGTTGTTTCAAGCCATTAGGCCTGTTAGGAGTGTGTTTTCATCCAATACTCAATAGTGTTTTTGTGTATTGTTTCATTCATGCATTGTAGTATTGTTCGTTTGTTGATCATACCCATTCAAAACAAATTCCAGCTACAGTCTTGCATTTGTTTCATGCTTGCAGTCATATCTTGAAAATACAAGCATTCAACATCTCTTTGTTACTTGGGAAATACATAAACATAAAGGCTCTTTTCGTATGCCTAATTAGATTAAATCACATTTGGTATTGGAAGTGTAATTCATACAAGCATCTTGTTAGTTCAATAGTATTGTTGTTGTTTCATATGCCAATCGTGTCATTTGAGTTATTTCATTGCAAGTGCTTTACTTTGATCATTCTTAATAATATTGATCCGATCTTAGTTTTTGTTACTTGTTTTCCTTTATCCCCTTTTGATGACACTCTTGGGGCGTGTTCAACCTTGATGAGTAGGTATCTTTCCCAAAGTGGTCGTGCCCAAACCCAATATTTCTCTCCAGTTCAAATATTGACCAAGAGCTCAAAAGCCTTGTCTTTGCTACTACCCCTTTGCCCCATCAAATCATTCCCCAATTGAACACCTTAAGCTATTGTCTAGAAGTGGTCGAGAACAACTGGGTTGTAGTTGGTCGAATCCCTTTACCTACTCCTCTCAAACCCATTTTTTGTCAGCCTTTGCCCATTTGGTTCATACTCATTTAGCCCCAAATCCTCCAAAGGCCCAATCAACCCCAATTGCCTAACCCAACCCCAATTTCTCCCCCTTCCTCCCTTTTCAACTGTCTTGACCAGACCTGGATAAGTCTCGTGCACAAGGATTGTGTTGTTTTCCCTATGTACAAATTCTAGTGAACCCAACATGAAGGATTCTTCCTCCCTTTTCGACTGTCTTGACCGGACCTCGATTCTTCCATTTCCTCTTTCTTTTCTTCCCTTTTGTCTCTTCCCTCTTTTTTTCCTAGGGGCTCCACACCCACCAAACATGAACAGATCAAAGAGACCATTAGGCCTAACAACTTTCACTAACTTCAAGTAGGCTCCAGATGAAGTCTCCCTAGAGGATTGGGCTCAGGCCACCTCTCAAACCAAGGCCCGTCATCAAGCTATGGGGATGGATATCCCCTCCTCTATTGCTTTCCGTTAGGGAGGTGAGATCTTGGAGGAAATCCATGCCTCAACCAATGACTCTCTTATAGTCAGCATGGTTTTAATGATATGACCTTTACCAATGCTAGCAAATGGAAGCTTACCAAATTTCTTACCTCTCCCCACATTCAATTGTGAAACCCAGACTCTCCCTCGAGTCCACACTATTAGTCAACATGGTTTTAAAGATATGAACAATAGAATGAAAATATTACACAAATGGAGGAGAAGCTTAATGTAATGTCCGTTTAGGGTAAAATTAGAACCAAAGGGGTTTCCCAACAATCCCTAACAATACATACAAATTTCTGAATTTCTTTTCAAACCCTAAGCACATGAAAATTGCATAATTCTGAAAGTGCCAATTTAGGGCACGAAAACAACATTTAATTCTTCAAATAATTACCCAAATCAGGAAATATTACAGCCAACCATTATCCATTCAAATCTGATTTTTGGCCCAATTATCTGGCTGGAAAAATATGATAGAAAAAACCAAAAATGATTTGTTGCCTTCAAACAGCAAATAGGCTTCAAATCACCCTTGGAAGTGACATGTCCAACCCCAAGAGGGGGTTCACTGCCCTCCAAAGACGCTCGCTGCCCACCCTAAGTAGTTCACTGCATTTCTAGGGCTCTTCAACCAACTCACCAAACCTGCTCGCCACACTCCTTGAAGCTCCTTTTGCTGCGCTGAAACCAAAATTGGTGTTTACAAACCTCAAAATGACCAATGATGCCCGATACAACCTCTGATTTAAGGCTGCCCAGCTGATAGGTAAGGGTTTTTGTCCTTATTTCAACCTTCCCTTGAACGTTTCCATCTTCAATGGATGAAGTCAAGCAAATCGTGCTTAAACTTGCGATTTCAATTCATAAACATAACATGAGTCCCCAAAAGAAACTCATTTTTCTCTTTTATATCATTTCCCCAAAGGGGTGCGTTCCACTTGGAGGGAAAATTCAAATAATCAAAAAACAACTTCCTTATAAATTCACTTAGAGGCTAATCTGTTGAGTATTGTCATTGATGTCAAAGATGCATCTTGTGAAGGTTGATGACAAGATGCATGGAAGAGTATTTGAAGACAAGTCATTGATGTCAGCATGGAAGAGTGATCTTGTGAAGGAACATCTAGTGAAAGTGCATCTTGCATGAAGTTGATGTCAAAGGTGATCAGGGGCATATTGGCAGGTTCATTCTTGAGAGTGTTGTCATAAGAGAAAGAAAAACAAAGCATTTGAAGAGAAAGACAAACAGAGCATTTGAAGAGAAAGACAAATAGAGCATTTGAAGACAAGTACATAGAAAGCATGGAAGGTACAGGTACAAGTCAGATTGATATCATGGTCAACATGAAGGTACAAGACAATGATGACAAAGTGCATAAGAAGCCTAGTTATGACATGAAGAGGTATGTGCATGAAAAATGAATGAACACAAGCATGTGAAGGTTGTTTGGCACTGTCTGAGCGTGTATGTGAGGCATTGATGCATTCATGAGACTTTCCGGATGAGCCTTTAGGGGTAGGTCTTTCAGACTAAGCCTGCACCTAGACCTCTCTTAAACCCTAATTGGCCAATGAGGTATGAAAATCAGATTTCAAGGCAAGTATGCATATGTGAGCATGGACAAAGGTGAGATAAGTTGTTTTAGACATGTTCACAAAGTTTGAGGTCATGGTTTGAAGGAAATTGCATAAATCAGTGTTTTAGGCCTTCTCGAGTTCACAAAATGAGGTCTCAAGACCCAAGAAGCACTTTCAGACGTTAGTTGGCACGTGTAACCTTTGCATGGGAACTTGAGCTGTTAAGGAGAGATGGGGAAGGGTCCTAGCTAAGATATCCAGGGATTGGTTTTGGATTTAAAGGGTAGTCTTTTATGAACAATCATGAACACCAAAACCTGTGTTAAACCTCCCTAAAACCCTAATAAGGACCCAATGTGAAAGATCTTGTTCAAATCAGCTCAGGATGGATTCAAATGTCCAAATAAACTATTGGAGCATGTGGTCAATTCTCCCAGGTACCTCCAAGAGGTGGTGGTTAGTCCAAATTAGAGAAAATGCACAGAGGCAGGCTTATTTGTCAATAAATTGTTGTAGCTCAAATGTTATATTGGTCAAGAAAAGCAAATGGATGGGAGAAGAAGCTAGAGACTCATTTTTCATGTCCATGATGATTTCTGGATAGGTTCTAGCCTTCAAATGTTCTAATTTGGTCATCCAAGTTAGCCAGTCGCAGACAAACCTAATTGTGCAAATAGTGCAAAACCCAGGCAGAGATGAGAAGATGGATTTGAGGGTCTGAGCATGTCAAATTGATGCAACAAAGTGCATGAAGAGTTTATCTATGACTTGTAAGTCATGTTCATGCTTGGAAGAAGTTTTGGAAGTTAGTGAATATGATGAAAAAGTTGCTCACAAAATGACCTGTCTAGTTCAAATAAGACTGTGTGATATATTGTCAAGAAATTGGTCTACAAGACCAATATTTGCCATTAGACCATCTGATCTTTCTATTTAAGGATGGTCTAGAGATCTCATAAGATCATTTACATGCATCAGAGGTCATGGCAAGTGTCTACACAAGTGTTGGAGATCTAAGTCACCATGACTGGTCTTTGAGGTAAATTGACAGTTCTGAGTGAGTAAGTTGCAAAGATGTTCTTAAGCCTTTATCTCTTGAGAGAAAGTGTTCCAAGCATTTGGTGATGACCCTGAAGTCATGGAGAATCTGTCTACATGTTTCGTTTGTCAAAGTTGAGTAGCTTAAGGTTATTTAAGCTTCATTTTTGTAAGACAGATTTTTGAGGTACACAAGTCTAATAGGGCAGTTTGTCCTAAAGGAACTTTCATGGTTTGAATGAAGGATGCAGTTCTAAACAAGTATGGAGGAGGTTAGAAGAGTTCATTGGCAAGTGGTTGAATGATTTTTTATCATTGGAGAAGATCATTTGGGCCCAAGACAATCAAGTTTTGGCGTTAAGAGAGCAAACCTAATGCAATTAGGTCTCCATGAGATCTAAAGGATGAGCAAGACCAATAGTGGTCATTAAGTCAGATTGTTCTATGTGTTTGAAGATGACCTTAGGGCCATATAGTTCTTATAAGCATGTTTTTTATGCCCTAGTTACATGACATGAAGGTGATCAAGCATGAGAGAGATATCAAACAGTTTTTTTAGTGTACACAGGCCTATTATGACAGTGAACTACAAGGAGTGTTTTGATGAAGTGGTTGGATCTAAAATATCTTGTAGAGCTTAGAGGTTGTTAGATGGAGTCTATTTGAAGTGTATTTGAAAGGATCTTGCCATCTATGAAGGTAAAAGGTGTTCAAAGAAGATCAAGTATACACATTACTAGGCAAACCTAATGCAATTAGGTATCCATGAGTCCTAATGGAGAAATAAGGCCAAATTAGTTGTGGCAGACCAAAAGAGGTTCAAATTATCATTGAATTGTGTTCATAAGATATCCTATGACCTAAGAGGTTGATGGTGTATGCCGACCAAGTGGTGTGTGATCATGACTAGTATATATACAAGGCACTTTAGGCCTATTTGAGTATGCATGCAATGAGCGAAAAAGATGATGCATGGTTGAGCAGAAGGTCTTGAAATGAGTTGAAAACCCTCAGAGTAGAGTATAGAAGTATACATGAGAAGTTTGCAAGTTGTCTAGATATGGAGATCAGACATACATGACCTACTCAGATTTGATGAGAATTAGACAAGCAAAGGAGTGTGAGCCTTTAGATTGAAGAGAAGAAGAGCAGAGGTGTGGTCATCATTTGTCATCATTTGTTGATTGAGCAACAAAAAGTTCAGAAGGTGATCAAAATTCAGAGGTGGCTGAGTTAGTGCTGAGTCACTTAGGGAGTTGGTGCTTCCTTGCAAGTGGGTGCTTGCTAAAGACTAATCAAGTGGGTGCTTGACAGTTTGGGATTGGTGCTCCAAGTTGAGTTGGTGCTCAACAAAATTTGATCATGTGCAAACATTTATAGGACTATAGTGCAATTGTTGAGGTCATAGGGGTTTTTTTTTCCCTTTGAAGGTTTCCCACTCACATATTGTGTTATGCTCATGTTTCATGCTCATGTAAATGGTTCTTTATGCATTGCTAGATCACTGTGTTGCTTTGATGGTCTATTAAAGGTAATGTACAATTGTAAAAGTTTGTAAGGTCACTGATTCAACCCCCCCCAGTGAATTGTGCTTCCAACATAATCTTGCCCATGACCCTTAGAAGTCCCCTTCTTAAGTCAAAAAAAATAAAAGAGTCGCCGACATATTCACTTTTGGCAACTAAGGCATAGTATTACTTTTATTTGAAGTATTTAAAAATATTTTTTATTTTAATAATAATATTATTTTATTTTTAGAAAATGGAACATTACAGTCTACCCTTCCCAAATTTGCTTGCCCTCAAGCAAATGCAAGCCCGTTTTCTATTATCGCTAAAATAATTGGATCCCACTTCAATCTTGGGAACTTGCAACCCCAAATACTTGCTTCATGAACATAGCCTTGACCTTCAATGGGTCCCATGTTGCTATTGTGGGCTGAAAACAAATCAGTTGCCCCCACTCCTGCTTGTCACATCTCATGATCATTGTACTTTCCTTAAACATATGCAAACTATGCACTCTTTGACTCATAAGAGTCTCTTTATCAACACTCATATGGGTTGTTCTTAAACCTGCACATAACCAACAGTCAATGAAATCAAGAACTCTTCACACCACTCCTCTAACCGCTTCACCGTGCCTAGTAGGCATGTTGTCCAACTATCCTCCCATGCTTGCATATTCTTCATAGTTTCCATTCGTGTGGACTTCCAAAGGTCCATTCTTGTTGTCCCAAAAATGGTTGTAGCTGTACTGTTGCATTTTCTCACACATAACCAACGTTGTGGTGGCTGGAAACTCTTTTGTAACAGTTGTAAACAATTCTTCATTGACGGTAGGCGGAACATCCTTCCACCTTGTGATTGAAAACACTCTTGTGACTGTCATAAAAATTGTTAAGGGACTAGTTATGTTGCACATAGCAGCAAAAAGAATAGGACAGCAGCTGTTATATTTTAATTTCTTCACAAAAATCAGAAATAACAGTGATATAGGGGCTGGGATCAACCACACAGTGATTGAAAATGCCTTCTTGTATCTCCAAAGATCACCCGGATCCCAAACTTTCATGTACAAGCAATTTGGAACTTGTGTGGAAGGACCTATGTGCCCTTTGCCACTCAAAGTGTTCATCACTCTATCATCATTTTCACTATGCCGTCCATGATAATCACAATTTCACCATGATATACTTTGAAGCATCAAGCTTGACATATGATCATTCTTTCAACATGTTGGCCCTGATGACAACACATCTAAAAAGACATAGCAGGAAGCAACAAATCTATAATACTTTCATACATTTGTCTGTCCTGAAAATACACCTCATATGGCAATGGCTCAATCTTTGGAATGCTCGGAAGATCGATAAGGGTTTCTTGGAAAAAAACTCTTTCCATTTGGTACCCTTCATCTTATCCTCATTGTTAGAATGATTCTCATGATGATCAAAATATTGTAAGGACATAGTATGATAGTGATACAATAAGTCCTTACTATGAAGGTAATCCAATTGCTTACCATGATAACAATAAATCTAAAATGGCCAAGTATGAACAACAAACCTGAAATATGACTTCTTTTCGTACCTTGCACTGGAATCCAATTGTTTACTTCTTTTTTCAAATTTAGAAGTAGGAGCTTTTGAGGGACTTACCTTGGCACAAGCATCCTTGTATTTATCAAGAACCATACATGTTTCCACTGAAGGTTCTCCACTTTCCACTTGCATGGTGGATTCTTTTATGAGCTGCTCACTAGCTTCTTTCAAATCTGAGTTCCCTTGCTCCTTGATTTCCTCCTTTGAATTCTCATGAAGGTTTGACTCTCCATCATTTTCCTTCAAAATTACTTGCAGCTCAGATTTTTCTTCATTCTCCCTTCTTACAATTTGGCAATTCTTTTCCTCTTCCTTTCTCAAGGCATGTTGAAGATCTCTTGAATTGTTCGTTAGTTTATGACCAGCCCTAAAACCATACTTGCCTTTTTTCAATGCCATAAAATCTACAAGGCTCATTTCTTCTCTGATTACCGGTGGCAAAGTCATATATTCCTCATAGTTTGCAGCGATATCATTTCATATGGAAGGTTGCTCCTCCCTTTCTAGAATGACTTCCTCCATACAAAGGAAGTTGGGCTGATTAGGCCTTCGTGTAGATCCAATTGCCACCCTAGGTGGAGGGGGAGGGTGGTTGTATGTACTTGAAGCGCTACCTTCACCATTGTGTGGCTTGAGTCCATTCATATCCTTCATGTTTTGGATGAATTAAGCCATCATTTACGTCAACCGCCATTGGTTTTAGGCGAATCTTTCAAAACTAACCCTATTTGGGTCATCCATGTTACCCTGCCTTGTTACCTTGCCTTGGTTGTTCCAAATTTCTCTTTCATAGTACCTCATTTCCCTATCATTGTTTGACATAAAGCCAACTCAAACCCCCACAACTAGCCAAGAATTTGGCTCTGATACCATTGTAATATCCCCTTTTAAGGCAAAATTAGAACCAAATGGGTTTCCCAACAAACCCTAACAATACATACAAATTTCTGAATTCACATGAAAATTGCAAAATTCTGAAAGTGTCAATTTAGGGCATGAAAACAATATCTAATTCTTCAAATAATTACCAAAATTAGGAAATATTGCAGCCAATCATTATCCATTCAATCTGATTTTTCAATTATATGGCAGGAAAAATATGATAAAAAATACTAAAAATGCTTTGTTGCCTTCAAACATCAAATAGGTTTAAAATCAGCCTTGGAAGTGCCACATCCAACCCCAAGAGGGGATTCACTGCCCTCCAAAGAAGTTCATTGCAAACCCTCGGTAGTTTGTTGTGCCCTTCTAGGGCTCTCCAACCAACTCACCAAACTTGCTCGCCACACTCCTTGAAGCTCCTTTTGCTGCACCGAACCAAAATTGTTGTTTACACCTCAAAATGACCAACGATGCCCAATACAACCTCTAATTTTAGGCTGCCCAGCTGATAGGTAAGGATTTTTGTCCCTACTTTAGCCTTCCCTTGAAGGTTTCCGTCTTCAATGGATGAAGTCAAGCAAATCGTGCTTAAACTTGTGATTTCAATTCATAAACATAACACTAGTCCCCAAAAGAAACTCATTTTTCCCTATTATATCCTTTCCCCAAAGTGGTGCGTTCCACTTGTAGAGAAAATTCAAATAATCAAAAAGCAACTTCCTTATAAATTCACTTAAGGGCTAATCTTGCCCATGACCCTTAAAAGTCCCCTTCTTAAGTCAAAAATAGAAAGAAGTTGCCAACATATTCACTTTTGGCAACTAAGGCATGTTATTACTTTTATTTAAAGTAGTTAAAAATACTTTTTTATTTTAATAATAATATCATTTTATTTTTAGAAAAGGGACATTACACTTAATTATGTGAGAATGATCCAATCTGTCAACACCATCAACACTACTCTGAGATCGTTTCCCACTAACAAGCTGCACCCGCAACAATCCCTCATAGGTTTCAATCCACCTTCAACACCTCATCAAGGCCATTCGACTCGCCCCTTTACAAACTAGAGGGATGCCAAATCCAATCAACCCAACACCATCTCAGGGTAGCGATATGGCAAGCGTGTTGACTACCACCCATGTAAATCACATTCGTAAACTAGAAGCCAATCACGCTTCCACTCCCCATGAGTTTGAAACTCATAGGAGCATGCCACAGTCATCACATCCCCACATCTAGGGATATGTGGCAACCCAACAATCAAGGCAAACTTCTTTCTATCCTAGTAATTCAAACACACCAAGAGTTCCCATTAATGTCCACAATATTAGTTATAAGTACACCACATGAACCGCTCCTTAGCAGGTTCAAACTTATCTACGAATGTATTCTAACTTGGTTCCTGCAAAAAATTATTTCCCTCAATTCATAAATCAAACAACTCCGATTCAAGGTCCTTTCACTTGCACTGGGCCATCTCAGGCTCCTACCTACCCTTCACCTCTGGGTTATTCTCCGGACCTCCTCACTAGCACTGTGGCCACAGATACTTACCTAGAGTGCCTTCGAGAGACTCTTAGCATGGCCGTGAGGAGTTTTCTATTGCCTCATCCCTACCCAATCTTCTTAAATAAAAGGGCGAAGGGACCCTAATGCACATATCAAGGCATATGCTATAGCCGTAAGGGATCTCCTCCCCTAAGACTCTGTGATAACTAAAATATTCCCCAAAACCTAAGAGAAATTTGCTCTGCATTCGTATTATTGTCTGCCTAAAGGATAAATCCATTTCTTCAAGCAAATCATTTCCAAATTGGTGAAAGCCCTTGAGAAGAATAAACTACTTCGCACTAGCATTTGGGAGCTTTTACACATAAAACAAGAACCCAACGAATCTATTGCCCATTTTATCACTGGATGGCACCATGTTCTTTACTTTGGGCCAATGCCCCTCACATGAATTGCCTAGAGTTGTGTGATCTATTCCTCCATTGTCTCAACAAAGAAATCTAGGAGGATGTGCAAAAAATCACATACAAATCATATGAAGAACCCCTAAACAACACCCTTCGCATTGATCAAGTAGCGATTCACGATGGGCGCAACACTTAAAGAACCCAATGGGAAATTGTCGTCCCTAACAATCAACGTAGTGGAAGCTATTAAAACAATAACCTGACCCCCAAAACCATCAATTGCAATAGAAGTGCAACAATTGATGTGGTCACGAACAATAACCAAGTTAAACATAATAATCAACGTAATAACAACAGCAATGGCAATGGTGGACCGAAACCAATGAACATCCCACTTACCATCAATATCAAGGATTTACAAGCATCCAACTATCAAAATCAGAACCAAAATCAACAACAATATCAAAATCAATAGCAATTCCAAAATCACAATCAACAACAATATTGAAATCAATACCAAGGCCAAAACCAATATCAGAATAACTACCAGAGCTTTGATCAAAATAGAAGGCCCCATGACCCAACAAATACTATCGTTTCCATAAGGTGGTGGGTCACGATATTGATTCTTGTCAAGAGTCCAAGAAATTTATCCAAAGATTACCGAAAGATCAGTGGTAGCTATTCATTGACATATTCTTTCGAACTGCCCTTGAAAACACTACCTAGAACAAACCAAAACCTATTGCTTCCCAAAACACTAATTTGAGGATCTATAGCAACCCTTTTCCAAATCATCCAAAAGGCATCCCTCATCCCCCTGATCATGTCATGCCCCAATGCTTTAATGGCCCACCTCTTCAAAATGCAAACTTATAGGCCTATTAAAATTTGACACTAATGAAGAAGTGAATGCTACCACTTGCATTTGGGATTATGTTTCTCAACCCATTCAAGCTTCTTCCTTAAATAATGATGATACCATAAGGGCTCCTAACCCTGTTGGAACTTATGATTTAATTATGGATCTTACTAAAACTTTATCGCATCTCTTTCTTAGATTTGTTATAAAAACTCGCCCTCTCATCGGATAGCCTTATTAGAAGCTCTAGGCCTTAGTCGTTTTTATAATGTTACACCTCCCCCCGAGGCTCAGATTAACCATGTTGATGTTTTCCTACTGATCAAGGATATAGAGACTAGATTCTTCTTCGACATGAGGCAATCACCCTCCAAAGCTGAGATAGCCCAAAAAAGGAGATCTAACTCTGTATCTCCTGTTAGGAATTTGTAATAATAACATTATTAATATGTGTATAATTTATATTATCGAGGATAATATAAATGTGGTTATAATAACTCATATTTAGAGTTGTTTAGTATATTATTGTTTGAGTGAGTTTTGGTTGTTAAACCAAACTCACATAAATAGGTTACGATTAGTGAGGGAGAAATTGTAGGGATCTCACCATCCCGTGTATAGGAAATATATTTCCTATATAGACTTGTAATGTTTCTATTGTAAAATAGAAGGGTAGAAGAATATTTAGAATGCAGATTATTAATTTTGTGATTTAATCTCTTTGTGCTTAAAACTTGTCCATTTTATATCAATGGTATCAGAGCGGTGTCAGGTCCTTTCAATGATAGCGGTTAATTAATTTGTGAGGGGCAAACATAATCATATTTGCCCGTCCGTGTGCATAATAGTTTTCTTGTAAGAAAAAAAATAGTTTCCTAAGTTTGTAGGATGTTTTGATTTATATTCAAATAGATCAGTGTGAGGCTTTAAAGGTTGAAGGATTTGATGCAGATGGTGAATCCTAAGACAAAGACAGCTCATATAATCTCTGAAGGAGATCCATTAATATTGACAGTTTTTATTAATTGCCACACAACCCTATGGGCATTTGGAATCTCTGAAGGAGATCCATTAATATTGACAGTTTTTATTAATTGCCACACAACCCTATGGGCATTTGGATTTATCTGTTTTGCTAATCCTTGTTTTCTAGGAGCGCACCATCTTCCAATCATCTTTATTATGCCAATATTTGAGTGCTATGTGTGCAGTTGTACCTGATGGGATGCTTGATCCTACAACTACATATCCATAACATAAAGATTTGTTCCTTCCAACTCTTAGCCCGGTGGAACCAACAACAAGCTCGACGATATTCTAGCACGATCCGCAAGCAACTTCTCATCTTTTATTCGAAAGATTCATGACCTTGGTGATCTCTTTCCACACAATCTGGTAATAAGATTCAAGCCTCAATTTCTGGCAAACTATTCAGCGAGACAGAGCCACCCTGCTTGGCCTTCTCAAGCATCTTTGTAGATGATCCTAACTGGAAGCTTGCACCATTATCTCCTACCAGATACACCAAGTCACTCGGGTTTTCTACCAACAACTTAACTGCACATCGTATCCTTCTCGTCTGCATCCGATCTCGATCCATCTTCAAGATCACTCTAACTCTGACCAACATACATTCGGTTGATGGTGAAACCACGTTGGTTTTAGGTATTTAGGTTTGGTCTTAAAAAAAAAAAAAAAAAATTGTTTTACTTTAATTGGTTGGTCAATAGTGTATCATTATTTAAATATAGAATGTGTTCAAATGATAATTTTGGTTTACTTATTATTGATCTATGTGTTTAAATCTTATTTTAGAGTCGGTCCAAATATCTCTAGTTAAAATAATTTTAAGTTGTGTCATTTTGGGTCACAAGGGATATTATAGTTGAGCATTTTATTTGGTTCACGTCAATAAAATATGTCATAAAATACAAGGTCATATAGATTTTGAGTTATTAGTTGTATGTCAATAGTGTCGTTATTTATAAAAATTTATTTATGTCATTTGGTCTTGGAAGTCAATTTTATACCCCTTATTGTAATGGACGTATTTTTGGGCAAACCCAACGTCCATATGAGCTTTAACACTTTATCAACTGAGTAAGCAGCTTCCTATGAAGGAGGTCGGAGGCAACAGAGGAAGGAGGTTTTCAAAGCCTCTCATCAATCACCAACAACGGGACCCATGTGATGTGGTGACTTTTTTTATTTCAGTTGGTGTGTGAATAAGAACAAAGGCAATATCCCTGTTCACATTTATAACAAGGGAGTCGAACATTCTTTTGTATTTTCCTCGAATGTGTGATAGTGAAGAGAGCTAATAACAGTACTGCACATCATGATGTGGTTGGTGGTAAGCCAATTACAAAACCATCATTTTGTGGTTGTTGGTAAACCACTTGAAAACCATACATTTTTGGTTGTTGGTTAACCATATGCAAAACCATCATTAAGGTTTGTGGTTGTCCTGAGAAAATCACCAAATCATGAGTACATGTGCAAACATGGGATTGATGTTTTCCCCATGTTCACACTAAGGGGGTGTATACTAGGAATTAATAATGTTAAAGGGGTGAATGTTAGGAATTTATATTCATAACATTATTAATTTGTGTATAATTTATATTATCAAAGATAATATAAATGTGGTTGTAATAACAACTCGTATTTTGAGTTGTTTAGTATATTATTGTTTGAATGAGTTTTGGTTGTTAAACCAAACTCACAGAAATAGGTTATGATTAGCGAGTGAGAAATTGTAGGGATCTCACTATCCCATGTATAGGAAATATATTTCCTATATAGTCTTGTAATGTTTCTATTGTGAAATGGAATGGTAGAAGAATATTTAGAATGCAGATTTATAATTTTGTGATTTAATCTCTCTGTGTTGTCTCTCTCTATGCTTAAAGCTTGTACATTTTATATCATCTCCATGTATGGGTGTATAACAATTACGTTAAGAGAGCTATGGTTGATGACGGGACAACAATGAACATTGTCGCCTTTTCTTTTCTGCAACAAATGGGTTATGTTGAGACCAATTATATCACCACTAGGAACACCCTTTGAGGGTATTACATCCTTAAGTCAACTACTTTATGGAAGATTAACCTACCAGTCACTTTAGGACCCAAAACTATCCCCATCGAGTTTTACATTATAGACAAGGAAACCAGCAATAACATGATATTACGGAGGCCTTGGATCCCTCGAATGAAGGGCATCCCATCTACATTATTTCAAGAGATCTGAATCTTGCACTTGGGGAGTCTTTGTGGCCCGTGGTGATCCTAGCCGGACCAACATCCATCAAGCCAATGTTCATAAAAGACCAAGGCTACACACATAGTATCAATTCCCGACTAATCAATTGATCAAGCCCCCTCCTCCTAAGGATCATCCTCCTAAAGATCCCCCCCCAGGATCCTGTGGTTGTGGCCAAGTGGGTGCCAAAGGCCACCATTGAGCCACCCAAGACACCACCCCCAAAGAAGCATGAGGAAGAAACTTTAGCAATAGCTTCCATATACATTCACACAACTTCTCATATGGAGTTGTTGGAACAAGAGCAACCTCTCTGCCTCCCTTTCAACCCTCACTCCGTTGGGACCTACACTCCCCGAGGCCTTGCTACAATTTCCATCCAAAACCTCATAAATTTAGATCAGGCCAACACAAAGTAATGATAGCCCCTCCGCTCCAAAGGTTGAAATCTCGAATGGCCTTCTTTGGCTACCTGAAGATTAAATTACTAGTGTATGCATTGAGGATATTTCTCAGGCAGAGGAAGGAGATATTCATTTGTCCAATGAAGTGGTATTCCATGAAAATATATGGACCCTTCCATTTGATGGGGCCTACAGAACTAGTGTTCGAACACCCACGGGGGCAACCCCATACTGCCTAATTTTTCAGCTCCGAGGCTATCTTCCATTTGGAAGTCAAACTTCCAAGCCTCTAAGTGTCTCCCTAGGGTCTCCTAGACCAAGGAGTATAGGGTTTCCCACTTAGTTGAATTTGACTTGCTTGATGAAAAGAAGCTTGTAATAGCCCATGTCCACAAGGCTTTACATAGTTCAAATGTCAAAGCAATACAACATTAAAGTTCACCCTCGCCCCATAGAAGTGGGCGACCTTGTGTTGAGGCTTGACAGACGTATTGAGAAAAAAGCCAACTAAGGTCAAAAGTCCAAACCCAAGTGACTAGGCCCCTACCAAATAACATAAGAATTTTAATAATAGGGCTTATTGTTTATGCACCTTTGGAGGGAAAGAAGTTTGAGGAATCAGTAAACTCCTTGCATCTCAAACGTTATTTCATATAGTGTGGCTTCCATCCACATATTCCCTTCCGTTGCGTTTCACCTTGTGTTCCATTTTGTTAAAATATTGCATATTCCACCTCATTTGTATCTCTTTATCATGTTTAGATAATTATCTGGCAATTGTTTCGTTTAGAAAAACTTAATTAACTAATAACAGATACCCCCTTTTTTGATATTTGTTCCGTCTTAGACAATTTTTCCATAAAAACCCACCTTAAGGTAGAAATTGTTTGTGGTCCAAATGAGTAATGTTATTTTGAATCCTAATCTAAAATCCTGCTTTTCTCAAGCCATTTGAAGCCCATAGCCTACTCCAGAAGCTTACAGGCAAACCTCCCCTTTAGTTATTTGTTGCCAAAAGTTCTAGAAAGAGGCTCTTCACAAGAACCAATCAGTTAAGAATTTTTGCTCACTAGTTTTGTCTCTCGATGATGAGCCCTTTCCTATGCCTAATAGGTGGAGACAAAGCATGTGGGCAAGCCGCCTATTAAAAAGAGAAGAATATGCAAACAAAAGCAAGAAAAATAAATAGATCTCTATGTTCCGCCCACATCTTGCCCACCTTCTTTGGTTTTTGGTGATGAGCCCTCGCATCTTACTAGTTGTGTGGGACCAAACCCTAGGGGCAATATGCAATTTCTCACCCAGTGTAATTCATAGTGTTGAGCCCTTGAATTTGACTAGTTGCATGGGATTAGACTCGGGGGGTCATAACGTGATAAGAAAAAGAAAAAAATGAAAGAAACTGACATGGAAAAAGTCTTGAGCACCTCAAAAAACTATTTAGAAAGAAAAGAGAGCTTCCCCTTTATCATGGTTTGACCTAGTTAGCCATATGTTGATCTAAGCCTGAACAAAGCCTACAAAGCCTTATGTGTTTAAGACCCTATTGCAAAAATAACCTTGTATTATATCCTGCATTCGATTTGGACTAGAGTCAATATCCTCCCCAATTGTGTTTTGCCAACAAAAACTCTACCATTCGTCCTCATTTTCCCGTTCTAACCCTTGGTGATGAGCCCTTGCATCTTACTAGCTACCTGGGACCAAAACTTGGGAATGGTCCTTTCATCTTCCTTTCATCTTCCATCCCTTTATATTGCATCATACCCCAAAGTTTGATTTAAAAACTTAAAATTTGTCTTGTGAAAAACATATCTAATTATTACCTACAAAGAAAAAGTGTGGAACATTCATATATAACCGTTCCCATTTGTTTACATTAACAAACACACTTTGTCATATCACTATCATATTTCAAACAAATCCTAAGTTAACCATATGCATAAATAGCAAGCTAATTTTCACTAAATCAAAAAGAAAGAAACACATATTTGGGGCATGGGAAAAAAGATGATATATGGTATATACATAAATAATATCTCATATGCATTGTTTCTCTCAATATGAGGTCATCACACTTGGGAGTAAGTGTGGCATTGTTTGTGTCTATCCCAACGCGGTCCAAAAAGCGTGGTAGAGCCTACAATCAATAAAATCATCAATGGGCACTCCTCGAAGACAAGTGACATGGGCTCCTGCTCTTGCTCCTAATCTAGCTTATGCACTTGTCTCTGTATACCTGTCAGATGGCACTCATGCCACTCCTTGTAGTAGTCATGCCTCTCTCTCTAAACCCTATCATTTGCCCCATAGCTCTACAATATCTATACCTAGGGCTAGTAACTCCTAACCAGTGTGCCATATAAGGGCAAAGATGTCAAGTTGTCTCCCTACACACACCAACACACCTGTGTCGGCAAAGACCTCCTAGGTTTTCCTAGTAGGATGCAAGAGGGCGTCCAAGAATGTGTGTCACACAAAAACTTTGCACTCACTGACACTACCTGCACAACACAAAGTACCCACATCACATGTCAACGAAGAGTTAGAAAGGATCTCTTTAGCTAAGAAAAAAGATAAAAGGAGACGAGTTTGGAAAAACTCACGAAGATCTCCCTCCTGCCAGTCTGGATCCTCCTCCTCGGCCGCCTCACTCTCCTTCTCATCACCCTCCTCGCTCTCCTCATCACCCTCCTCAACTCCACCTGTCCAACAACTTGTCTTGTCGCGACCACAGCTCAACTACTTCTTCCATTGGGGACTAGTTGTCTCAGTCTCCATCAAGGTTGCCTCCCTATTTGTGATGGCCCCAGGGCACTGATAGGTGTCCAGGGGACCAAGGGAATCCACCTATGACACCCTAGAGTCCCATCCCTTGTCTCTCAATCTCCTCTATAGACCACTACTATAGGCAGAAATGCAGCTATGTAGGCTTCCCCAAATTGTTGTGGAACTCTTTCCACAAGGTGCACCTATGGGTGACTCCATCTTTCCAAGATCTGTTGGATGCCACAATAGGGAGCTAGTGCAACACCCTCTTCACCCCTAGAGTCCTGCCATGCACTAGTAGGGCTCTACAACCACATCTACCATAGTAAAAGTGGCTATTGCTCATGGCCTATCCACCTATCTACCCATGACCATCCTCCTAGAGACCCTAATCATCAAGGCATTTACTATCTCGATTCCCCCTAGTAGGGGATAAACTTCTCATAAACCCAAACCATGACCAGAGTTTGGTAGCTCAATGAGAGTGCCCAAAGCCTCACAACTTTGTACAAATCATGGTAGGTGCGGACAAGCATGTCTTGCCACCAATTGTAGACCCTATCATGCTCCTTTATGCCACTGACTATGGGGTACCAGCAATAGATGATATTGTTTGTCCCCTTGTTCCCAACCAACCACAAGGCTAGCACTCCAATGATCACCTTGTGGATGTTGTGGATTGTCATTAATTCCACCCCTACCAATTAGACGTCATTCTTAGCACCTACATCAACTATCACATATTCTCCAACGCATGTTGCCCATCTACAAGCCTCTACAACACTACCAACATCCCTGATAGTGAGCCTGTGTTGTCATTGGGATCCCAATGATCCTATACACACCCTAGAGAGTGATAGTCCACTCTCCCTACAAGTGTGGGAACATGAAAGTGTCCTGATCCATGTCACGATAGGTAAGAATGTTGCATAGAAAGCAACTTGTAGAGGCAATCAATGATACCTACACTATTTTCCATATCCCGACACTCTGAAACTAGGCAGTCTCTTATAAAGTCAACAAAGCTATCACACTGGGCAACTATTCCTTCTCTTTAGCCTGGCTCCAACACACATAAGAAACTTGCACGCACACAAACAAGAGCTTCGGGTTAATATTGGCTATCAGAGTCTCTTTTTGTCCTTACCCATGGCTATGCAAACCTATAGACTATATAGCCCCTATCTTGATTATAATAGGTCCAAATAGACCCACTTTGTCTCTGTAAGAACCGAGGATTCACCATATGCACGAATCCTCTTTAAAAATGATGAACATAGTCGCAAAAATAACCCTGTATGATACAAAATGCCAAACCAAAGGTCCATATTTAGCTTTAATGGCGTCCCTTTATGTTCTTGATCACCTTGGTTGCATGGCTATGCCCACTCCTTGGCGTTCGAACGAGCTTTAATGGCGGCAGGATGACCCTGCAAAACCTTGTTTGCCTTGGTCAAAAACTGCTCCTTTGGTTCGACTTTGTCCGTCAAAAATTAACTCAAACCAATCAAAATGCTCATAGCTGTCTTTACTCACATTCGCCTCGCAGATCCTTGTTGTCAGATCTTGACTCTTTGACCTTGCTCACTCCATTGATCTTAATTTGCACAATTAAACGCGCTCCATCGATCTTCTGTCAGCTTGAACATGCTCATGCCACTTGTCAATCACGCGTTGATCTTAGGATCCTATTGTCAGCGTGTTGCTTTACGCAGATACGCCACGTGGTGGCCTCTTGAGCTCCTTGACCTTTTGACTTATCTCGCACTGTTGCATCAAGATGTACGAGTGAACGCTAGCCGTAGATCTCATTGGGCCCACTCCCCTGTTAGTCGAGCTCGCATCGTTGGATCATCGGTACGATTGAACGTTGATCGTTGATCTGCTTGCATTTGAAAACAAACGGTTATTTACCGTGGTCTAAATTTGACGTCAGCGCGACCGTCATTTGACATCTGCAAGACCGTCATTGACGTCTGCGCGACTGTCAAATTTAAGACCCTTATGTTTTTTTGCTATAGCTTAAAGTTGACGTCTGCGCAAACATCTCCCATTATTTGACCAACTTTGAAAGCTTGGATCTAGAAGCGAGAAGGTCATGGAGGCACCAAAATTGCAAGAGATGTTCTTGATACTAAAAGGTTGTGCCCATTTGATCCACTAGTTCTGAGAGTTTTCTAAGTGTGTTTACAGAGTGTTCAAGTGAGTTGAGCTGTGTGTTTTGCATGACATCTACATGCCTATCACTGATCATTTTTGTGCCGAGGTTTGAATTTGACACTTACACAAACGTCTTGCTCTGCATGACCAACTTTGAAACTCCATAACTTGAGCTAGAAAGCTTGCATGGACATGAAACTTGCAGAGCATGTTCCTGGCATGAAGAACTCTATGGCACTGCATCATTTTGGCTTGCGAGGCATTCTGAGATGCATTTATTAAATGCCCAAACAAGCTAACCAGTGTGTTTCCATGTGACATGCAGGACGGCCTGGCCCCTTAGATTCAGCACGCTGAACTTTGAAGGCTTAGATCTTGAGATTAGAGACTCATCAAGATACGAAACTTGCAGAGAATGATCTTGGCACTAAGGACATTGATCGCGCGTGGTCTAATGGTCACGTGAGGCTTTCTAAGCTCATTTATAAAATGCAAAAACACATTGTCCAGTCTAGTTCTTCATGACGCCCTGATGACGGTCTGGTCTTTAAAATTGCCCAAGTCATTTTGATTCAGTTTTTCAAGACCCTGATGAGTTTCCAAGATTTTGTCAATCTGGGCCATGTCCCTGCGAGCTTATGAACACTTTGAGATCCTACTTGAATCAATTTTGAAGGCTTGGACAAACAATTTCTCCAAAACCATTCAATTCCATTGGAGCTTTGCATCGGGCATATTGCTACAGACATTTTGCCCGATGGAAATATCTTCGGGCTTTTGAAAAAGACCTTTTGTTTCGGACATTTTGTCCGACTGAAATGTGTCTTCAAAAAGATTGTCTCAGATAATTTGTCCGAAAGAAATGTCTTCGGAAAGATTGTCTCGGACAATTTTCACGAAAAAATTGTCCTTAGTCTTTTGCCTTCGGGGCAATATCCCGAAAGAATTTCAACACTTAGCAAAACAAACTGAAACAATTTCTCCAAGAGAATTATGCCTTGTACTTTTGTTACAGACAATTTGTCCGAAAGAACTCTAACACTTAGCCAAAAGTTAAAATATTTCCTAAGTGTAAACTAGGCTTTTCTGGGCTTGTTCTTGCAACTGCTTGGCACCATGAAAACCTACCATTTGCATAAATGACTCTAAAATGACCCCTAAGGCACCAAATGACATAAAGACTAAGTTAGACTATGACCAAAGTTAGAATGGCATATGAAATGACATCAAATGAGCTACAACATAGCCTATGACATTATAAAAAGCCCCTATACAAGATTTTGACTATAGTGGGTTAACCCATTTTGCCCTGTAATAAAAATAGTCAACATTCTTGACGATTTCCCAAGAGTGGCATGCTTGCTATGCCACGTCCAGTTGCCTAATCATGTCCATTGGGTTACAGAGTCGCAAGTATACAAGTCTGACATATAAACTGCCCTCTGACAACACAACAACGACAGAAAACAACAAGAACAAGATACAAAACAGAAACACACATGTGCTTCATGAGCACTTATGGAACAAAACACAATAAAGGAAACACACCTAATCTAATATTTACAAAACTGACCTTCAGTTCTCAATAGCAGGGTTTCAAATGTATCCCATTCACAGGGATAGGCAGCTCTTCTCTATCCATCCTTGCTAACTAAAAAGAGTTGTTTTGCTTGCACTCGATGATGACATATGGTTCGCTCCATAGGGTATCAAATTTGGTATGTCTCCCTAGTTTTGCTCTATCTTCATCCCATTTCAATACTATGTCACCTTCTTGAAATGATCTTAGAGTTGCCTTCTTGTAAAAATACCTCTTCATTAGTACTTGGTGATGCTCCATAGCTTGATGAGTTTTATCTCTAGTCTCTTGCAACTCCATTAATTCTGTCAATCTCACCTCCATTGGGGTATTCTCAAACAACTCTAGTTGATGTGCTAACTCTAAGGCAGGTAGCTCTTGAGAGATAGACAACCTAGTTTCCCTTCCATAGACAAGCACAAAAGAAGAATTCTCTGTTGACCTCTTGGGAGTTATCCTATCAACCCATAAGGTTGTCTTCAATTTGGTGTACCATGCTCTTTGGTTATGCTCCAAGGTTCTCTTGATGATTCTAATCAGATTCTTGTTAGTGGATTCAGCCAACCCATTACCTTGAGGGTAATAGTTAGATGAAGTACTCAAAAATATGCCATTACTATTTGCCCAATCAATTTGTCTTACCACCCATAAAAGCAAGAGCATTATCTAAAATAATAGGAGTGTCAAACCTTGTTATGATGCTCTCATAGAACTCCAAGATTACATTCTCATTAGCTTCCTTCAATGCTACTGCCTCAACTCATCTTGTAAAATAGTCAGTTGCTATGAGTACCCATTTATGACCAGCACTTGATGAGAGATTTATCATGCCAATGAAATCAAGATCCCATTGCATGAAAGGTTGATCAACTTGGATAGGCTTCAAAAAAAGCGCTGCAAGCTTCTGTTTTCCTACAAAGAAAGCACATTGTCCACACCTTCTCACCCAAGCATGGCAATCCTTGAAGAGGCTGGGCCAATAATAGCTAGTCCTCATGATCTTGGCAGCTATGGTTCTTGGAAAGAAATGACCTCTTGTTGTCCCATGATGAAACTTCTCAAACAACACCCCAAACTGATCATTATCAGTGCATATCAATAGCACACAATTGATGTCCCTTCTAAAAAGCACACCATCCACAAGACAAAAAGGAATAGATTGCAATCTAAAATATCTCCTTTGTGATCTGCTCATATTATTAGGATAATCACCATTTTGAAGAAATTTGATCACATCCTATGTCCAACTTTGTGTAGGCAATGAACCAACCGATTGAGAATAATCATGATTGACTAGAGCCTCTTTCTTTGACCCATGAAAATCTGAAGTTAGATGTTCACAAAGGCCTTTACCCCTTATCAATTTTGTCACTTTGATATCAATATCATTTTCCATTACCTTAGTGATCCACCCTGCCTTCTTTTCACTAGGATCTTTGATCAAAATAAACTCTTTGGTGCTAGGATGAGAGACCATAACATGAATCTTATTATTTGAAACCATATGTCCGAACTTCTTTAGTCCCCTTACAACAACAAGGACTTGTTTCTATACAAAGTTGTACTTGACTTCATAATCTTCTAAACCGTGACTAAATAATGCAATTGGCTACTCCACACCCTCATCATTCTTTTGCATCAACATGGCTGATACAATATCAAGGTTGGCAAATGAATACAACATGAAGTCTTTAGTAAAATCAGGATTCACAATAGTAGGATCTTCTGCAATTGCTTTCTTTATGGCTTCAAAACTGCGCTTACCCTCTTTGGTCCAAGAAAAGACTTGGTTCTTCTGAAACATAGCTGTGATAGGTTTCACCAAAGATGTAAAACCAGGTATGAACCTCCTTATAAAATTTATCTTGCCTAAGAAACTTTGAAGACCTTTCTTATACAAGGGCAATGATAAGCCTACAATAGCCTCTAGTCTTTTAGGATCAATAGTCTTACCATCCTTGGAAACGATATGTCCTAAGAGCTTACACTCATGAACAACAAAGATGCATTTCTTTGGATTAAGAGATACTCCATATTGCCTACATCTTTAAAACACTTGTCTTAGTGTTGCATGTGTTCATTATCATCTTTAGAAAACACTATTGTATCATCTAGATAAACCAACATCTCATTGATCAAACCTTTGAAAGTCATGTCCATTGCTCTTTGAAATGTGGCACCGGCATTGGAACCAAAAGGCATCTTCCTATAAGCAAAAGTCCCCCATTTAATAGTGACGGTTGTCTTAAACTGATCATCCTCACTGATTAAAATCTGATTATTACCTGAATATTCATCTAGAAGAGAAAAACATCGAGAACCTGAAACCATTTGCAAAATCTGTTTCATTGAGGGTAGGGAATATTGATCTTTGAGTGACACTCTATTAAGATCTCTAAAGCCCACACAAAGTCTTATCTCCCCATTCTTCTTTCTAACAGGCACAAGGTTTGCTACCCATGTTGAATGCTTGATGGGAAAAATTATCTCAAATTCAAAGAGTTTGGTAAGCTCTAACCTCATGAGTTGCTTAACCTTCGGGTTGATGGGTCTTTGCTTCTGTCTAACCGATTTAACTCCACGTTCCAACTCAAGTGTATGGTGTGCTAGGCTAGGATCAAATCCTTTGAGGTCCTTATATTCCCAAGCAAAGATATCATGAAACTCTCTACACAACTCAATGAATGCTTGCTTCTCTTATGTAGAACATACCTTGCCTAGTTTGAAGAGTTTGTCTTTGAAGATCAAGACTCTTTCTTAATTCTCATCTTTTGTAGACATACTCACTTTCTCTTTCTTTTGATCATTCTTATTAAAGATACTTTCTAAGGTCACCAACCCCTTAAGTATCTTGTTGGTTCTTAGTTGCACAATTTGATCACCCAATTGTTCTTGGAGCCTCCTTTGATTCCTTGAAGAAAATTCAGCCTCATTTTGCAAGAAGCATGCAATGTGTTTATTACTGTCAAACACTTGCCAAGACACTTCATTATCAGGTACAGAAGGTCTAATAGTGACCTTAACATGAGACTGTTTTCCCTCCTCTTTTATGGCAGTTGGAGTATCAAATTGAGCTCCTATGGCAGCTAGTCTATCAACATGACTATTCTGCTCCTTTGGGACTGATTGTATATTGAATGCATTGAAGTCTTCAAGTAAATCCCATACCTTATGCTTGTATGACTTAAGCAAAGGGTTTTTGGCAGCAACCATACTCCTCACCTGATGCACAACCAATTCACTGTCTCCATATACTTGCAAGTCTTGATTCCTTTTCTCCTTGCCCATTGAAAGCTATGCATTAAACCTTCATACTCAGCCACATTACAACTACAACTGAAATGAAATTTGTATGAAGCATAACATTGTTGTTTAGATGGAGAGACCAACATAACACCAGCCCCTGCACCAATTTTACTTCTTGGACCATCAAAAAGCATCTTCCACAAATCATCTTCACCCTCTTCCTTGGCAACTAGAGGTGTTAGTACCTCCTTCATGTATATAATACACTCTTAAATCAGTTTCCTCTACAAAAGCATAGGGATCATGCTCATAAGTATTAGTGCCATATTCATCAAGAAACAAATCTGAAATACCCTCAAGCTTGGAAGAAGTGCCATCATCTACAATAGAGTCTTTTTCTTCACAAGCCACACAATTCAAATTAGAACTTGTCTCAATGTAAGGCTCAATATGAAACCTTGCAAGGGGTTGTGTCCTAATTATCACCTTGGGCCAATACCTTGTTTTAATAGCCAAGAAAGACCAGTCAGCTGAGAGGTAGCCACCTATCTTGGTTGTGAAGTCCCTTGATAGGCAGATTGTAAAGTGGGTTGGTAGATCAACTACAACTATGTCTTCGACCAAGGCAAACAAGGTCTTGCAGGATCATTATGTCGCCATTAAAGCTCATTCGAACGCCATGGAGCGAGAATAGCCATGCAAACAAGGTGATCAATAACATAAAGGGATGCCATTAAAGCTAAATATGGACCTCTGGTTCGACATTTTGTATCATGCAGGGTTACTTCTGCGACTAAGTTCATTTTTAAAGAGGATACGTGCATATGGTGAATCCTCGATTCTTACAGAGACAAAGTGGGTCTATTTGGACCTATTATAATCAAGATAGGGGCTATATAGTCTATAGGTCTACATCAATGTGACAACTATAGGAAAACCAATAGTCTGAGATTGGTTTTCCATCTATAGTGGACCTATGAACATGGGGACGAGTTCGAGCATGATCCAACTTGAACAAGAGCTAGCATTTCACAGGATGCCACGAAGGCATACACGTAGACCCCAACGGTTTCATCTCCAGGACCAATTGCATGAAAAGGACCTTTCTCTCCACTCTTGCACGCCACGACAAACCAACAAAGAGCAGTTTGCACCAAGACAAGCTCTGACAGATTGATCCAATGGTTGTAACTGCACTGATGCCGAAACCCAGCTCGGAACAACTTGATCCCGCTGTTGCAACCGTCAAGAAACATCAACGACAGAATAATGTAACTGTGCAATGGGCTAAAGTGACCTGAATCAATCAAGAAGCTTGAATGCGCATAAATGCAGAGGCAGTTGTAACTACGGTTCAAAATGGAGTTGTGCTCATTTGATTCCTTTTTCAACGCCAAAATCCCTCTCTTGCTCTCATTTTCTATAAATATAGCCTTTGAGCTATTGTTAAGTATCCTTCAGGCTAGTATGACTAGACTCTGCCAGAAATTGTATTTTGCACCTCTTGGAGTAATGAATAGAGCATTTTGCAGTTGTTTACTAATTTGTGCTTAGTGTTTTGTATTTGTTTGATATGCAAAAGTGGTTGTCATCTTCCCTTTGCAGGTCCAAGTTCAACCTAAGTGCTAATAAACTTTTCTTGCAAGTCATCTAGCGTGTCTTAAGGTTGATATCTCAGGTATAGAGTGGATGGTTGACTATAAGTGCTTCCAATCAAGCCTTACCCTCATTGCCCTCCAACCTAAGTCCATCAAATTGACTTCTAGGTGAAACATTATTGCTTGAAAACCATTGTAGACACTACATTAGTTCTATTTATAGTCTATTAGTGTGCTAAAAAGTTCAATCTTGAAAGTGGATCTTTGAATATTCAATGCATCACCTCCTTTAGAGTAGGTTCAATTCATACAATCTCTAACTATTTTCCTCATAAGTGATCAATTGACATAGATAAGAGCATTTCAAAAAACATTCAAGGAGCTAGCCCTTTTATCTAGATGCTTATTTCCAATATAGGTACACCCACATACCTAGAAATGTTCCCATGTTGCCCAATCTGGAAGAAACTTGAACAACTTCTTCTAGGGTGCAAGATTTGGTGACAACAATCACCTTGCCAAATCAAGACAAGGTGCCATCACTGAGGGGGCAATATGTAAGCACCCAAAATTGACACAATGGCACATTCACGTTCAATGATGATAATACCCCTCCAAACTTAAGATGTGGCATCCTTTCCTTGATCCGATCTTCTTTCCACTCCCGAGCCCTCCATCTTTTGTTTGGCCTTTGTTGCCTAGCAAATGTGCGTGTTTTGTCTACCTGGTATAATTTTTGACCCATGCATAGGTCTATGTCAAAGTTGACAGTCTGAATTGACCGTTGATTTAGTCCCAAAAGTTTGTACGGTACCTCTAAGGGTTGGGCTAGGCAAAGAAAACATTCCACATAATTTCTCTATTCATTTCCCTTGCCCAACGTATGGTTAACAGTATGGATTTTGTTCAAGATCTCCCAAAGTCTAAAATCAAGAATGATGTTATTCTAGTTGTGGTGGACAAGCTCACCAAAGTTTCCCAATTTATCCTAGGCAACTCAATTGATAATTCACTAGTGTTGGGGAAAATATTTGGGCAAGAAATCTTTAGATTGCATGGAATTGCCAAAAGGATTATCTTAGATAGAGATGTACACATGATGTCGAGGTTTTTGCAAACCTTGCACGTGCATTGGGAACTAAGTTAAAATTCAATTCTGCATATCACCCAAAGACTTATGGTCACACTGAATGGGTGAACCAAGTTTTATAAGATATGTTGCGAATGTACTGCATAGATCAACAGTACAGGTGGGAGAAATATTTGTCTTTTATTGCATTCGCGTATAACAACACACATTCAATTCTAGGAATGGCAACTTTTCAAGCTATTTATGGCAGGAAATGTCGTACACCCATCAACTAGGACAGCATTGAGTACAGTGTGGTTGTTGGTCCCAAGATGCTGAAGGAGATGGAAGAACTAGTCAAGCTTGTAAGGTAGCACCTTATTGAGGCTACCAATAGACAGAAGAGTTATTCCGATAATTAAAAAAATGTAAGGCAATTCTCAATGTGCGATAAGACTATTATTATGATCCAAAAATGAGTTCAATTAAGTTTGACAAGTATGCCAAACTATCACCTAGATTTGTGGGACCCTTCGATATCCTTGAAGTTATCAATCCAATTGCATATAAGCTTGAACAACCTCCAGCACTCGCAAAGTTGCATATAGGCTTGACCAACCTCCAACTCTCGCACAATTGCATCATGTTTCCCTATAGAAGAAGTATGATGTTGATTTTTCCCATACACTCAATTGGAAATCCTTGCAAGTTCAGAATCTAGGGGTGGTGCTATCAGAGGCCCTGCGGTGCTTAAGACATGCAAACTGTGCAGTGAAACAAAAAAGTCTCTCAATGTAAGGTCCAATGGGACCAATATTCTGAGGAGAGTGCTAGGTGGGAGGATTTTGATTAAGTCTATAAAACTTTTCCTCGTTTCTTAAATTAAGTTGTTCTTAATAAGACATCAAGGATGATGGCTCTTCCATGAGAGAAAGGATGTCACAACCCCTTTCTGACGATTATCAAAAATATATTTATTTAATTAAATAAACCCTAATTACCTTTATTTTGATCGATTTTAATTAATGAGTAGCTTAATTATATCTTGTTTTGATATTGATGTTAAGGGTTGCGGTTATATCATATGATTTAATGCATATTGGTTAAATGTAATTTGTTAGCAATTATTGTATCTTGCTTTAGCATTGATAGTTATCTTATTATTGTGGTTATCATTCTCAAATACAGACTAACTACCCGTTGTTTCTTGAGGTGGATGGAGGACTTACCCCGGCCCAGAGGGAGAGTATCATCAATAAGAGGTGCAGCCAATCTACAATGGGCATCTCAAGGAAAAATAAAGAGAACCACACACCACATTGCTTTTCTTTTTGTGCTTGCTTTCAAAGTGGCTTACATGTCTTGAGCATCCTATTTTTCTCCTTTGGAGCGACTGCAAATAGAATTTTTCTCCTCATCTCCTTTGGAGCGAATACAAATAGAATTTTTCTCAGTGGTGATTATGGGTCTAACTATTTTGAGGGCATCTTATGTGTATTTTCGGGAATTCCTGTTCGAGGAAGGCAATCAGTCAAATCAAGGACTGTTGACAAGTTTCTTTTCTTAGCTCTTGTGCATCTGATACTCCTTTATTCTGTGAGCAATCAAAGGATTATTTAGGATTTTGAAGAGAATTATTTGTAGGGCATACCAATCCAGATTTAGGGATCCTGCAAAGAGATTAGAGGAAAAGGCATTTAGTGTGATCTTGTTGGGAGTTTTGGGGAACTGATTGCTTGTGGATCTGTGGTAGACCTGTGCAAGGACCTTGG
The DNA here is from genome assembly GCA_037957365.1 of Torreya grandis. Classification (NCBI taxonomy): domain Eukaryota; kingdom Viridiplantae; phylum Streptophyta; class Pinopsida; order Cupressales; family Taxaceae; genus Torreya; species Torreya grandis. The sequence continues at coordinate 676,923 of JARHVA010001922.1, forward strand.
GTTTTGATCTTGTGGAGACTGTCGTGCTTGGACAAGAGCATTGCAATCCACTTCCTTTACATTGCCAAGCATGTATTCAATCTTTGTTAACCTTACTCTCTCATATGTCTGTGTTTTCACTTGCATTTTGCTTTGTATAAAATAGAAAACCCTAATCTGGGCTCATACTCTTGCTATAATATCTAGTTGTTGTTGCATATTTAAACTAGGTTTTTGTTGGAAATAATAGACAGGCCTGTAGGTCAATAATGTTATTCTTTAGATGGCAAGCACGTGCTTGAACTCTGACAGTGACAAGTATTAGGGGTCAACTTCAAATCTGTCGAATATGGTTTTTGGTGCACTCAATCGGGTATTGATTTCAGCACTAATAAATATCGTATAGGAGGACAAGGGTATAGATGGAAGAACTCCTGTTTGCAGCCTGAATGTGTTGATTTCCTTGGGCTGAACACAAGTTCAAATGTATGTATTGTGTGTGTCTGTGTCTGTGCGTCTATGATGTATGCGTTATGTATACGACTGAGTCTTGAAAAAACCCTACAGCTTCGTGTCTTTGTAAAGCCAAAACTTCTCTTGTGATTGCTAGCATTGATTGTGCTGCCCATGTATGCAGAACCGGGCTTGATAGACAAATTTTATCTTCATTGTATGTTGCTAGGAGTAATTTCAGCATTGTTGTGTCTCAGTCATAAACATAATACATGCATATATGTGGACGACTGGAAGATGTTTAAGCTGTGAAATTACAGTCTGGTATATGACCGTGTGCACTCCTCTTTAGCCATTGATATTTTCTACAAACGAACTGGATCTGATGCTTAGTCCAAAGAGATCTGTGTAGGGAAACTGTGTTGTAACAATGGATACATGGGTATGTTACCTTGCTCAATGCTTAGGCAGACTGGGTTTAATGGTCCTCACTGACCTTATTGTTGAGTGTCTGTTCTCCTTCTCCCTGCAGTCTAGGGAAATGGTACAGAATGTATTGGGTGCTAGAAAAGACAATGGGAGTTAACCCCACTGCCTTTCCCAACACCATAATCCCTGGGTCCAAGATGTGAACCTTGATGGAATGGAGATCAGAGGGACTGTAATGCAGCATGTATAATCTTAAGGTATTAATTTTTTTACCAACAATTAAAAACCTTAATTTTTAAACATTTAAAAATTATAAATAATATAGTCAATAATGTTTAATAATTTAATTATACAATATATAGTTATAAAATTAAAATTAATTGAAAAATATAAGTTATTAGTTTATAACAATAAAAAAAAATTAACCACTTCCATTATATTTTTAAGTTTTATAAGGTTTATATTATATGACAATTTAAAAAAAAAAAATACGGTTTATAAGTTATAACAAGTAAAAAAAAATTAACCACTACCTTCACGGTCGTGCCTGGCACTATCGTGAACGACAATGCCCTGCAGCGCCACGAACAAACGGTCATGCCCTGAGCGTAACGCTCATGGCACAGTTGTTCACAACAGTGTAGGGCACTGTCATTTGTTCACGACAATATGGGGCATTGTCATTCGCGGCGGTGCCAAACACTACCCGAATGGCAGTGCCTTGCATAGCCTCAAACAGCAATGGTCCTTAGCAGATTAAAAAAAACTAACCATTTTAGTGGTCCTTAGCAAATAAAGTTTGAACCAGACTGCAAACGATGCCCTTCCCTACAAATGACGACGTGTTAGGGTTTACACGTTTTGGGTACACAAAATTTAGATGCAGGAATGGCCAGGTAGACGTATCCATGCACGGGAGACGTTTTCGTACCCATCTCTCGTACCCAAGACATGCCCCAGTATCTGATACACATCCCAGGAGTGGGGAGATGCATCTCCCTGTAACCATGGTTTATTCTAATGCGATGTTATTTTTTTCCGACTCCCACATGTGCCATGGTTTGTATACAGGGAAACAACGAAGGGAATGAAAACCCTAATGAGAATCAACAAGAAAGACTTGATCAAATATTGGTCATATTTATTCAGACTCATGACCAATTGACGACACTCGAACAAGGTCGGTGGCAATAAAACAATGAGGAAGAGCAAGAGAATGGACATGGAGAGGGTGTTCAGAGCTAGGACCAAGAGTATATTGAACAAGATCATGGTCAAAATGGTGCAGGCAAAGTGCTAAAAAACCAACGAGATCAGATGATGATTGATGGTCAATAGGCTAAGAAGGCCCGCTTTGTGACCCGAACTAACCAAAAATCTAAAGCTTAGTGTCCCACCAAATTTTGATAGGACAGTACTTAATGACAAAGTGGAGGCTTGGATAATTGAGATGGAAAACTACTTTGACCTCCACAACTTCTCGAAGGAGACTAAACTAGTTTGGGGAGCATATCAACTCTCAGGGGAGACATCTTCATGATGGAATAATGAGAAATCTAAAATGGGATTAACTCCAACTAACCCTTTGGAACAATTTGTCATGTTGTTTAGGCAAAGTTGGCTTCCCCAATTGTACTTCAATGGAAAGATCGTAGATTTTCAAAATCACCGTCAACGAGATTTAACAGTTACTCGATATTGGGAACAGTTCACCCAGCTCCACAAGTACTTACCTCAATATCAAAAGGATGAACGATTCCACACTAGGAAGTTCATATTGGGATTAAATCTACAGATTATGGATATTGTAGATGTTTGTGGAACCGCATCCATGGACCAAGTGTTTGAGAGGGCCATCAAATAGGAGCAAAAGCTCTAATCTCTTACAACAAGGAAAAGTTCAGGCACTCGACCTTCTCAGGGACCCCCATCTTTCAAAAATAAAGCTTGGAAGGACAACAAGGGCAGAGACTTTAAAAGCCAGTCTAGTGAGAAGAACTTTAGGTCATGGAATTCTTTGAATTGTTCGAAGTAGAACAATCAACCTAAGGATCAAAATGGGATTGGCAGCAATGAAGGAAAGCCTACTGAGAGGAGAGGGAGAGGTCCCCCAAGAGGATGCAAAATTTGTGGTGGAAAATAGTATGCCAATCAATGTCCTCGCCGCACGCCAAGAGCGAATCATAGGCCTCCTCCCCTGTGCAAACTCATGCAATAGGTCATCCAAAAGCAAATTCATGCGACAACTACCAACCACCAAGCAAATCATCAAATCCCACATGTTGAGGCTTCAAGTAGACTTTTTGGTTATCCAAACAATGTAGCTCCATAAATTTTGAATAAAATTCATAGGAGAGCCAGTTTAATAGCTAAACCTTGTACAGTGCAATACGAAACTAAGCAAAGAATAAAAAAGAGCAATGTATGTTCGACACTGAGTTAAAACTTCCCAATTTAGTAACTTCAATAAAACTTTGTCTCCCCTTTAGAATCAAATGATGTGATACTTGGAGCAAACTAGTCATGCCAGCATCGGGAAAATTTGGGTTCGCCAAGTCAATAACTTGTTTTGATGATCTAGAGAAACCAATGAAGGTTCAAGCAATTAAGAGACCAATTGGCCTTCGGAAAATTTCAACCATGCAACTAAAAAAGGCACAAAAAAGGAATGCATACTTTACTCAATGCACATTGATGGCATAGGGGATACAAAGGAGCCCACCTTTGAGGATTATCCTTTTCTTAATGAGTTTCAAGATGTTTTCCCCGATAAATTACCTGGGACTCCCACCAAGGTGAGAGTTCGATTTTTCAATCAACATTGTGTCAGGTTATGAGCTCAAGTCTAAGGCACCCTATTAGATGACAACAACAAAACTCTTTGAGTTGAAATCACAATTTTATGAGAAGGTTTCTGAGGGGTTGATTTGCCCCTATGTGTCACCTTGGGGTGCACCTGTTGTGTTCGACAAGAACAACGATAGCACCCTTCGGCTCTGCATTGATTATGGGATACTAAATAAAGCAACAATTAAAAACAATTATTCTTTGCCCCACATTGATGATTTTTTTAATCAAATGTGTGGGGCAGTAGTCTTTTCTAAGATAGATTTAAGGGTAGGATAGAATCAATTGAGGATTTATGAAGGAGATATTCCTAAAACTGCATCCAAAACACGCTATTGGCATTATGAGTTCACGGTGCTACGCTTCAAACTCATGAATGCAACACACTTGTAACCTTCATGAACCTCATGAACAATGTGTTCAAAGACTACTTGGATAGTTGTGTTTGTCTTCTTGGATGACATCTTGATATATTCAACCGAAGAAAAGCAAATCCAACATTTGCAGTTAGTAAAGCAATGGTTGAGGCAGCATAAACTTTTCAACAAACTATCCAAAAGTTCTTGTTTTCAAAGGAAGTAGATTACTTGAACCATATCATTTTAGTGAATAGCATTTCGATGGACCAAGCCAAGGTTAGTGCAATCATGGACTATCCTACACCCCGAAATTTTCATGAGGTCCGACACTTTATGAGGATGGTCAACTATTACAAAAAGTTTATGAAAGGTTATTCAAAGATAGCTAACCCCATCACTTCCTAGCAGAAAAAGGGCAAGAAGTTTGATTGATAAAAAAAGGTGTGAAAAAGCTTTCCAACTCCTTAAGGAGAAACTAACTTCAACCCCAATACTAAAGGTGCCTAACCCAAATGGTAACTTCAAGATAATCAATAATGCTTCAGGAGAAGGTTTGAGTCAGGTTTTGGTACAAGAAGGCCAATTTGTGGCACATGAATCTCGAAAACACAAACTTTATGCATTAAAATATGCTCCTCATGACGTGGAGTTGGCAACTATTGTTCATGAGTTGCAGATGTGGAGGCAATTTCCTCTTAGGGAAGCCATTTGAGCTCAAGGAAAACATTTTTACTCTACCCAACCTGAATGCTTGGCAAATGGAAATCATCTGCATGTGATTTTGACATTGAGTATATTAAGGGAAAGGAAAACAGAGTGACTGATGCGCTTAGCCACTAGAGACATGTAGCCGCCATGGCTACCATGAGAACAACCTTTAGAGAATAGATTCTAGAGAACTTGCCTATAAATGAGCTCTATGGGAAAGTTAAAGAAGCACTTGTTAATGATGCACAAGACCACCGATATGAGGGTTTTCAGTTTGAGAATGTTGGGCTTATGAGGCAAAATCTATGTTCCCAACCTTGGCAGTATGAGGACTACACTGGTTGAGGACTTTTCCCTGAATATGATTTTGGCATTGAGTATATTAAGGGCAAGGAAAACATAGTAGTTGGTGCCCTTAGCCGCCTTAGGCATATAGCCACCATGGCTACCATGAGAATAACCTTCAAAGAACAGATTTTATAGCAGTTGCATACTGATGAGCTCTATGGGAAGGTTAAAGAAGCTCCTGTTAATGACATACAAGACCACCGGTACGGGGGTTATTCGTTTGAGAATGATAGGCTTTTGAGATTTGGAGTCAGGATCTAAGTTCCCAACCTTGGTAGAATGAGGACCGTGGTGCTTGAGGAGGAACATATTCTCCTTATTCAAGCCACCCAAGGTTGACTAAACTATTGGTGGACCTCAAACAACTCTACTAGTAGTCGAGTCTCAAAAGACATGCAACAAAGTTTGTGGCTAGGTGCCTTGAGTGTCTGCGGGTTAAGGCTGAACAAGTGCACCCAACAAGACTATTTTACCCGCATGTGATTCCCAAGTGGATATGAAAGGTTATCGGTATGGATTTTTTTCAAGGTCTCCCAATGTCCAAAAACAAGCACAATGTTATTCTCGTCGTGGTAAACCAACCCCCCAAAGTTTCCCACCATATCCAAGGAAACTTAATTGATAATTCATCGATGTTGGCAAAAAAAATTGTGCAAGAAAGCTTGAGATTGCGTGGGATTTCCGAAAGGATTATCTCGAATAGAGATGTATGCATCATGTCAAAGTTTTAGCAGACTTTACACGCAACATTGGGAACTAAGTTAAACTTTAGTTCCACATATCACCCTGAGACCAATGGCCAAACTGAAAGGGTGAACTAAGTTTTTGAAGATAGGTTGTGAACATTCTAAATGGATCAGCAATATGCATCACTTAACCAAAGGAATGGCACCTTTTGCGGCTCTTTCATAAGATCTTTGCATATAATAACAAAAATATGCAAAATATGATAAAGATCACACAAAACAAGAGAGTTTGTGGGCCAAGGTACCCCAATATACAATATATTCAGAAATAGAATAATACCTTTAAGGAAGGGCAACACCATACAATACTCCTTAATGAATGAATAACTCCACAAGATCTCCCACTACGGGAATGCCACTTCGCAAGGGACACCTCCAATATCTTTCTACCAAACAGAAGACTCCACACTTCATATAAAACATAATGATATCCCTCTCCTTTATATACACCTCTATTACTAATAATGTATGGGTACGCCCCCAGTCCCAATGTAGGCCAACTCATTACCCAATTTAACTAATTTCACAAGTTATTTATTTGACCCAATATATTAGACCAATATAGCTAACTGAAGGGGATGTGTGCCACATGTTGGCATCTCCATCAGGCCAAATATATTATAATATCATATCCCTAGGTCCATAACATGCCATCCTTGACACGTTTCGCCCTCGAAACATGAGAAGAAACCAAGTAATGAGTGTTCTTCAAATCATTGCACACTTGCTTGCATGCTCATCAACCTTGCTTCCAAATTCCAATGCACTACTCTGATTTCATTCATGATCATAGGTGTTCCCCCTTTGTTTCCATGTAGTCATAATGATTTCTCCTCTGATTCTATGTTCCATATCCTATTGCACTACTTTGCTTCCAGAATGACCATTGTAGTTCTTCTTTGGCTTCAATGCATAGCAATAGTGATTGCTCCACTGATTCCGTGTTCCATATTCCACTGCAGACTCTATTGCAATGTAAATCCATAGCTTTTGCTCTTATGACCCTCCCTGACATGCCTCTGTGAATGTTGTCTCTCATGATGACGTGGATGTCTATATGCCTCAACCTTAGCATCATTTTCTCATACTTTGACATTATCAACATTTTCTTCTTCCTCTTTCGCCTTTTTGTTTGCTAGTGCCTTTGTCTCTTAAGTAGATGAAATGTTATTTTCTGCTTGTAATTTTTTTCATACTATTCTTGTTTTTCTTTTTTTAATGTAACTTATGCTCTTCTTCACCATCTTCAAATACATCATCATACTCAACCTTTGACCTTTCATGCTCTTTCTTTGTTCTTCACCATCTTCTTATAATCTTATTAAGCAAGTTGTACTTGATTACATTAGAGTGGTTGATTATATAGCATAGTGCAAGCCTACAAACAAGCCAAAGAACTAAACTAAACTCCTATCAACAACGAAACAACCACAACAGCCCATAAACTAATGTGTTATCATTAGCATAATTTAATCTATGACTAACTTAAGAATAACAACATACTAAGTCATTATAGGCTTCATTACGAGATTATAGCGCTAGTTAATCTATTACATGTGATATCTTGCAAAGTGACCTTTCTCTTGTACCAAAACTTCATGAACTTCTTTTGCACATTAATATTGATTGTTCCCAAAGTCTCTAACCAAAGATACCACTTGGTAAGATATTCACATATAATTAAAAAAACATTCAAAATATAATTAAAGATCACACAACAGAAAAGATATTTGTCGGTCAAGATGCCCTAATGTACAATATATTCAAAAACAGAATAATTTCTTTTAAGAAGAGGAAAACCATACGATACTTTTTAAGGAATAACTCCACGAGATCTCCCAATATGGGAATGTCACTTCAAGGGGGACACCACCAATATCCTTCTACCAAATAGAAGACTCTCCACTTTCTTCACATCCATCACAATGATATCCCTCTCCTTTATATAGACCTCTATTACTAATAATTGATGGGTATGCCCCTAATGCCCATGTAGGCTAAGTCATTACCCAATATAACCAACTCCACAAGTTACCTATTTGACCCAACATATTAGACCAATATAGCTAACTAAAGGGGATGTGTGCCACATGTCGACATCTCCATTAACCCATATACATTATAATATCATATCCCTACATAACACCCTTATGTTGGGTCATATGATCCAAAATAGTTCTATTTATTTACTTTGTAGGTTAATTTTGTTTTGTTAGTAAATTAATTAATAATCTTGTCTTGGTTGGTTCACAGGAATTGGTTACATACTGTAACCACCCATAAAAGCTTATAAAGCTTTTACCCTTCTTTGTAAAATCAACCTGATATAATATATTATCATATTTTGTCAAATGATTTATTTTACAATGTAATTTCTGAGTTATTGGTTCTCTCGATCTTGGTGCCAACAATGGTAACAGAGCTTGGTAATGGAGGATTGAAGAGGTGAAAATATTTTTGGAGCATGTTCCGGCCAATGCTTGTCTTCAGATACTTGTGAACTCGTTTGAGGAAACATGGACGTTGTACGGTCGCTTTAGAGGTTGCAAGAGCGAACCGTGGCTAAAGTTAATCTGAGGGGGAAAGATCCACGCGGAGGTCATAGCAGAGGTCATACTCCACGTGAAGGTCATACAAAAGCTACGAAGGAAAGTATTTAAATTTTAATATATTTAAATTGTGTTGTGACTTGATTTCATTTTGTGCAGTGCAATAATCATTCAAACCTTTAATTTTTACTATAAACATCGCAAAATCATCTTCATCCTCTAGAAACAGCCTTCTGATACTCCCATCCAAAGTAGATACAATCAATGGGTCATCTTTGAGCTCTTCAGCAAGAGCAAGCAAACAGGGACTAAATATTATCTATATGTTGCAGTCTCCGCAATACGAGGGTTTTGAGATTTTTTGGCAAGGCAAGGTCAAACAGAATTGAAGAAGCCACTAATTCAGCCAACGATTAAAATGCATATCCAGAAATTTGTTCGTTAAGACGATGACCTTCCTATCTTTGCTAAAGTTTTGGCAGGGCATTTCTGATATGGGATCCGTCCAATACCACCACTCCACCATACGCCATTGTTGATCAAATGAAAAAAATAAAAGCTCAATTTTTAATTATGATTTTTCTAATGGTATGTCATTTTGGATCCCACAAGAGAAGCGTAGACCTTTTTACAAGCAAGTAAAACCCACAGGGGAATTAATCTCACATTTTCTTTTACATGCAAATATATATATATACATATATTTATTTACTGTGAAAATTCGAAAACCCAAGTTTTTTTTTTAGAATATTGTTCCTCTATATTCTAAACTTGCATCAAGAGGAATTGGCACAAATCTTTTGGTAGTCACTTGCTAAACAAGAAGGCCATGGTTTAAATCACCTCTAACTATTGTTTTTGGGTCATATCGGCAATATAAGGGTGTAGTTACAGCTTCTTGAGACAAATTTTTGACTAGTCGCTCTTTTACACAAAGGTGGTCATGTGACCAGTCAACCTATAGGTTTTTGGACATTTCGAACACAACAGAATGGTTTATTTTGTGTTTTGAAACTTCCATATATGGTTTTTATGATAAATCTATTAAACAACGTATAAAGGTGCATTATCGGTAGAAACGAACACCTTCAAAAGCACAATTTTCATGACACCTCATGCTTGTGCTATCGAAGAACATCTTGTGATTGACAAAGTCTAAAGTGTCACACTAGAGATTGGAGGATCCGTTGGAGGCTGGAGGACAATTACCCTTCTCTAATTAGCTATTCGCTCAAAGTTTGGGTTCAATGCTTGAATGACAAATTTTGGCTTGTGTTCGTGTTTTCAATTCCATTTTTGACTTTCTATACCTAATATTCATGACATAGACAATGTTATTTGATTATGTTTCTCGCGTTGCACAGCTTCTCACCTCTCGCCTAATAGGAGGAGAAGATATAGCATTGGTAAGTCTTCGATCAATCATCGGTGACAATGAGTTGATAGGAGTTGCTAACACTAGTAGTGTTGAGCAAAGATCGTCAGCGTTTGTTGGACATTACGAAGATGTGCTATATATAGTACAGGTTGGTCAGTTTAACAAGCTTCTAGGTGGAAACTTATGTGGATCGATGTAGTTGGATAGGCCTTGATCATGTTCTACTATAGTATGGTACGATGATCATAGGGGATGAGCAAGCCTTGATCGTGTTCATCAACGTTTTATGCCAGAACTCACAGGGCGAGCTTTTGTATGAAGCGACATCGGTTTTGGTCAGTACCAAGATGTACATTGCACCAGTTGCAGTTGTTTTAGAGTTTATTTGATGACTTCAGAGTCATTGTTCCAATTCTTTCATCTTTCATACCCCTTTAGGTCAAGGGGGAGTTTGTTGGGTCGTATGATCCAAAATAGTTTTATTTATTTACTTTGTAAGTTAATTTTCTTTTGTTAGTAAATTAATTAATAATCTTGTCTTGATTGGTTCACGGGAATTGGTTACATCCCATAACTACCCGTAAATTTTTTAAAAGCTTATAAAGCTTTTATCCTTTGTAAAATCAACCTGATATAATATATTATCATATTTTGTCAAATGATTTATTCCACAATGTAATTTCTGATTTATTGTTTCTCTCGGTCTTGGTGCCAACATCTTGATGGCAAGAAATGTCATACTCCCATCAACTGGGACAGCATTGAGGGACGTGTGGTTGTTCATCCCGAGATGTTGAAGGTGGAAGAACAGGTTAAGCTTGTAAGGCAGCACCTTATAAAGGTTGTCAATAGATATATGAGCTATGCCAATAATAAAAGAACTACAAGATAGTTATCAGTGGGAGATAAAGTCCTTTGCGCTGAAACCCAAATAGTATTCAATTAAGTTCAACAAGTTTTTCAAATTATCACCTACATTGTCCCCGCCCTTCGATATCTAGGAAGTTATCAATCCAATTGCATACAGACTTGCACTACCTCCAACTCTTGCTCAGTTGCATAATGTTTTTCATGTTTCGCTATTGAAGAAGTATAACGCTAATTTTGCCCATATACTTGGTTGGAAATCCTTGCAGGTTTAGGATCTAGGGATGGTATTGGAAGAGCTCTAAGAGCGCTTGGAACATGTAAACAAAGAAGTCTCCCAATATAAGATCTAGTGGGACCAATACTCTAAAAAAATTGCTACTTAGGAGGATTTTGATGAAGTCTATAAAAAATTTCCTCATTTCTTTATAGAAGATGTTTTTAATAAGAGATTGAGGATAATGACTCTTCCAAGAGGGGAAGGATGTCACAACTCATTTCTAACAATGATTGGAAAGACATTTATATAGTTAAATAAACCCTAGTTAACCTTATTTTGATTAGTTTTGATTAATAAATAACTTAGTTATGTCATTTTGATGGTTATGTTATGGGTTTTCGTTATATCATATGATTTAATGAAAATAATAGTTAGCATTAATTATGTTTTATAGAAGCTGATAAGATGTACATAGGTTTGTTAAGTGGGCCAGTTGTGCCTAGCCCAACCCAGGTTCAAGTCTCATTGGTTGTTTAAAGGTTGGTTGTGGTCCACTGTGTTGCATTCAGGCTGTTGGTGGCCGTTTGTGTTAGGTTTGACACAGGTTGTGGCTGTTTGTGCTAGATTTGGGCTGTTGGTGACCATTTGTGTTGGATTTAAGGTCGGTTGTGGCTATTTGTCAAGGACTAGGCCCCCTATTTGTGTCTTTGATGGATGTAATACCAATTCATACCTCCAGTCAAAAGTGCTTACTTATCTAAAAACAATTATGTTTTATAGCTAATTGGTTAAATGTGATTTGTTAGCATTTATTATATCTTGCTTTAGCATTAATAGTTATCTTTATCATTGCTTTTATTTGTTTTTAGACACATACTAACTACTCATTGTTTCCTAAGGTGGATACAAGACTAAACCCCCCTCATAGTGGCAAGGCCCAGAGGAAAAGTATCATCAAGAAGAGGTGCATCAGATCTAAGATGGGCATCGGGGAGAGGCACAGCAAATCTAAGATGGGCATCTTAGGGAGAGATGAAAGAGAGCCACACACATCACATTGCATTTCTTTTTTTGCTTTCTTTCATTGTGGCTTATATGTCTTGAGCATTTTGTTTTGATACTATGTTGTGTGCACTACTTTTCTTGATGCTAAATAGGCAATTAATGTATCTGATTATTCAAATGTGATTGCTTACACCGTATTTTTGTGCTATGATGTGGAGCATGTTGGGTTGCGACACGACTTAGCTATGATAGTCAACTTGGTCGTAATTTGCTTTATCTTGGGTTTAATTTGATTACAATGTTAGGGCCTTTATGGCCATGAGATATCTTTTGGCATTTTGGTTCACTCTTACGTGGGTTTTAAAAGCTATAGGGTTAGCATATGATCCAACCTTGACACCTTATAGCCTTAGGAGCATATGACAAACTTTGAATTATGTTATGGAAATATTAACTTAAATGTTACTAAGTTATAGATGCAAGTAAATATGTCGAGCTAATTTCGATCCTAGGTTAACTAGACCTCAAGCACAAATTGCATTAAGGTGGTTAATTTAGTAATTAGGTTTTAAAACTTAATTTTCCTTCATCTCCTTTGGAGAAACTATGAGTTTTGCTCAAGGGTGATTACGGTTCTTACTATTTTGAAAGCATCTTATGAGGATTTTGGGAATTCTTGTTCAAGGAAGGCAATTAGTTAAATCATGGAATGCTAACAAGTTGCATTTCTTAGCTCTTCTGCGTCTACCACTCCTTTACTATGTGAGCAATCACAAGATTCTTTAGGATTTTGAAGAGGGTTATTTGTATGGCATACCACTCCAAATTTGGCGATATTGCGAAGAGATTGGACAAAAAAGCATTTAGTGTGATTTTGTTGCGAGTTTTGGGGGAGGGATTGCTTGTGGATCTATGGGAGACTTGTGCTAGGACCTAGGGTTTTGATCTTGTGGAGACTATCATGCTTGGTCAGGAGCACCGCAATCCGCTTCCTTTACCTTGCTAGGCAAGTATTCAAGATTTGTTAACCTTACTCTCTCATATGTGTGTGAAATTTCACTTGCATTTTGCTTTCTATATAAGCCCTAATTTAGGCTCATACTTTTGCTATGATATCTAGTTGTTGCATCTTTAAACAAGGTTTATATTGGAAATAATAGACAGGCTTGTAGATTAAAAATGTTTTTCTTTAGATGGGAAACTTGTGCGTGAACTCTAATTGTGACAAGTATTAGGGGTCAAGTTCAAATCTTTCAAATATGGTTTTTGGTGTACTCAATTGGGTATTGATTTCAACCCTAATAAATAAGGTATAGGAGGATAAGGGTATGGAAGATGGAAACCCTATTTGATGCCTAACTGTGTTGATTTCCTTGGGTTGAACCCAAGTTCAAAAGTATGTACCACACACCATAGTTACCAAATCCAGCGAAATCAGAATTTTTTGGCCAGCCCAAATAAGTTCATCCGGGTTGGCCCTGTTTTTTTTCAAAAAATTGTTTTTTTATTTTTTAAGGTTTTATGCACAAAAAAAAAGCCTTGAAACCATAAATATGATATAATATTAACATTTTTATATTATTTTATTAATGTTTTTCATTGTATTTATCAATTTTGGATATTTATAAAACTATGCTCACATATATCTCTGTATGTATTCCGGATCAAAATTTTCCAATTTTTTTTCAAGAATTCTGGATTCATTTTTTTCGCCTCCCAAATGGATCCGGATTTCCAAACTTGGTAACTATGCCCCACACACACACACACATATATACACACACATTAGTATATAAAATACCTACTTTTTAACTCTATATGTATGTGTGTCTGCCTGTCATGATGTAAGCATTATATATATGACAGAGTCTTGAAAAACCCTACGGTTTCATTTATTTGTAAACCCAGGACTGCACTTGTGATTACTAGCACTGGTTGTGCTGCCCATGTATGTAGAACTGGACCTGATGGACAAATTTCCCCTTCACTCTGTGTGTTGCTAGGAGTAATTTGAGCACTGATGTGTCTCAATCATATACATAATACTTTCAGCCATATATGTGGAAGACTGGAAGTTAGTTAAGCTGTAAAATCATTGTGTGAAATCTGACTGTGTGCACTCCTCTTTAGCCATTGATAATTTCTACAAAGAACTAAATCCGATGCTTAGTCTAAAGAGACCTTGTGTACAGAAATTGTGTTGTAACAATGGATACTTGGGTATGTTAGCTTGCTTAATGCTTAGGCAGATTGGTTTTATGGTCTTCAATGACCTTATTGCTGAGTGTCTATTATCCTTCTCTCTACAGTCTAGGGCAGTGCTAAAGGGGGTGTTGGATGGTGAAAAAGGCAATGGGAGATGCTTCCACTGCCTTTCCCAACACCACAAGCCCCATGTCAAGGATGTGAACCTTGATGGAATGAAGATCAATGGGGCTATAATGCAGCATGTATGCTCTTAAGGTTTGACGTGGGTCTTACTGCTGTGGAATGAAAAGGATGGACTGTCCTGAATATAAGTGAAAAGGATGGACTCTCCTGAATATATGTGACTGTGATTTTGTGGATAGAGTTAGAGGCAAGCACTCTCGAGTGATTGATGATTATGTGATCTCTATTTTGGTCTGGACCTGGCTGTGGTTACCTTCAGTATCCAGTGATTGAAAATGATGAATGTCTTGCTACTCTTATGTCTGATAGGATTTTAGATTGACATGTTGGTGAAGGCACCCTCGACTTCCCCAACATTCCTCTATCACCTCTGAAGATATATCTACTTGATATTTACTTTTGTTGATGTGATATGGTGCTGCTAAGGATGGGGATGCCCTTGGGTATTTTCTGAAGCTTTAGAGTGGGATAGACCAATGGACCAAGAAGTGGGCTTGGCAGGTGTTGGATAAGTCCATGGGACCTCTGCCCCCATTGATTTCCCAAACACCCTCAACCCCACCATTTTATGTTGTCAACTCTCATGTATAGTCTGTGCTATGACATGTTCTTGGCCTTTTAGGCAACAAGGATCTAGTGAGGTTGGTCGGACTGGGTGCAAGATGCTTAATATGTTCTCATTTCCCTGTTGTTTTATCTTGAGATTGAGTTAGACTGAATTTTGCTTTCAAGCATGATCTTTTGAGGTTGGTCAGACTTGGTGCGAGATGCTTAATATGTTCTCATTTCCCTGTTCTTTTATCTTCAGACTGAGTTAGACTGAAATTTGCTTTCAAGCATGATCATTTACAGCATGTTGTTGTTATGACCTTGTGTTGGTTTGTTGTGGATGGATTGTTAAGACTATTTGGGTTCTTCAATCACCTAGAAAACTGAAAGTAAACAATTCTGGCAACATATTGTCTTCAGTTAGAAAACTTACAGTCAATTTTGAGATGGTTGTGTAGATTAACAAAAAGGATTTAGAACCACTAAAGTGTCATCAGTGCTCTGTAGTAAACCCATATATTACTAGGTTGAGTGGCAAGGGTTTTGTGGTTGCCAGCTCACTAAGTCTTTTGGCCAAAGCATGATTTGCATAATCATTAGTCTTGTTCATTATGTTGACAGGTTCATGGTATTTGTCATGGGTTGTCTGTAGATGGTGATGATGTTTTTGTTGTATTGTCCGCTTCTACTTGACAACATTTATGATGATAATTAGTACTTTTTGTTGCATCTGGTTCTCATATTCTGTCGCCACTTGGCTTCTCACATTTGCCGCCATCATTGAAGGATAGGGTCACTCTCATTAGGGTGAGTGAGCGAACCATAAGGCTTTGTGGTTAGAGGCACAGCACCTTGATGATGCTCTTCCTCTCCTAGCTTTATTCATTGATGCTAACTTGAGACATGATGTACACAGAATATACTTGAGAACCCATTACGAGCTCAGAGGCAGCTGGCCATCTTCTCATACAATCTTTATTGAACTATCTTCTCAATTAATCTTTATTGAACTATGTTCTAAGATTATGATCTATCATACAATCTTTATTGAACTATCTTCTCAATTTAAGTGCTCTCGTTCTTCATTTTCCCAAGGCATCAGACAATGAGGTGAAGGCTTTGAACTTGGTTCTTGGGCTCAAGTTGGCCTTCAAGAAGAATTTGAATCTCTTGGAGGTCGAAAGCGACTTCCTTGTTGTAATGAGATCTATGAAGACAAAAAAAATATCTTGTTGGTGCCTTATCAGCATCATTGAAGAATCCCTTTGCCTCATATTTCCCTTTCATCCATCTGTTTCTCTTGCTATAGAGAGACCAATTTCCCAACCAACTTTCTTGCCAAACTCAATGAAGATTTGAGCTCATCAAATGGAATGTAACAATATTGTATATATGTTATTATTCGTAAGTGTCTAGCTTAGGTGTCTTGCTTTCGTCTTTTTTTATAAGTTCTCCATTCTCATAGGAATAGGAAAGGTCAATTTGGGAATGTGAATTGAACAGCATTTCTTGGCTTATTTATTGTAATGTTTGCTCTCTTCTTTCTTAAATTGTGAAATAGAAACTTTATTGTCATTCCAAATATAATTTGACCTGTCATTGGTATCAGAGCCAGGGATTAATTAGTCATTTTTTTTCCTTTCTCCATTATTCTAGCCGTACAGCCTGCTATTTCTTCTCAGCTGAGCAAAATTATTTTCTGGGGCATCCCAGTTGACATTGAAGGGCGTTCAGCTGGACTTTGACATCTCAGATTGGTGATTTGGCTGTCTTATTGGCTGCTGACTGCATGGAGACATTCTTGCTGACAAAAATCAGACTTTGGCGCTATTCTCTGTTGCATTTTAGCTGTGTGGGACTCAAATAAAGACGTTTTTGACAGAAGACTACATTTAGACTTTTAGTATGTTATTCTGCTGATTCTTTGTTTGTATTTGCTGTTTATGACTGCGCAAAAGAGGATTCTTTGATCCTGTGAGCTAGTAAAAGATGTGTTGGACCTGGCACCCGTAAGATGTTTGAAATTCTGATATTTCTGACTTTAAAGACTGTGCATTACTGATTTCCTGAGAGGCGTCTTATTGCCTTTTTGCCTACCATGTGGAGCTGAGGTGAGACATTATCATATCAATTCTCTGTCGTGTCATACCATTCTGCGCTCCCAGTTGTTTTAACTTCATATTGTGTGCTGGAGCTGAGTGTGAAGGAAACCAAATACCAATAATATTGTTACAAAGGCTTGTTTATTGACCAAAGGAGCACGTGGAGGAGTGATAGCCGTATTCTTCATTTTCTTCACGATTTCCAATATTGGAATTTTTCAGTTAAAGTCAAATCAAGGGGAAGAGGTACATATTTTATTCAGTTGTAGGGGGAAGAGGTACGTTTTTCAAAATGTTGAAATGAATTTTCCTTAATTTTTAAGTGCTATTTTTCAAAATTTTGAAAGCAATTAAAATTTGAAGCAATTTTTCATTTAATTGCCTTGAGCAAACTATTCTAAACGCAAATTTGGCAAAAAGCAATCAAATTTTGCAAATTCATGGAAAAATAAGGAGAGCTACTCTTTTACCCATTCGTTTCTGACAAAAAACATAAATCCGGAAAACAAGAAAAACCGAGTATATTGTCAAATATGAGGTTTTCTTGTTGAGCCGTGTTAATGACAGAGCAAATCATTTTCTTGTGCCACCTAGGCACCATGTACCACTCTTCTCTCACATACTTTAAGGCCTCTTTCACGTATTGCCAAGTATATAGAAAGAGCTAGCTTCTTCCACATACCGACAGATATATAGGAAGGGCATGAATATAGAGAAATTTGGTATATTTTGGTATATCGGTCTAGTGTATATAGAAAATGAGACAATTTTGAAATGATAAAGAACCAATTTGGGGTTAACAAAAACTCAAAACTCCAATATCAAAACTAAAACTAAAACAATGCATTCAATCAAATCAATCATTGGCACAACATTGACCGATAAAGACAGCTAGTTAGAATGGTCTCAACAATTGGAAAACACACTCAACTTCAATGATCTATGGTTCAATATTTGCGACGGGGAGAAACAACCAGTTGAGCCAACAAGGAATGCAAAGGACATTCAAACATGGAAGCAAAAAAACCAAAAAGCATTGGACTTGATGAGGGCCTCAGTTGACGGAGATGTGTTTCGTTATATTCAGGGGTGCAATATTCTATGGAAAGCATTTCACAAACTAAAAGAGCTATATGATTCCCACTTAGAGTTGGAATTTATTCAAATGCAATTGAAGTTGTTAAACCTCGAGTTGAAAGATGGTGATGTGATAAGATTGGCTTCAAAAATACGTGCAATCAAGCATAATGTGGATGCCACGAATGTCAAAATCGACATCTATATGACCGCATTCATAAAAGCCCTTCTTCCCAACTATTCAACCTACTTGGAGTCTCTACAAGTAAGCAATTAGTTGAAGACTCTCACATTTGATCAATTGGTTGAAAAAATGGCAGAAGGAGAAGGCCTTTGGAAGAAAAATTGAGTCGACAACAGAAGAAACTATGCTATGTAAAGGGAAATTATTCCAAAACATTTAACAAGGCCACGTCTTCCAAAAATGAAGGCAATAATGGGTACAATAAAAATTACAAGGGAAAAGGCGGCAAAAATGAAAATCAATGTGGTAAAAATTAAAAACAAAATGATAAACAAAACCTCTACTACAAACGGTGTGATAGAAAATGAAGCCATGAGACTCACGAATGCAGAACTCCATGGGAGAAAATTGAAGCATACCGTAAAAAGAAAGAGAAAAAATCAAAGAAAACAAGAGTCAAACTCTGCCCAATTCACCAGTGAATATGTGTTTCCCAATACAGATGATGAAGCAAACACTGTCTCAGTCAATTCGTCATTGTTTGATGCTTGGGTTCTTGATACTGGTGCCACTCTGTCTATGACTCTCCGAAAATACTTCTTTGAGGAGTTCAATGAAGAAAGTTGTGGCTCAGTATACATCGCAAATAGATCAAGTCAGCAACCACAAGGAAGACGTACAATACGACTCAAGTGTCCAGGGCTTCTAGATTTCAAACTCCAAAATATTCTCTACCTTCCTCAATTGAAACGAAACCTGTTGTTCCTAGTGCTCATAAGGCAACAAGGCCATTCCATCCTATTGGATAATGGTGATGTCACCGATGTCACTATCAGAAAAAAATGTGACAATGCAGTCATCTTGACTGAATGAGGAAAGAAAATTGCTCAAACTCAAGGGTGAGCCATCAAATTCAAGGAAATAATACTCATCTCGTTGACGACGGAATATCTCCAGATATGTTGCAGCATTCTAGATTTGGGCATACTCACTATAACAACATTCATGTATTGTAAAAAAACGATGTTGCTACAATGCCTACCTTAACCACAAAGTTAGATGAAAAATATGAAGCCTGCATTTTGGCTAAACATGCAAAAAGTTGCAATTGGTTCACTCGAACTTGTGTTCTCTTACAATACTCTCAGCTAGTGGTCATAAGTACTTCATGTTGTTCATTTATCACTATAGCAGATTGACTTGGATATACTTTTTGAAGAATAATTCAGAAGCCTTTGAGACTTTTCAACAGTTTCAAACCATGATTAAAAATGAAACTCAAACCCACATCGAAACACTCAGGACAGATAATGGTGTTGAATACACTTCAAATAAGTTTGAATCCTATATCAAGCAAAATAAGATCAAACATCATCTCCTAGTTCCTCACACTCCACAACAAAATGGAGTTGTAGAAAAGATGAACAGAACTGTGATGAATATGATTCGTGTTATGTTGTACTTTAAAGGGGTAAATCTGCATTTTTGGGCTAAAACAACTAAAATAGCAGTATACCTCCGCAACAAATCACCATCAACAACTCTTGAATCTAAGACTCTGTATGAGATGTGGTGTGGTCATCTTCCTTCACTGTGACATCTTCGAATTTTTGGATCCATTTGTTACACATTGATTCCAAAAGAGAAGAGGAATAAGTTGGACCACAGGAGTCACAAATACATTCATTTGGGATAATTTTGAATCCTCCAAGGCACACAAGGCATATGATGACAAAGAGAAGAAGTTTTTTGTCGCAAGAGAAGTTGTCTTTTGTGAAACCACAAAGGAAAAAGCAAACATTGATCGACAATTAAGTCGACTTGAGAAATAGGCAAAGCTTGGTGTTTATAAGGAGAGTGATTTGGACGTTCCAAACAATAAGTGGGGGACATACAATTGGGAATCCATTGATTTTTTATTGTCTCATATACATGAGATTGAAACTCTTCCTGAAGGAGAGAGTGAAACTTCATCAGCCAATGAACAGGGGCCACAAGAACAAACAACAGAAAGTGAACAAACTTCAGAGGATGAACTTAAAGCACCTAAAACACATAAACAAATACCTAAGTGGGCCACTCAAACATTGAAAGTTGTGAAACCTGATTAAGTGGAGAAAATAGGCACTAGAAGTGCACATGTAGCCGCATCACAATTAGACAAGTCCCTTGAAGAAATTCAAGATAAGATTGAGAAACTCACCCTGGATGATTCTCCAAAAGAACTCAATGTTGCATTTGATTCAAAACCAACATCTTTCAAACAAGCTGAGAAGCTTGAACCTTGGAAATAACAATGAAAGATGAGTACAGTGCATGGGGCTTGGAAATTGGTTGTTCCTCCATATGGCTGCAAACCAATTGGTTGCAAGTGGGTCTACCGCAACGAATATGAGGTTGATGGTTCACTTAACAAGCACAAAGCAAGGCTTGTCGCAAAAGGATATGCTCAGAAGGAAGGAATTGACTACAATGAAAAATGGACTACCATTCTAACCATGTTGGCTCTAACAACTCACAACGGATGGAAAGTTCACCAAATGAATGTCAAAACTTCATTTTTGAATGGTAACCTCGAGGAAATAGTGTACATGACACAACCCAAAGGTTTTGCAGTAAATGACCAAGAGCAAGTGTGCAACCTTGAAAAGTCGTTACATGGTTTGAAACAAGCCCCTCAAGCATGGTACAACAAACTAGTTGAGCACCTCATGAACATGAACTTCAAACGTTTTGAATTGGAAGATGCAACTCTTTTCATCCAAACAATGGACAAAACAATTGTATTTGTGGTGGTGCATGTTGATGATTTGTTCATCACAAAGAACAATGACTAGTACACTGCAAAGTTCAAATCAGAGTTGATGAAAAACTTTGAAATGACTAATTTGGGTTATCTTCATTACTATTTGGGTATTGAAGTAATTCAAAAACCAAAGTATTTCTTCATCACTTAGCAAAAGTACATTGGTGATGTTATGAGCAAGTTCAGAATGGAAGATTGTAAGCCTCTTAGCACACCCATGGAACAGAATCTCAAATTGGCATTCAAAGATTCAACACATTTGGTCGATGCCACTAAATACAAACTCATAGAAAATATGGTTTATGTGAGCAAAACTAGACAAGATATATCCGTTGTTGGTGTTCTATCAAGATTCATGCAACAACCCAGAGACGGTCATTGGGTGGCAGCAAAAAGAGTCCTTAGATACCTCAAAGGAACACATAATTTTGGGCTCAAATACTCCAAGGCAGGAGACCAGTTGGATATTCAGATTCTGACTACGCTGATGATCATGAAGATGGAAAGTCCACAGGTTTTTTGATAAATTTGGGGAATAGTAGTTGTCAGTTGGAAATCCAAGAAGCAATCAGTGTCAGCAATTTCTTCAATGGAAGCAAAATATATGGTCGCTTCAAAGACAACTAAAGAGATCTTGTGGCTCAAAAGGGTTCTTTCATATTTGTAGGATAAACAATGTTCGTCAACACTTCTCATGGTTGA
Source organism: Torreya grandis (assembly GCA_037957365.1). Lineage (NCBI taxonomy): Eukaryota > Viridiplantae > Streptophyta > Pinopsida > Cupressales > Taxaceae > Torreya > Torreya grandis. Next base: position 698,622 of record JARHVA010001922.1, read on the forward strand.
CAACACTTCTGCAATCCAAATGTCAAAGAATCCAATCTTTCACGACCAAATCAAGCATATCAATAACAAATTTCCTTTGACTCAGCACTATGTGAAATATGGCAGTGTCAAGTTGCAACATTGCCCTACAACAGAGCAACCAACAGGCATCTTGACAAAAGTGCTTGGACGAGAAAATTTTGCAAAGTTCAGTGGAATGCTTGGTCTATCAAAGATCCCTATAGATTAAGGAGGGATGTAACAATATTGTATATATGTTATTAATCCTAAGTGTCTAGCTTAGGTGCCTTGTTTTTGTTTTTTTCAATAAATTCTCTATTCCCGTAGCAATAGGAAAGGTCAGTTTGGAAATGTGAATTGAACAGTGTTTGTTCGCATATTTATTGTAATGTTTACTCTCTTCTTTCTTGAATCGTGAAATAGAAATTCCATTGTCATTCCGAATATAATCTGACCTATCATGGAGCCCCCCTGATTTGTAACTTAGTGGATGTTTGGGAAGTTTTGAATGTCCTAGCAAAGAATGACAAGGTTCTTGATCCTTGTCCCTCCCCATTGTTCTACTCCAATCCCAATCTCATTTTAATAACCATAGTTCCTTTGTTTTATTTCATTCCTTGGGCCATAAGTTCTCATCATTTATAGGCAGCAAGAACTCTTTTAAGTTTATCACGATTGTGTCAGACTTTGATTTCCCGTGCCATGAACAAGGTGGTAGACTTATGGGTTTGGATTCTCCATTGATGTTTCTCTCTCTAAGCTCCTCCTTTTTGTTTTTTGTCCCTCAGCCATTCTTCTCCTCATTCTGCATTTATATTTCAATGACACCTAGAGCTAAGATCAGTTGTGGGGTGCTCAATCTCGTCCGTCTTTGGGAAATGCTCAAGAAGGTTTATCTTGGAAATTACTCCAACTAGTTTGTCTCAAGGACATGCTAGAGCTATTTTATTGCAAGATGCTACGTTGGGGCATGGGGATTTCAAAGACAAATTCACTAGTAAAATTTAAGACAACTATATTCATTTGGTACTTGATTCATAGTATCCATCTGTTATGGATTTCATTAACAAACCATTGGAGGAAGGGGAAGACTGTTGGCCATTTGAGATGTTTAAAACCAGTTTTTGGAAGCAAGGGTCCTTGATGAGTTGGCCACAAATTTATCTAAACTTTTCTCCATCTGTTGTGGATTTCATTATCAAAACATTGGAGGAAGGGGCAGACCGCTGGCCATTTCAGATGTTTAAAACAAATTTTTGGAAGCAAAGGTTCTTGATGAGTTGGCCACGAATTTATCTAAACTTTCCTTTAATATAAAACAGAAGGGAATTCTGAGGTCCTGTTTCGAATATTTGAGAAGCAGATTTTCAGGAAAACTGGGTGGTGTGGAGATATTGGTTTCTCAAGTCAATGAAAAATTGGGTGGTGATGGCAATCAACCAGAAAACAATGTTAATTCAACTAGGCTTATAGACTGATTATTTTGATCCATGATCATACTTGCTCATGCTTACTTGTAATCGCTGTTCAAGATCAAAATTCAAACTATTCAATTAGATCTCATTTACAAAAATTGTCTTATACAAATCTTTATCATTTAGCTTACATCACTATCTTAGTTTGATTGAACACCTTCTTCAGTGATTAAACAATGAACAATATCAAGATTTAAGATCGTAGACTTTTTCCTTCATAAATAACATCAGCAAGTCCTTGACACATTCAATACCAATAAAGCTTTTCCGCTTCAGGATTCTATAACTTATTTGAGACAAATTTGGATTCAATTTGACTAAACTCTGAAGTTTTCACTCTTCACTGGAATCCTTCAAGTATAATGTCAAAAATTATCTTTATTCCAACTTGCATAAGCTTCGCAACAATCTTCAAAGGCTATTAACCATCTATAAGATTATTGAGCAACAAACTCATCTCTATTGATTATTCAAATTTCATCTATCCTCATATGCAAATTGACTAGCTTCATATCTTGTTTGACCCACAATTACATTGAAAGAGATTATACAGAAAGTTTAGACGTTAATTCTTTTTAATGGCCGCCTGTGTTTTGATGATATCTCCCTCTACACTCGATCAATCGATCTCAATCCAATTTCATTGGATTCCTCCCTCAAAAACGTCCTTGCTGTTCAATTTTTAGAATTTTTCATTGGTTCAATTGCTATAAAAGTGAATTTTACTCGTTAAAACCCTAGTTCAGATTTACCTGTACAGTTAGCAGGCCGACAGCCAAAAAGAATTCAATTTTGGATCTTTTTAAGAGTTTCAAACGCTCATGAACAATGTTCCAGATCCTATGAATCTCCATACATCCTTCCAAACCATGTAGACTCAATCATATACATAAAAGTGTGTGCAACAACAAGATTTCCCTTAACTATCATAAACAGTGTTTTATTGCAGACCCGAGAGGGTATAATGGACTTAAATGACTATTTCTTCAACTAATTAGTCAAGGATTATGCATCAAATAGAGGCTAAGCTATTTGACCTTACTTCCACAATGACTATTGAACTCTCATGCACCTCGAATTACGTTTGGTCTCTCTATTTTAGATCTATTACACACAGAACTCTGATTTCCTCTTTACACAATGAGGTTAATGAGAAATTCTACACACATATCACTCTCATAACTATCTGAAATCCCATAATCATGATCTATAGAAAGACTTTCAAGCTTGAACATCAAAAAACTACCTTCTTTATTCATCAAACCATCAAAATCCATTACATAAACATACCTTCTTTATCTCTATTTTGGAATCCACTCTATCATCTATCTTCTACCACTGCCTCTATTATCTCTCTTGAACGTGTGACTAGCTTTATATGCTTCTCGAAGGACAGGTTTGAGGTCCTTCTAGGATAAACATGACTTTGGATAGAACAAGAGTCCAAGATTCTCTCAACTAGCTGTTCTCAACATAGAATATACCAATATTAGTCCTCTCTAACGTACATAGGCTTTCTAGATGAATGTTTAGAGTCATTTTTTTACCTTTACATGGATAAAAGGACTTTAACAATATGATAACAATCCCCTAGGACTATTTCAAGAGGTCCATGCCCTTTTACAATGGGTCTTAGCCCTTACAAAGCTCTTTCCAAGATTTCAAATATTCAAACTTAACTTTTGAAGGGAAACTCACCAAATGACTACTAGAGCGTACTTGAAATTGAATAGCACTCCTTATGGATTCCTAAAAGACGCCTAAGACTTTACAAGACTAGAACAAGATTGTTCATGCCTATGAGACCTTCTACAAATACAAATGGAGCATGACATGGCTCCTTATTGTTCACACAATGTGACTTTTGACTCTTTACAAACAACTGCACTTCTATATACGAGATTTAAATGATTGAACTAATGCTCGTGCATCAGGTGGTCTCCAAGCTTATCTCTCCATAGATGTGGAGCTAGAAGCCCAGTCAGTGGTGAATAAGGCCAAAGATAAGACACTAGCACCTACAGCAGAGGGTTCTCCTTTTGTTGGCTCTGTCAGTTTGAAAAAAAATGTTAGTGGGTGGGACAGTCCAAGGTAAAAAGATTTAAGTTATATAAAGCAAAAGGCAGTCGTGGGTAGCCCTGGGAGCCACCCATTTGGTCTATTGGCAAATGCAAGGATGCCAAGGGTGGTAGCCTAAGAATAGATTAAGAGCCCCTTCAAAATGGTCTCCTAGAAGGAGCTCAAAACTCAATAGGAAATTATGAGTCTACCCGTTACATTGCTAACAGAGTAGTGCATATTTCGGTGGGTGTTTCCTTCTTGGTCATTGTGCCTATACAAAGATGAGGACAGGATTCTATATGATTTGGGTGTGACTTCAGCTACACTAGCAAAGGATTCAACTTCAAGTTTTAATTTCTTGGCTTCTGTTTCCGAGCACTTTGGTTTGGGTTCGATTGCTAGAGGGGCAGTATTATTCAAGTTGGTGTGGCCTCCTGCTTTATGGTGCTGTCTACTTTATTGTAATTGAGTAATTTGGCATGGAAATTAGTTGGAACGGTATTTTGTGTTTGCTGCCTTCAATGAATATATGTATAGATTAAATAAAAGGATGGCTGATAGATATCTGATTTTAATGAAGACTTTCAGAAGGTTCAACACAAGCATGTTGTTAATTAATGATTTAATGTTGCTCTTTTATTTTTTGTGTAGGCTTTGGATAATCCTATTCAAACCCCATTATTCTATAAATAAAAATATAATCACCAAAATCACTACTTTATCTGAATACGATATTGTGCATACCATGGTATCAACCATAATTACCAGGTATTTTGGGTTTTTTTGTTTTGTATTTTTGCCAGATGACCCTTCACTCAAGATGGCGCCCTACGACTTCCGTTGCTCCCAAACTTTAACAGCTTGTTCGATTTAGATTCTCAGTAAAGAAAATGTCCAACTAATACGAAATGTGAAAATACACTAGAAGGGCACGAAACCGTTTTAATTTCCCAAAATTGGGAGGTTTTTCTTACAAAAATAGAATGCCTATTTAAAATTCATTTAGCATTCCTCGAAATATCTATTTAAAATTCATTTAGCGTTCCTCGAAATATGGAATATCTATTTAAATTCCATTTAGGGGAATCATTCATATGAGCCCTAATCTTGCACTAATACTCTTTTATTGCATTATTGTTCCTACATCTATTTAAATTTCATTTAGGGGAATCATTCATATGAGCCCTAATCTTGCACTAATACTCTTTTATTGCATTACTGTTCCTACATCTATTTAAATTCCATTTAGGGGAATCATTCATATGAGCCCTAATCTTGCACTAATACCCCTTTATTGCATTATTGTTCCTACACATATTACAAGATTAGTGTAGAGAGAAGATGAAAGTATTATATTAGAGAGAAGTTGGAAGTTACCAAGCAGTTGGAAGTTTGTCGAGAATGCCAGAAGACGACAAAGACGCTATAAATAGCAGTGGCCTTCCCAGATGGAAGTACTCCAGAGAAGAAGAAGAATTAACGTAAACGGAAGCCTTTTTCCATTCAACCAGCAAATAAATGCCATACCCAATCATTCCCAAGCCGGCCAATGTCAGCAGAAAATTTAAAATCTTCAAAAGGCATTCCGCGAACCAACGGCAAGCCATTGAGATTTCTCTGCCTTGTCTCGCTATTCAGTTCATTATAGAGGCGCTTCCCTTGTCCTTTTTAACTGCCACACAAATAAGGTGTAAACTTGGGATCATCTCTAAACACGAGGCCCATCGAACCTTGGCAAACGGCATTTAAGGCAATATATATTCATTAATGATTTCTTCGTCTAATGTGAAAATAAGGCGATATATTATAGACATTTATAGAGTTGTTTCACAGGTTTTGCTACTCTGTGAAAACATTTGAAGTTAAAACTGTATACAGTGCCAAAATCCAAAATCCACTAACAGTGCGTACGTTGTTCGAAAGCCTCTTAACTTACAGTTACGATTGAAGATCAAAGACGGCGCGCGCAGCACGACTACAAGAAACTCGGCGGCTCTGAAACCACGATTACAAGAAACTTGGCGGCTCTGAAACCCTCGCCACATACGACACTCGTTCTCTGTAGTTCTTTAATTAGGTGTACAGAATAAAGCCTTAGCTTTTCCTTAGCAGTGGTGGACAGCCTTTACAGCCAGTCTGGTAAATATCTACCTGTAAAATTTATAAAATGGTCGGTAGTAAATCAGGAATGGGACCTACCATTGGAGCTGCGGTGACGTTTAAAAGCGCTCTGCAGATGTGTGAAATTTGACGGTATAACACTAATCCAGAATGAATTGGACGGCGCAGATTTGTTTTAAAAATTAATCCAGCCACACTTGGTTTTAAGCGGTTTGTCGTGATCGGCATCGGCATCGGCATCGGCCTTTCAAACCCAAACCTAATTGTCAATGCCTCTTTGGGAGCAATATATTATCATGATCATGATCATTATCATTGTCGTCATCATCATTGCATATGCGAATAGGCATTAGCGTGGGCTTTTCAAACCCAAATCTAATTGTTAATTTTTTTTTGGGGGAAAGTTTGAGAAAGTTTGAGTTGTAATATATTATCATTATCCCACGAGTCACAACATGGCCCTCAGAGTCGCTCTCAGTAGGTGATTACATGTCACAGGGCCTATGTCAATGTTTAGCGTAGCGTAAACACATATGGCCAACAAGGGTATATGATTTCAATTTTGCTCACTCCCCGTCTCAAGTTTTTAAAGCAAAATGGTGTAGGGAGAAGTGCCACCAAAGTGTTATTTTTACATAGAAATATTTTTATGCACAAACGTAATTTGTAGTTGTCCAAAGGTGCAAAGTATGTTGGAAAGGATATAATATTCATACATAAATATATAATATTCATACAGTAACACTTTCAGAGCTACTCTTGAGGAACTTTGTATGGGACACCCTATGTATAAGCATGGTGTTAACAGTCATGACTTATCAAATCTGATTCACGAGGCTCTTTCAAAATGCAAGAGAGCAAAAAATAGAAAATCTGAAACTAATTGTTTTCCAACCAATGCATGGTTTGACAAGGAATGTAAGAGGGCTAGGAGGAACCTAAGAGAGTCGAATAAAACTAACCTTGACATTAAGGCCTACAAACAGATCCTAAAGAAGAAAAAATTGATTTTATGTTCACAAGGAGAGAGGAGCTAATTTTATTGGGCAGAAATAACCCCAAACGTTTCTGGAAAGAACTCCAACCAAGGAGAAAGCAAAATGAAAATAATATTACTGCCACCCAATGGTTTGAATATGCTAAGAAACTTTATGAACAAGAGGGTGGAGTGGGACAGCCACCTTTGGTCAACGATACTACAAACATTTTCACTGTGCAAGAGGTAGAGACAGGGATTAAGAAGTTGGGTGGAGGTAAAGCAAAAGATCTTGTTGCACTTCAAGCCGAATATTTGAAGTGGGGCATGAAAACTCTTGCACCGCACATCACTGAAATCTTCAACAAAATCTGCCAAGAAGGGTTTCCGAAAGATTGGACAATCAACCTTGCAATACCACTTTTTAAGAGTGGTGATGTTAACAATCCCTCCAACTACAGGACTATAATGATCAATCCCCTCTTTGCTAAACTTTTTGGCAGCGTGATAGAAACTAGGATCAGCAAATGGGCAGAAGAAAACCATAAACGTGCTAAAGGAAAAGCTGGTTTTAGGCCAAAGCACTCGATAGTGGATCACTGTGTCACTCTGAGACACATTATTGAAAAAGAGTGGGAGAAAAAGGAAGAGGTTTTGTGTTGCTGTGTTGACTTCAAAAAGGCTTTTGATACCGTTCCGAAAGACAAGCTTTGGTTTAGGATGGAAGAATTGGGGATTCCTAGGCATCTCAGAGCTGCTGTTCATAGGATGTACAAAGAGGTGAAAGTGAAAATCAAAACTTCAGATGGCATTTCAGAATGTTTCAGGAGCGATATCGGGGTCAAACATGGTTGCCCTTTGTCTCCTACTTTATTTGGTTTATATATTGATAAAATGGAAGAGTGGTTAAACATACAAAAGGGTGAAGGCATTCAGCTAGGTGAATTTGTTATAAAGTTGCTCTTATATGCGGACGATCTCATTTTAATTACCAAATCTGCCTGTGGTTTGCAAGACCATCTATCTTCTCTTGAGCGCTTTTGCAGAATGGTGGGGATGCAGGTCAATATCAGCAAGACTAAGGTTATGATTTTCTCTAATAATAAAAAACAGCATCAACATGAATTTTATTACAATGGAAGTCTTCTCGAAGAGGTTGCGGATTATAAATACCTTGGCATCGATTTCAACAAAAAGCTAAGCTGGTCTAGCTGCAGGTATAAAAGGACATTAGGTGGGTGGAAGGCTTTCTATGCTCTTCAGAATAAGTGCCGTGAAGCGGAGTTGTGGGATTGGAAAACTATTCAAACCTTGTTCGGTCTTCTTGTGCTGCCAGTTGTTCTTTACGGGTGTGAATTATGGGCCAGCAGCACTACTATAGCACAATGAAAACAAATTGAAGGAATCCAAAAGAGCTTGATTACAAGCAAGATTAAAATCAAAAGCACGGTTCCATATGACATCATGCTAAGTGAAATGGGGGCTGTTCCTATCGAGGCACTTGTTATGGTTCGCCTTTTAAGCTATTTAAAAAGAATCAAAAAAATGGAAGAGGATAGATGGCCTAAAGTTGTTTTTAGTGATACACTATGTAAGTGAAAAAGGACATGGATGCAACAAAACATCACATGGATGAGTAAATGGAATATTCAATTCAATATGTGCCCCACAAATAATAAAGAAATAAAAGTCTTTGTTATGGAGAAATTTTACAAGAGAAATTGGGGAAGCGAGATCGGGAGGAAGAAACTATATTATATAAATGAGTTCAACCCCACTTGTGATCAACTCCAAAAAGCGTACATAGGAGCCAACATTTCTTGGAGGGCTAAAATTCTTATTGCGCAGCTGAGAACCAACTCTCACCAACTTCGTTGTGAGACCGGGCGTTGGAAGAGGCCAAAGGAGGCTTGGGAAGAGAGAATTTGCAGATTTTGCAATTCTGGGAAAGTGGAAACTGAACAGCACTTTATTCTAGAATGTGAGGCCTACAAAGATAGCAGAGATAAATTTGTGGATACTATATGTGATAGTTCTTGGCATAACCTATTCAACGAAGAGCACATTGAGCAATTAGGGGGGCTCATCATCAGCCTACACAAGAAGCGAACAGTGCTACTTAAATCTGCTTGAGTTGTCTTGCTGTCCCATAGGCTATTTTTAGTCTCGTGGACGTTAAAATTTTTATTATTATTATTATATATATATATAATGGAGTGTTGTAAGTAGAAGAGTGTAAATTAGTAGGGGTAATGTACATGAAACAAATGATCATTATAATCATTTCAAATTTTATATACAAAGTGTTAAGAAACAATAATTTGATATTTATAGTGAAAGTGATGGTGGAAAAAGAGGTAGTGTGTTACTTCGTACAATGTTTTCACTGTGGGCTTGAACAATAAAGAAGTGGAAGATAAATATAAATACAAATATTTATAAGGTTTTTCCATTATCTCTCTTAGTAACCACCAACAACAATTGTATTTGTAACAATAGTGAACATTTCTCTTTATTTGGTGAATAAAGGAGAGGTAAAACTGCCTCTATGAGTACAAGCGTTGTCAATTTTAAATTGTATGGTGGAGCTAGGTTCCAATCTCTACCAAGTTCTATAAATGGTATTGGGAAACAATATATAGATGATTACACGCAATTTTAATATTTATAACAATATATAAATGATTATCTATGATTTTAATATTATAATTATATGTTAGGGTAAGTGCATGGAATTGGGGGGCGGGGAGGGGAGACGGGGGCGGCAAAAGGGAGTCTAAAATGAACCTGTTTTACTTGAAAAACAAAAAACCTCAACTTGTATAGATTATTTGAGACACCAAAACTCAAAATTTAAAAATGTCATAGGAACATGAATTGTAGAATTTTGAGTCTAGTTTTTAAATTACTGTTTTTTTTGAAATGGTTGAATATAAGTAGGTCAAATATCAAAAATTCAAAGAGGTGGCACTATATTTTTTTAAACTCGGAATAGGTAGATTTACGTGCAGTCCATCATTTTTTTAGCATCATTTAGTTTTTTTTAAAAACCCTTTGGTGGAAAGTTTGATAAGATCATCTAGTCTTCAACCTATATTTTATTAAAATTTTACTAATCTCATAAGTCAATAGACCCTGAAATATGATCAATAATGGATAGCCGACTATGCGGGCCCCCTAACTACCTCAAAAAATATTTTTTTTTTAATGTGTATAGAATTAGGTCTAGTTTGCAGCGATATAATTTTTTTTTGTTTGAATCAACGAGTCAAAAGATAAACAAAGATGAACATGTATAGTTTCAGCATATAACACTATAAAAAGACATACTTAAAAATAAATATAGATAACAAACTTAAAGTAATACAAATATATATATATATATATATATATATATATATATTTATTTATTTATTTATTTATTTAAAAAAATTATAGTTTAGTCAATGTTGTATTAATTTTTAAAGAAAAATTTCAATAAATTTCATAGTGTTTAGCATGGCTGAAATTGTATTTTGTTTTAGATTAGAGGTAAAAGCAGGTTTTGAAGGGGCCCCGAAACCCTTTTACAGAGAGCAAAAAAAGAACAACAAAGTCCACAGGCAACGCCTAAAAAACACTACAGAGAAGTAGCAAAAACATGTTTTGAATGGTCCTGAAACCATAAGAGATACATCCGGTCAAAACCCAGAAACAGAAGTCTGGAGGTACAACAAACAAAAGCTAACAAAAGAAGAACAAAGATCTGTACCAATTTCTTTACCAACAAGAAGGACCAGATTATTCATCCAATTCCAGTATCAAGTTCATGGCTTCTTTTTCTTTCAAAGCAGTTTCCTGGGTGGTAACCTCCAGCAAAGCTCCTTTTTGTGTATCTTTCTTTCTGGAACTTTGCCTTGTCCTTTTGCTGGGACCCTCTAGTGCTTTGGTCTCCTCATTGGCTCGTTTACCTATATTGATAGCAGCTGCACAAATGTTGGACGTTACTTCCTCCATTTTCTTTCTGTTATCCTTTATTAACTCTCGAAGATTGTTTTCGTAAGCTTTGAGCTTCACAGGGATCTCGCTTAACTGATTTTCCATGTTGTTTACTTTGTTCCAAGTAGCTTTCAGAGAATCTTCCAAAGTTTCCACTTTTTTCTTGAGATCAATGATCTCCCTACACAACCAGGAATCTAATTGGGAAGAAGACTCAGCTTTACTGTTAACCCAAGTCATAGGAGTGTGTATTTCATCATTCTGATTCTTCCCTCTCCAATCCTTAGACTTTTTATTTGGGCTATTCCTAGCTTCTTCAAAGAAGTCATCTTTGCTCTTTTGTTCCCGCTCATTGATTCCATCTTCAATTTCCATCTCCATGTTTTAAATATCTTCCTGGACAGATATTTCCTTTTCTTTCTTAGAAGTTGAGTCCTCACCAGGATCTTCCTGGACAGTGTCTTCCTCCGCCACTTTCTGGTTTTCCTCCATCTCTTTTGTTCTGGTAACAGAATCCTCCTCAGTATTGACTTTATCCTTTTCAATTTCCTCCGATCCTTCATCATCATTACTATAGTTGGTATCCCAGCTCTCTGTTCCATCTTCTTCCTCCGATTTTTCCTTCTCGGGTTCTTCAAATCTCTCTCGACCCCTTTCTTCTTCTGCATTTTGTTTATTAGGACTAGGGGTCTTAATTTTTCCTCTTCTGCTTACATTTTCATTCTTTTTATTCCCTGGCAACTTATTTTTCCCCTGTTTGGGATACTTAACCAGTGCCCTATTCTTGCAATAGCCTTCAATAAGCAGAATTAGGCCTTCGTGAAGAATAGGGCGCAAATCCTTTTTCCTATGAGCATAAAGGCTTTGAATCAGGGAGTAGCGAAGATAGAAAGGAAAAGACAAGCTAACCTTATGCCTGAAGTGGTTAAGGAAGACAAAATGGAACTTATGCACTCGTTTGCTTCTTCCGTCCAAGATGAAGTACTCCCTTATATAGCTTAGGACGTCCCTCCATATCCCTTTAATCTGATCCAGCTCATAAAAATCCCCATTTTTGACCAACTTCTGCTCCTCCTCATCCGTTTTGGGGAACTTGCAAAATGCCTCGTTCGAAATGTTGGTCTGCTTTGAAAATTTGATTCCTTCCATTGACAACCCTGTAACCTCAGCAAGAAAATCCTCAGTTAAATTTACAGTTATACCATGCAGGGTGACCCTGTCGTCAGACCAATTTTTGAAGAAGGCCGTCGTGATATGCGGTTTAGAGCCGTGCTCATTTTCTTTGAAACCCGATTACTGTGGATATTACCCTGGATCCTCCTGTTGTCAAGTTGATTGGGACGTCGAATTTGTTTATGGCTTTTCAGGATCCGCTTCTCCCTCTTGAGGGCCTTGCTTTTTAATAATTGGGTTCCTTTCCCCGTGCTGCCACTCCTCCTACTCATTAAGATTTTATTACACTCCAATCCTACCTTCTTTTGCATGTGTGGCATCGAGACGAATGATTATAGTCAAAAACATGCATTTGGCTATGTGTTTGCATGTTCATGCCTCAAGCTCGTAAATCCAAGCTATTCCCAAACCTTGAGGCATGTGTTTCAAATGTCAAACAATAGAATCGCGTACGTGAAATTATCGCATATACAAAATATTTTACTATTAATTATTAAAATGGTGTACATAGTTTTAATCTTGAAAATCATGTACGCGATATTTTTGTTATTAAAATGTGTATGCAAAATAGTTTATATTACATTGGCATGCATAGTATATAAATAAAATAAACATTTAAGTATATGTTTACATTTAAATAGGGACATATAATTTCTTATACTTTAACTTATATTTTATTTATATACTTTCAAGATGTTTGAGAGTGGTTTCAGACCTCTTGAAACTATAATGCAAATTTTAGGTTTTGGAATATCCTATCATATTTCAGACTTAGTCTGATTCCAGGGTTTCAAGGTTTCAAACTTAGCCATATTTCAAGGTCTTAAGATTTCAAGGAGACATCGTAGGAGGTATGAAGGTTGCATGAAGGGATGTAGGTATGATATAATAGTATGATAACATCTCTCACAAAGTGCCACAAGTCAATCCCATCTCATTCCCTTTAGATCCCTTAAGGCTTACACTCTGGGAGAATTGCATCAACGAGTCCTTAATGCATACATGAACCATTTAATGCACAAAGACATACACAACATGATTTCTATTTATGGGGTACATTTCTAACATCAATCCCACAAATAAAACATGTGCATCACTACTTTCATTCTATAGATCATGGACATTTTAAACATATTTTGATAAATTTAAGTATTAGTCAATTGGGACAATCATTGATGTGATTTGGGCCAAATTGAGACCTATGAATGTAATTCTTAATTTAAATGATGTTAATTGGGACTAAAATGATTGGTTTAGAGTTTAAAGAGTTTATGATTTAGGCTTTAGGGCTTACGGCTTAGGGTTTAAGGTATACAGTTTAGGGTATAAGGTATAGGGTCCAATCATAAAGGCATTTGGAACTAATTTGAACTCATTGAACTTAGATTATAGAATGTGATTTTGGGCACAATTAGCCCCAATGTCATCACAGGGTGAGCCAATTAGTCAATTGGGGCAATAAGTGATGTGATTTGGAATAAATTGAGCCATATCAAAATAATTGCTACTTTAAGGATGTTAATTAGGGCTAAATGGATTGATTGAGTATTTAGGTTTTATGATTTAGGGATTAGGGTATAACGTATAAGGTTTAGGTTTTAGGGTAAAGGTCCAATCACAAAGGTAATTGGAGCCAATTTGAGCTTGTTGAACCTATTTGTGACTACATAATATGATTTTGGGCTCAATTAGCCCCAATGCCATCACAGATTGAACCAAATGGTCAATTGGGACAATCAGTTATACAATTTAGGCCAAATTGAGCCCAATGAACCTAAATTTTATCGTAAAGGTTGTTAATTTGGGATAAATTGATTGGTTTAGGGTTCAAGGTTTATGATTTAGGGTTTAAGGTTCAGGGCTTAGGGTTTAAGGTATAGGGTTTAGGGTTTAGGGTCCAATTTCAAAGGCAATTGGGGATAATTTAAGCTTATTCAACCAATGTGGGACTATAAAATATGTTTTTAGGCTCAATTAACCCCCATGTCATCATAGATTGAGCCAATTAGTCAATTGGGACAGTTAGTGATGTGATTTTTTCCAAATTCAACCTTGTGAACCTAATTCTTAGTCTAAATGATGCTAATTAGAGCTAAAATAATTGGTTTAGGGTTTAAAGAGTTTACAATTTAGGGTTTAAGGTATATGGTTTAGGGTTTAGGATATAAGTTATAAACTCTTAGGCAATCAAGCCTAATTTAAGCTCATTGGACCCACTAAAATATGATTTTGGGCATAATTAGCGCCAATGTCATCACAAGTTGAGCCAATTAGTCAATTGGGGCAATAAGTGAAGTGATTTGGGCTAAATTGAGCCCTATGAAAATAAGGATGTTAATTGGGGCCAAATCATTTGATTCAAGATTTAGGGTTTAAGGTTTAATGCTTAGGGTATAAGGTATAGGTTTTAGGGTATAAGGTCCAATTACGAAGGCAACTGGGGCCAATTTGAGCTCGTTGAACCTATTTGTGACTAAAAATATGATTTTAGGCTCAATTAGCCCCAATGTCATCATAGATTGAGCCAATTAGTCAATTGGGGCAATTAGTGATATGATTTGGACTAAATTGAGTCTTGTGAACCTAATTCTTACTCTAAAGGATGTTAATTTGGGCTAAATCATTTGGTTTAGGGTTTACAATTTAGGGTTTAACTTTTAGGGCATACTATTTAAGGCATGGGGTTTAGGGTTTAGGGTCTAATTGCAAAGGTAATTTGGGATAATTTGAGCTTATTCAACCTATTTGTAACCATATAATGTGATTTTGGGATCAATTAGCCCTGGTGTCATCATAAATTGAGCCAATTAGTCAATTGGTGAAATTAGTGATGTAATTTGGGCCAAATTGAGCCTTTGAATTTTATTTCTTAGTTAATGATGTTAATTAGGGCTAAAATTATTAGTTTAAGGTTTAAAGAGTTTAAAATCGAGTGTTTAGGGTTTAAGTTTATGGTTTAGGGTATAGGGTCCAATTGCAAAGGCAATTAGGGCCATTTTTAGCTCATTGCACCTACTTGTGACTATAGAATGTGATTTTGGGCACAATTAGCCCCAATGTCACCATCGATTAAGCTAATTAGTCAATTAGGGAAATAAGTGATGTGATTTAGGCCAAATTGAGCCCTATGAAAATAATTATTACTCTAAAGGATGTTAATTGGGATTAAATCAATTGATTTAGGGTTTAGTGTTCAGGGTATAAGGTTTAGGTTTTAGGGTATAGGGTTAAATCATGAATGTGATTTTGGGATCAATTAGCTCTAATGTCATCATAGATTGAGACAATTAGCCAATTATGGCATTTGCTAATGCGATTTGGGCCAACTTGAGCCTTGTGATCCTAATTCTTACTCTAAAAGATGTTAATTTGGGTTAAATCAATTGGTTTAGGGTTTACAATTTAAGGTTTAAGGTTCAAGAAGTAAGGTTTAAGGAACAGGGCATATGGTCTAATCACAATGTTAAGATTTAATCAAATATCAATCGACAGAGATGGTCGATTAACCAAGAATAACTGACAAAGTGAAAAATGCTTAAACTTATCAAAATTTGGTAGAAAATCCATGATCCTTGGAATGAAAGAAGTGAGGTGTGTGTGTATGTTTTCTCCATGGCATTATTTTTATAAATATATCCCAGAACTGTAAACCATGTTGTGTATGATTTTGTGCATTAGATAGATCTTGAATACATTAGGGGCTCGCCAATGCATTTTTCCTAGAGTGTATGCCTTAAGGGGTGCATAGGGAATGGGGTGGGAATGACTTGTGACACTTTATGAGAGATGCTCTCATAATATTCTATATTATCTACATCCCTTCATGCAACCTTCATACCTCTTATAATGTCTCCTTGAAATCCTAAAACCCTAAAATATGGCTAAGTCTAAAACCCTAAAACTGTGGAATCTAACTCTAAAATATAATAGGATCCTCCAAAACCTAAAATTTGCATTATAACTCTTAGAGCTCCCAAACGACTCTCAAACATCCTAAAACGATATAAATAAAATATAAGTTAAAATATAAGAAACTACGAGTCCATATTTAAATGTAAACTTATATTTAAATGTTTATTTTATTTATATATTATGTATGTCAATGTAATAGTAAACTATTATGTGCACACACTTTTATAACAACAATACCATGTACGTGGTCCTAAAGACTAAGACTATGCACGATTTCTAAAGATGAAAACCATGTGCATTGTTTTAAAGACTAAAACCATGTACGTGGTCTTAGCTCGGTAATTGCCAAGCCTACGTGCTAAGATCGCATATGCACTTTTTAAAACTGTGTACTCATAAACATTGAAAATAGTTTGAATTTAAAATGTATTCACAAAACAAACCATAACATATTTTTAAAAAAAAAATGGTGCACTATAATTAATAAAACAAACCCTATGTGTGATTCATGTTATGGTGTAAAAATTTGGTAACTATCAAAGTCATGTTCCTATCTAGCAGTATCCAATTGAAACATCTTATAGCTACTAGTATTTATTTGACATACCCAATATCTATAATGTTCAAATGAATGTGAAGTGGTGGAATTCAAGTCTAGTGGTTGTGCCAAGTTAGAGGCAATTGCGAATAAAATAAATTTGAATCACAGAAGAGATGAATCCTTTAAGCATATCCACGTCAACCACCATCTCTCCCTCATTGACTTGTCCCCACATTAGCAACATTTCATCATTGATTTGAGCCACTCATGAGACGTGAAGTCTTATTTCAAACACACCAAATATTGTGACTGAGACGTAATATTTTAAATTTATGCAGGTAAAAAACAATATTGTATTCAGACAAGTTGTATTTAATGACATATTCCGCTTGAAGCCTAAAATGTTTAACAAACATGCACTACTGTATTGGGTGGTGTGTTGTCTCATTTATATGGTGAACAAATTTACTCTTGCACCTATCGATGGTTTCACTCCCACTATCAATAGTCTTATGATTATTATTCAAATGAGAAACCTTATCACAATTAGATTAGCTCTCATGGCATCCTCATGCACCCTTGACAATGAGTGATGGTCATGTAATTCCAAACCCCTTTGCAATGAGTGACGATCATTTAATTCAAAAATATGCCTTGAATCTAGGGTTCATGTTTGATATGGGCTCGTCGATGTATAATATCATTGTAAAACCTTGTCATCTTCCCTAATCATCATTGTTTATCTTAACTTGGAATATTTCACCATTTACATGTTTTGCATGGATTTGCCCTTTCTTCCTAGGGTCTGAGTATGTTATTAAACACGATTTAATTATTCTTGGTGTCAATATATCATTATCATGGATGAATGAAATCTATAATATAAACTATGGGTTCTAAATGTCCTATCCCAGGATCAACAACATTGCATTGTTAATTTGAGTTGTACATGAGACGTGCAATGTTATAACAATGAAATCAACTCTCACGATGGCTTAGTCCAACATTGACAGTAAAATATGTCAAATATGTTTTATATATTATAAAATATTATATTAAATCTTAGACATTTATTTTGACTATTAATATTTTATATGTGTGTGTGTGTGTGTGTGTGTGTATGTATGTATTTCAACATGGTACACTTTTTGGATATTCTAGTGAAATGTAATTCTATATAATATTTAAAAATAAAAATATGTAATAAAATATATTACATGTTTAAAGGACCATAACATATATTAAAATAAAAAAATTAAAAAAATGACACTTGTTTTATGCAACTTGTAAGTGTCCAACTATGTGGTGAGTTGTTGGGATGATGATCAATAAATCTACGAATAGGGAGTTAATAAAACCAAAGCAAAAACAAAACACCCATTGTCTTCTTTCCCAAGTTTTCCAATGTAGGTTGTTTTAAATAAAGCAATTTTAGTTGATAAAGAATGTGAATAACTTCCTATGGTTGGATTCATATTTCCCCTATTCTCCTCCTTATAGACTTGAATCCCATTTCCTAAATTATTAGTTTTTTGTGTTTCCTATTTGATTAGAACAATGTGCTAGTAATGAACTTATTATTTGATTTATTTTTGCACAGGTGAGAAGAGATGTTAGCTTCATTGCTTAAAAAATTACAAACGAAACTTTTGGTCAGGAGTGAGTATGTGGCCAAAAATGGGACTAAAATTTACAAGTAAACCCTATAAAAGAATAAGCATTACATTGATGAGGCACCCATAGTGGAGAGGTGCATCAAGATTTTCAAACAACTTTATTTCACTTGTCTTGCCAAGTAATAACTAATTCCATAGCCTTTAAAAACATCTAGAGGCACAATTGCAAATACAATTTATTTCTTTGAATAAAAAGGTTTCTCTTTTTATTTAATTATTAGCATTGGATTTTCTCTTTAAATTAGTGTAAAATTTATTGAATTTTGAATTAAAGGTAATACTCGTTAAATTATTTTGATCTTCTATAGTTGTGGTACTTAAGTACGAACAACATAACCTTCATGTTTTTACCTTAATTTGAATGTGTTTCGTTGTTTGGTCTTCCCTCATTAGAGTTGACTTGTTATGGTTGAGCCACACACACACACACACACACACATATTAATGGCCTTATTTTGAGTGAGTTTTGAGGCAGATTTTGATGGTCATATTACATGATTCAATATGAATGACACATGGGGATATGATCATATCATGGCATGTCTATTGCAAAGGACAAGTGGTGGAGTGAAATTGATTGGCTTATTTCTCTGCCTAATTACTGATAAATGATGTTAGAATTTTTTATATTAGCATTTTCAATTCCTATTGCTTCTATTTAGGTTTTTGATGAATTGAAATAGCTAAGAAGCATCACATTCCTAGTGGCATCCATGAATTACATTGTATATGTTAGAGCAATGGTGTTTTTTTTATGCTCGGGTAGATTAGGAAGCCTAAAATTGGCAGGAGGGGCTATTTCAGTTGGATTCACCAACATCACATGTTATGCCATTCTTTCTGGGCTAGCATTAGGGATAGACCCTATGCACAGTCAAGTTTTTGGGTCCAAGAATTGGGGATTGATAGGCCTCTCCCTGTAGATGATAATACTCATCCTACTCACAACATGTGCACTAATTAGCCTATTGTGGATGAACCTCTAGAGTATCACATGTAGTTGGAGAAATATGCAAGTATAACAGTGCTGGAGAGCTTTTAGTGATGTCATAGTGATGTCATGGAGGTGTCCTTGTGAGTGGATGAAGTGCTTTGATAGCCTAAATAATAATGACAAAGTGTGCAATGTGTTTGTTATAGTGTGCTTTATGTTGGATTGGTTAATCTTCAGTATTGGCATGTTTAGAGATGTTCAAGGATGAGTATGGTGATTGGAGTATGTATAAGAGCTCCCTAAGATGTTAGTTATACTTGTAGAGCTTATGTGCTTAAGTAAAATTCATTTGGTTGATCCTAGTTTTCATCTAGATGCTTTAGGACCAGTGACAAAAAATCTGAGTTAGTAGTTTGATGACATCACCATTGCCACATAGGAATGAGTCAAGGGGAGTTGATCATATGGTTGTGATCACATTTTTACCTAGTTATTATATGCTATATCTCAAGTCATGCATCAAAGTAGGGTCAAAGATATGAGGGTGCAAAGTTGGCTTCTCAGTCAGAATTCATTATTTTCCCATACTAAGCCAAATTTGTAATATGGCGAGAAAGAGTTGAGTAATCATGTTGATGAGGTCAGCATTCATATGAGTGGAGGTGTTAGGACAAAATGATCATATGGGTTTGTTCATTTTTGTGCCTAGTTTATTTTCACTAATTTTTAGATCATGTGATATAGCGTGTCAAAAGATATGCATATGCAAAGTTGGGCTTCCAAGAAGTTTCACTATGTTTTCCAATAGCCAATTTTGCAATATGGCAAAAAAAATTGAGTGAGCATTTTGATGGTTTTATATCTTACACATGTGAAGGTGTCAAGAGAATTTGATCATATGGGTTTTTTCAATTTTGAGCATAGTTGATTTACACTAAATTTGAGATCATGCACTGAAGCACGACAAAAGTTATGCTTGCTCAAAGTTGGCCTCTCAGATAGGTTTCAACATAGTTGGCTCTGTGATAGAAGTTTTTGAGAAGGATTTTTAATGGCATTATATCTCACACGCATGAGAGTTCTAGGAGTAGTGTGTCACATGGTTGGATTCTCTTATGAGAGGAGATCATCTGGTCCAAAATTGAGCTCATGCATCGAAGCACAAAATAAGTTATTAAGATCTAAAAATGGCTCCTCAAGCATATTGAAAGGGTCCCCATACTTAGTCATTTATGCAAGAGTTAAAGCTTGAGAAAGATCAACGGTGTGTGATGCTCCAATAAGTCAATAAATAGACAAGATGATGATAGGTGTATGATGTTTAATGACTGAGCAAAGGTATATGATAAAGATCTAATGGTGAGTGGGTATTCATATGGATTGATCGAATGGTGAGTGTTGATCATTAAAGACCTAGTTGATTCATAAAAATTGACAGAGCACATTGAGTCAACATTTCAAAGATTACACGAGATGATGTCAAAGTGACTATGGTTTAGATGTTTGGATTGGGTAGATTATGCGTTAAAGTTTAAACAAGATTGATAATGTGAGATTGATCCAAAGTTGAGAGGACATGAGATGTGAGAAAAGTTTATGAGGTTTAACTATAACCGTTGTTATTCAAATATTTGAATTTAACACAGGGAAAAACCAGAGCTCTGTATTTTGTCCATGTCTTTTGATAGAAGTCTAATTTGATCATTTAGTAAAAAACAAAGTGATAGAGGACTCCTAGGCACATTTGGCTATATGGTTTTAAAGATTTGGAAGTGAATACAATCAAAGATATTCAGCCTTAAAGTTGACTATGTGTTCGTGCTTATTCTGTAAGTGACTTGAGAAGGATAATTGAGCTTATGTAGATACTGTTTCGATGTCTCTTGATGAATTGGATAGTGGGGAGTGTTGTAAACTCTATGAAGATGATCTATTTGGATTTTGGAGGTGTGATCAATCTACGTTGAGTATGAACAATGCTTAAGAAGTTGATTGTATGTTCAATAATGATGTCCCTGTGTATAAAGTCTATGTTTTAGTTGTTTGAGCATATGCAGAGATGAGTTAAGGTGATTGTGATATTTGAGAATGTCTTAGGGGATATATGGAGTGGACCTATGTATTTTTAAATAGTCATGTGTTCTTAATTTGCTTGAAGATGTATAAAAAAGGTGAATGGGTTTGCATAGGACCTAAAAGTGACTCATGCTTATTTTGAAAGGGGATTGTGCTTAAATGTGACCCATATAAAATGCCTTAAGGGTGAAGACATGTATTGTGGTTGATAAGGATTAATGTGGAATTAATAATTCATGATTGCTCTATTTATAGTGGAACCAAATGTGTTGGGTTATAGACTTGTGAGAGAGAAACTTGGATATATTTGTGAGAGGCTTATATGTGTGATTTATGAAGCAAATGATAGGTGGTGTGCCTATTGGTAGAGTTAATGAGTAGAACATTTGGTTAACTATGTGTATAACCTGTGGGTCATGTTCCTAATGTTAGGATAGTGATCTTGTAGTTTATGGATATGTGAAGAGGTCTGAGCATGCAGATGAGGATAGTTTGAGTGAAGAAGGAAAGAGTTTGTGGCATGCCTATGTGAGAGGTCTATTTGAGAGAGAGAGTTTGTGCAGGGGTCAGTTAATCAAGAGGTCCATCATCAGGTGTTGAAGACATAAATTCTAAGGTGGAAGTGTTCTTATTAAGGAGGGTCTAAAGGACTTGGTCTTCCTTAGGGGCAGTTGTTCCTTGTGAAACAAGGTTTCACTAAAGACCTTTGATCACAAGGACTTGATCAAGGTTGTAGGTCAGAAGGACTTGACTGAAGGTTCCAAATCAAAAGGACTTGATCAATCTCCTATCTGTGATCATCTTACATGTCAATAATTTATGTGTTTATAGGCTTGAGAGTGGGTTTTATCCCCTAAGAGGATTTCCCACACAGATCTTGTGTTGTGTATGTAATCTTGCATTATGTTCATTGTTCACTGCTATGAATGATATGTATGCTTCATGAATGCTTGTGTTGAATGCTTAAGTATTTACAAGGGTTTGGAAATTAAATTGGATGGTTTTCCACCACTGATTGACTCCCCCTCTTAGTGGATTTCACCTCTAATAATTGGTATCAGAGTAAGGTCCTTTAGTAAAATCTTGATAGCTTGAAGGTGATCCAAAGTACAATGGCTAGTTAGAATGTGCAAGGTGGTTTTTGTACTAAGTAAACATTGATGTTAAATGGATTCAATTATGCTTTTTAGAGTGTCGGGTTGAGGACAGACATTATGCCCCTAGGGTTTGATGTTTGTCAATCTATTATGAATGGTTATGTTATTCATGTTATTCCTCCATCTAGTGTTGTAGACAAGATGTTGTTTGAGAACAACTCTAAGGAAATGAATGCCATCACTTGTGGTCTTATAGAAACTAATTTAACCAAATTAATTAATTTCACATTTGCCAAGGAAATATGGGATAAATTGAAGACCATTTTTGAAGGAGATTTAAAGGTTAAGCTTTATAAGTTGCAGACTCGCAGAAGGCAATTTGAAAGTCTTAAGATGAAAGAAAGAATATATTGTGGCATCATTTCTGTAGAAATTTTATGAGGTTGTCACCATCATCAAAGGTCTTGGAGAGAATTTTGAATAGACTACTATTATTCAAAAGGTATTAAGGTCTTTGTCCCACAATTTTGATTTGAAAGTATCTATTATTCAAGACAGTCGTGATCTTACCCAGTTGAAGATGGATCAATTACATGACACCCTTACTGCCTATGAGATGAGGAAGAATGATGATATACCTCCAAATAAGGAAGTGGATTTCAAGACTAAAATGTAGACAAAGAAGAAGTTCCAAGGTAAGAAACTTGAGGAGGATGGCATGCCTTATATAGATGAGGATGAACTAATTGCTTTGATTTCAAGGAAATTGAGAATAGGTTCAGGAAAGTATAAAGGTAAGCTACCCCTCAAATGGTTCAATTATGGTGAGATAAGACATTTTACTAATAAGTTCCCTCATGAATATAAAAAAGATGATGGTAAGAGATCTTTCAGGTCTGATAAAAGCAAAAAGGGATTGAAAATGTTTGATAACAAGAAGAAGTACTTCAAGGATAAGAAGAGTCTCTACACCAAAGAGGATTGTAGCTCATTCGATGAGAGTGAAGACAATGACTTAGAATATAATCATGAAGATGATGGTTCTGCTAAAGATGAAGCCCTATTCATGGTTGAGGAAGGAAGTTTCTCACAACAAAAGGTGTCTACTTGGAGTGATTTAGATGATGATGAAGATGAGGTGGACTATGAGACTGCATTGACAAATGCTCATGAAGAACTAAGGACTAAGAAGAAGATCAATAAGAAGATGAAATCTAAACTCAAGGATTTCGAGGATAAATATAGTGTGTTTGATGAAAGAATAGATGAAGATGCCAAGGAGCATGAAGATATGGTCAAACATCTCAATTGTCAATTGGAAATTTTGTCTACAAGCTTAAAAGCTAAAGAAGATGAATGTGCAAGGTATGTAATTAAAAATAAATCATTAAAATTTGAGTTAGAGAAGGTGTTTAGTAAGGTTATGTCATTTGTGAGATTTGAAAAGAGCTCAAGTGATCTAGATAACATTCTGAATGATAAAAATCATGCAAGTGATAAGACTGGTCTTGGATGCAAAGAAGAATTAGAGACTGCAACTTAAGACAAGATGAAGACTAATGTGAACAAAGACAATCATCCTTTGAAGACAAATCATCAAACAAGGAATGATGGTGTTGGAAGAATGAATACAAAATAGATTAGATAGTCAAATGCCACAAGGTATGCAAATTTCAATGGTTACTGCTATACTTATAATTAGTTTGGGCATAAAACTAGAGAATGTAGAAGATCTATTTAGAATGAATTTTCATGGAACTATGATGGGGGTCATTAGTAAAAATGTGTAAGTAAGATTGAGTATCTTAAGTATCTTGATATGGGACACTTTGTAAAATGTTTTCCATTTAAGGCAAGACAAGATGAGTTTCCTTTAAGAGATATTGAGTGCTACAGTTGTTATGAACTAGGACACACTTCAAGATATTGTCCAAATTTAGAAAGGTAGAAAGAGCTTTTTGAAAAAAGTATGGTGTGCTTCAATTGTGAATAGAGAGGTCACATTGCTAGATTCTACAAGTAGAGGCATACAATATAGAATAGGTTTTATCAAGCTCCTAAAGTGCAAGACATAAGGCAAGTAAACTCATGGAGACCAAAGATGGTAAATAGTAATTATGATGAGGCTACAGATCCAAGTAATATATTTGCTATGGTGGAAAATGCTTCAGAAGTTGAAGAGTTCCAAGAGGTCTCATTGTCTGCTCATGTTGAGAATGAAGAGACTAAGCTCAAGGAGAAGACCAAGGTATTAGTTGAGGCTAGTTCTCAAGTAAGCATGGATCCAAGTGAACATCCTATTGTTGTTGAGCAAGGTTTATGCAGAGAACATAAATTGTATATATCTAGTGATGAGATTCTAAGCTATAAGGAAGATTCTTCAGATGAAAAGATATGCCATGAATCTATGTTGTCTCCATGTATTGATAATCCAATCATAGAAGAAAAGTAGAAAGTTGTGGTAGTTGAGGAATTTATTTCTCTAAAGCCAAAGAAGAAGAAGAAGAAAAAGAACTATAAGTATCATTTGAGCAAAGAGGAGGAGGAATATGAGGAATTGTATTTATTTTATAGCATTGAGGTATAGAGGGTGTCTCTATCTATGCTTCTTAAGAGACTCCTTTCAAGTAGAGATGTGAGTGTTGTTGTGGTGTAGTTCTCAGTTGGAATATGTATGAACAGATGGAAAATATGTTTGAGGTAATGTCATGATGTTGATAATTATATATGGAAGCAGTCTACAGGGTCAAATTGAAGATTTTTATTTGTTTTTAGGTTTCCTAGTTTATGCTTATGAGTATGTAGGTCCTAAAATGGGTTATAGGAAGTCAAGGTTCTCAATTGTGTGGAATCTCAATTCTTGGTCCAGAAATGTGTAATAATTGTCTCTAGGTGTAAAAGAAGTTTCAAAGGTGGTCATTGATTGGAAGGTGTTGTGTTGACTTTGTTTGTTTTGAGATTCTAGTGTTTTGGGCTCTACTAGAAAAGTGGTATGCCTTATGAGTTGAGGTCTTAGGCTTCTTAATTCCTTGAATGGGTCAAATGGGTGGTCAAATCAAGGTTCATAGAGATTTGAAGGTTTATGGTTCTCTAGTTATTCAAGTTTTTATTAAATTGGAGGCCTAATTAGGTAGTAGGTTTGTAAAGGAAGTATGTTACAAAGGATGATATTGTTGTTGAAAATTGGTGTTCTTGAGGGGGAATATGAGAGTGATATATATATGAAGTTTTAGGTCTTGAAGTTATCTCTTATGAAACTTGTGGGCTCTACAAGTTATGGGTAGGGCTACAAGAGGACTAGACTGACCTAATGAGAAGAGTGCTTTTGTTTAGTTTATCTGAAAGAGTAAATAATGAATGTATTTAAGGTGAGTTCTTAAGTTGGGTTAAAACATGTTTCCTGATTGATGAGTGGTACGATGCCATGTTGATGGTCATGGAAGTGTCTTGAGAGAGAAAGATAGTAAACATGTGTGGTGATTCTTCATAGAGTGTGGAAATCTGAAGATGATCAAAAGGTGTAATATCTAAGAAATATTAGGGGGAGAACCTCTTAGATGTTTCTTGGTGAGTTCTATCAATTATTAGTATATTTGTGTGTTCTTTCTTCATTAGATGCAGTGCTTGATTGAAGAGAGTGTTGACACGAAATAAGAAGATGTTGTCAAGGCAAGATGAAGTAGGGTCAAGGCAAAGGGGAGTTTGTATCATCTTTATAAGATGTTCCTTTCCTATTTATTAGTCTTTTTAGGTCCATAGGATTAGTTGATGCCCACTTTGACATTGTGTCAAAGGGGGAGAAAGTTCCTATTGAGGGAGTGCTTGAAGGGAGAAAAATGTGAGTTGTATATTGCTATATATGATGTTTGTTGAAATCAATGACAAAGGGGGAGATAATTTTAGAGTTGTCAATGATGTCATGGTGATGTCGTGGATGTTTAATTATGATTGGATGAAGTGCTTTGATAGCATAAGTAACAATGACAAAGTGTGCAATGTGCTTATTTTAGGGTGCTTTATGTTGGCTTGGTTGATCTTCAGTATTGGCATGTTTAGATATGTTCAAAGATGAGTATGGTGATTGGATCCTGTATAAGAGGTCAATAAGTTGTTATGTATTCTTAGAGAGCTTGTGTACATAAGTGAAATTCATTTGGTTGATCATAGTTTTCATCTAGACACTTTGGGTCTAGTGGTAAAAAATATGAGTTGGTAGTTTGATGACATCACCATTACCATGTAGGAATGAGTCAAGGGGAGTTGGTCATATGGTTGTGATCACATTTGTAACTAGTTATTATGTGTCATATATCAAGTCATGTATCGAAGTGCGATCAAAGACGAGGGTGCAAAGTTGGCTTCTCAGTCAGAATTCATTATTTTCCCATACTTAGACAAATTTGCAATGTGGCTATAAAGAGGTGAGTAACCATGTTGACAAGGTTAACATTCACATGCGTGGAGGTGTCAAGAAAAAATGATCACATGGGTTTGTTCATTTTTATTCCTAGTTTATTTTTGCCAATTTTTAGATCATGCAATGTAGCGTGTCAAAAGATATGCATATGCAAAGTTGGGCTTCCAAGAAGTTTCACTATGTTTTCCCATACCTAACCAGTTTTGCAATATGGCAGAAAGAGTCGAGTGAGCATTTTTATAGTGTTATATCTTACACATGTGAAGGTGTCTTGAGAATATGATCATATGGGTTTGTTTGGTTTTGAGCATAGTTTTTTTTTTATAGTTTTGAGATCATGTGTTAAAGCACAGTAAAAGTTATGCTTGTTCAAAGTTGGCCCCTCAAGTAGGGTTTAACATAGTTGGCTCTATGATATAAGTTTTTGAGAAGGATTTATAATGGAATTATATCTTGCACACATGAGAGTTTAAGGAGCAATGTGTCACATGGTTAGATTCTCCTATGAGAGGAGATCATCTGGTCCAAAACTGAGCTCATGCATCAAAGCACAAAATAAGTTATTAAGATATAAAAATGGCTACTCAGGCATATTGAAAGGGCCCCCATACTTAGTCATTTATGCAAGAGTTACAGCTTGAGCAAGATCAACGGTGTGCGTTGCTCTAAGAAGTCAAGAAATAACAAGATGATGATAGGTGTATGATGTTTAATGACTGACCAAAGGTAAAGGATAAGGATCTAATGGCGAGTGGGCATTCATACAGATTGATCAAATGGTGAGTGTTGATCATTAAAGACCTGGTTGATTCATAAAAATTGAGATAGCACATTGAGTCAAGATTTCAAAGATTACACGAGATGATGTCAAAGTGACTATGGTTTAGACATTTGGATTTGGTAGATTATTCATTAAAGTTTGAACAAGATTGATAATGTGAGATTGATCCAAAGCTGAGATGACATGGGCTGTAAGCAAAGTTTCTAATTTTTAACTATGACCGTTGTTATTCAAATATTTAAATTTAACACAGGGAAAAACTAGATCTTTGTATTTTGTCCATGTCATTTGATACAAGTCTAATTTGATCATTTAGTAACAAACAAAGTGGTAGAGGATTCCTAGGCACATTTGGATATATGGTTTTGAAGATTTGGAAGTGAATACAATCAAAGATATTCAGCCTAAAATTTGACTATGTGTTCGTGCTTATTCTGTAAGTGACTTGAGAAGGATAATTGAGCTTATGTAGATACTATTTTGATGTCTCGTGATGAATTAGCTATTTGGGAGTGTTGTAGACTCCATGAGGATGCTCTATGTCAATTTTAGAGGTGCGATCAATCTATCTTGAGTATGAACAATGCTTAAGAAGTTGATTGTATCTTTGGTAATGATGTTCCTGTGTATAAGGTTTGTGTTTGAGTTGTTTGAGCATATGTAGAGGTGAGATAAGGTGACTATGATCTTTTGAGAATGTCATAATGGACATAGGGAGTGGACCTATGTATTTGTAATTGGTCCCATGTTCTTAATTTGCTCGGATCAAAAAGGTGAATGGGTCTCCATAGGACCTAAAAGTGACTCAAGCTTATTTTGAAAGGGGATTGTGCTTTAGTGTGACCCACATGAGTTGCCTTAAGGGTGAAGGCATGTATTATGGCCGATAAATATTAATGTGGACTTGATAATTCATGATTGATCTATATATAGTAGAACCAAATGTGTTGGGTTCTAGACTTGTGAGAGGGAGATTTGGAGAGATTTGTGAGAGGCTTATGTTTGTGGTTTGTGGAGCAAAGGATAGATAGTGTGCCTATTGGTGGAGTTAATGAGTAGAACATTTGGTTGATTGTGTGTATGACTATTGGGTCATATTCCTAATGTTAGGATATTGCTCTTGAAGTTTATGGATATGCGAAGAGGTCTAAGTGTCTAGATGAGGATAGTTTGAGTGAAGAAGGAAAGAGTTTGTGACATGCCTATGTGAGAGGTCTATTTGAAAGAGAGAGTTTGTGCAGGGGTCAATTAATCAAGAGGTCCATCATCAAGTGTTGAAGAAATCAGTTCTAAGGTGAAAGTGTTCATCTCAAGGAGGGTTTAAAGGACTTGGTCTTCCTTAGGGGTAGTTGCTCCTTGTGAAACAAGGTTTCACTAAAGACTGTTGATCAGAAGGACTTGATAAAGGTTGTAGGTCATAAGGACTTGATCGAAGGTTCCTAATTAGAAGGACTTGATCAATATCTTATTTGTGGTCATATTATTGGATAGTAATCCATGTGTTTGCAGGCTTGAGAGTGGGTTTTATTCCCCAAGAGGGTTTTCCTCATAGATCTTGTGTTGTGTATGTAATCTTGCATATTGTTCATTGTTCACTGCTATGAATGATCTATATGCCTCATGAATGCTTGTGTTGAATGCTTAAGTATTCACAAGGGTTTGGAAATTGAATTGGATTATTTTCCACCACTGATTTACCCCCCCTCTCAATGGATAGTACCTCTAATAAATAGTTATAGCCAATACATATGAGTGAACTAAAAAATGTGACACTTACTATCTCCTCAAATTTCATCTTCTCTCTATAGTAGATGCTTATTTATTGTCACATTTAAATTTTTATGTTATTTTTAATACATGATTCACTATGTGAATTATTTCACAACATTGGTTTTGTGTTTTGGCAAGTTGTAGGCTATTAAAATCCTTTTAACCTTATTTCTTTTGCTTTGAAACAATTGTTGGGGTTCTAGATTTGCACCCTAGTTGAGGAGGGGATTGTTCAAATCTTCTTACTCAAATCTAGTCCAATATGGGATTGATTCTAGGATGTGGGTATCCTAAAAGTGGATCAAACCTTCAAAGAATGCCAACTTCCTTATTAATTTATCACCTACACTAAACCTAAACTAACACTTGCTTGGAAAAGGGAGAAAGAAATGACAAAACTTATAAAAACATGTAAAAAAGTGGTGATGTACCAATGATTTGATCACTCCAAATCACACAAAACACACTATGAGACACTTTTCAGACCAAATAACATCAATCTCACATAAATATTTCAAAATAAAGCATTAATTAGTTATCAAACTAGTAAGAGAGGGTAAATATCCACTTTCAAGCTAGAACAATAAACTGTAAATTACACTTATAATGACTTGTAAGAACCACTATGCACTTCCTGAAGGTGATAAAAACTTAGACATAAGCAAGGAACATACGTTCACTCAATAATAGTGCATGAATTCATCGAACACACTTCGATCTGGCTTAGAAAATGATGGAATTCAATCTTTATTACATCTAAAAGGTGTCATACTACAAATTTTGGTAGAGTTTGGTCATACCAAAAAGAGGGATAGATGATAGAGGATAAATTTTAAGGCTTAAAAGCCTACATTTATAGAGAGAGAATTGTGCATTGAAAAAGGACCAACCACTTATGATGGATTAACACCAATTCGAGGATGCAACTGAATTAGGATCTTATCAAGGAGCAAACCTTAAAGCTTTGCAAAATAATTGAATGTTCACTATCCTTATTCATCCACCCAGTAATTTCATATTCGTTCCTTTTCTATATTTGGATCATAAGTCCCACCTATTGTCAGAAAACTAATTTAAAGACATTGGTTTTATTATAGTCTTTATAGTAAAATAGACCCATGGATCATTTAGCACCTTTTATATTATAATAGGTTCAAATAAACCTATTATATCTCTACGAGGACCAAGAATTCATTATACATGAATCCTTCTTTAACCTGGCAAACTAGTCATAAGAAAGAACCTTGTAAGCTCTAACTTATCAAACCAAAGATCATATAAGCTCAATCATGGTCCCTTTATATTCTCAATGCTTGAATACATCATTTAGACCACTTCTTAGTGTTTGAACCAACTCTAATGGTGTTGGGAAGACTCTATAAAACCTTACTTTCATGGTCAAAAACAACCTTTCAACCCTCATCAAGATTTTTGGGCTCACCGTTGCTCTTGAACTTAATTTTCATAAGTTTTCAATGCTCGACTTGGCTCATTAACATATTGACCCAACTCGGTCCATTGATTTTCTTGTGTATGGATGCTCATGAGTTGTCGATCTTCTGCTAAGACCCACGTGCTTTTGACACTTGTCCTCGATTCATTAACTCTTTAGATTCATAGACCAATTTGACTCTACCTCAATCTATCTGATCTTGATGTATAAGTTCATGCGTGCCCACTACTTGAAAGCCAACAACTAGTTTATGGTCTTAAAATTGACATCCTCACTCCCATCATTTAACGTTTGTGCGATCATCAAATTTAAGCTCAATAGGATTGTCTTGCCCTATCTTTAAATTTGACATTCATGCGATCATCATTCATCATTATTTAAAACATGATTGATGTCTCATAGACTATCAAATTTAAACATAGGTATATTTTTTCTTGAGCCTTATTTTGACATTCGCACGAATATCTTATGCTTTTTAAACAACTTTGAAAGCTTGGATCCTGAAGCATGAGAATTATGGCGGCATCAAACTTTGAAAATATGTTCTTAAGGTCAAATAGGGAAAATGTATTTGATCCACTGGTCCCAGGATCTTCTAAAGCAAATATATTCAAAGTTTAATATGGTTGGTCCATAGTTGCTTTTGTGTGATGTCTTGGTGACGATCGAGCTCAAACGACTAAGTATGGGGAACTTAGCAAAATGCCTAAAAGCCCATATTTGCACATGGATAAATTTGTTTGTGTTTTGGTGGAGGACCACTGACTTGGTGCATAACAACTTGGGACCAATTTTTACAAACCCACATGACTAATTCTCCTTGACTCGTCCACATGTGTGAGATCTTGCCCCATACAATTACCTATTTGTCCTTTTTGCCACTAGACCCAAGATGCCTAGGTGAACACAATGAAGAACTAGATGAATACCAAGAGTTTACTAAGTCATTCCAAACACTTTTAACACATTATAAGGGCTCTACAACGTTGGACCATGTTCTAAATGTTGAAAAACACATGAGAACATGCATGGTCTCTTTTACTTGGAAATATTTGACCCCTTCTCTAAGCCTTTAGTCTACTACTTCATCAAGCCATTCAAAAGCTTCATATTTGGGCCAAAATGGCCAACAATTATGGTGACTCATAGGGAAGCACGCCTGTTATGATTGAGAACCCAGACTAGTTTTCCTTGTCTAGTCCATTGGGCATGGAGTCACTACTTGGGTCCAACATATTGACTTGGATCTAAAACTGGCTACCAATCTTTCTCTAACCTCTTTTTAAAACAATACAAATACTAAAGGAGCAAAACAAAATAGAGTGCCCAAGGCACTTATTGAAGGGAAACTAACCTAGAACAAAACAGGGACAACAAACAAATGTGCCAAAAATTGCATTTAGAGGAATTTTAAGAACTACCCTGATATACATAGCTTAAAACTATGTGTACCTTTCCTCCTAAATTAAAAGGAAAATTTGAAGACTTTATTGCATTATGAGATGTGAAATTAGATGAGGCATGTAGCTCCTTGACCCTTAGCCTTGATGTTTCCTTCTTCTTTATTGCATATATCAACTTTATTGGCATGATGTTCAGTGAGAATGAAGCAACTCCAAATAGGTCAACTATGTGCATCCATACAGTCTCAATTTCATCATATGGCTTCTTAAGTATGACCTTTAACGGTGGTTCAACAAAGCATACCTTCTTGGTTTTTATGGTGTTTTCAATAATATTGGGCTTCTTCTTTGTTTCAATTTCTTCAGGCTCATCAAGGAGCTGTAGTCCATTTTGAAGATTTGAAATAAGTCCATTTTTGCAATGAACTCTTGAGGTGGTAGAGTTAAAAGACTACTCACTCCATCCCCTTTGATTTTCTTGGTAAGGTTGCTCTCCTTGGATACAAACAAACCATAGTCCCCATGTAGAGGAACATAGCCTGTTCTCAAGATCTCGAATAAATTCTCAAATGAGCCCTTGGCTGATTGGTAACATTTGACTGCCCCACAAGTGCATCAGTTTGATCAATTATTTCATTCATTTCCTCATTCTCACATAACATGATAGCTCATCATCCTCATTCTTGAAGGTAGAATTGCCTCTTTCACATCCAAGAGGGGTACCAATAATAAATTCCTCCCAAAAAATTATTGCATCCTCCTCAACACATTCCCTTTGAAGTTGTTTTGAATCTGCAATTTCCTGCTCTAGTTCCCACATGACATGTTCCTCTTTTTTGAGTGTGAATGGTAGAAATACAAGATGGATCGCATTCTAATATAACTTGAATTGTTTGGGTAGCCTCTTTGTAGAGGATACTCATCAAGCTTAGAACTGTGGACTGCTTGACTTCTTCCAACCCCTTTGCTTTATTAAGTGGACCAAGCACAAGGGGATCCTCAAGACAAAGACTAGGCATCACATAATCTAAGTGCATAGCCTATGAAGGACTCTAAGTTTGAGATGGGTGATCTGAAAACTGAAATTGCAAGTGTTGCACAAATCGAATAACACTTGTTGCTTTTCTAAGATCTACGAATTTCTTGACTTTTCCTTTTAATTTTTAATCATGAAATAAAAACCAGAATTAAAATGAAGATCAAAATTATAAAACAACATAGAAAAATTAGAAGAAATCACCAGCAAATTGATAACAAAGTTCAGCTTCAATAGCCTACGTCTCTGGGTCCATTCGAAGTGAGGACCATTTCCATTAATTTTGTGCATCAGATGGCTTTCAAAATCAATACAAGTCTTAAATTTACCTTCCCTGGTCTCTACTTGCCTGTATTAATATCTCTTAGACCTGAAAATAAAGGC
The DNA here is from genome assembly GCA_037957365.1 of Torreya grandis. NCBI lineage: Eukaryota > Viridiplantae > Streptophyta > Pinopsida > Cupressales > Taxaceae > Torreya > Torreya grandis. The sequence continues at coordinate 731,886 of JARHVA010001922.1, forward strand.
CTAAAGCCGTACAAGGCTTAATTAATTCTATAATCTTCTTAATTCTTTACACAGTCAGCTGCCTAATACCCTTCAAATAGAAATTCGCTCCCTTTATAACACTTACAAGCCCGTGGCTCAAGTGGTCAAGGCTTATCTTTTTGCTTGGGAGGTGCTGGGTTCAAGGCATCAACCTTCCCTTTAGCACCTTATCTTATCTTATTATCCCACATTGGGAGTTTGAAAACTATTTTCACCCTTTATTAAGGTTGGCGGTCCCCTTGATAAGTGTTGACATCCCTTTTTGGGGAGACTTAGGCACAAGGCTTGGCCGATTTTCAAACTTAAGTGCTAAACATGGCTAAGTCTATACTTAGGCTGACATGTGGAGATATGTGGCTTAGCTCGTGATGTTTGCATGGCATGATAGGTTGGCGTGGCAGATTTGAAAAGTTTTATTACAAAGTGAAAAATAATTATCCCACATTGGTGGGGTTTGAGCAGCCTTTGTAACTTAAATACAATTTCTCAAACAATAATATATGAAGATTAGGAGTCCAAGGCACCCCTCCACAAGAGTGTGTTGACCCTCACTGAGGGCCCCCAGTGAGCAAATAACGGGGCCCACGGATCCTCACATGACTGCCTGTCAAAGATCGGAGGCTAAAAAATAAACACCAAACCAAATTTTTTTTGCACCAATTCATATTTCCACGTGTCAAATGGTTATTGGACCACTTGGCATGTTTAAACAGTGCCACGCCACTTTTCGACACCCATTATTCACGTGTCGCAAGAATGCTTCAACAAGCTATATCTCAAGCATTCGGTCTCTGTTTTGCATTTAAGAAGAAGTGCCAGAAAGCTCTCGATGAATTCTATAATGTGCAAATGGTTTGAATAGAATTTGAATACTTTTAAAATGAAACGGTACATAGATCCACCTGGATCACTCCTCCCCACTAGGAACTTTTCGACCTCCAAAAGTTGAAATTAATTAGTAATGAGGTGACGGTATTTCTCCCTCACCCTTCCGGCTTCCATCCATTTGGCCTTATTTGGGTGCATCCCTTTAAGACCAACATGAAGATATTTAACATCACCTCTTCGTGAAGTCTGTACATTCCTATCAAGAATAGTATCTTCCTACAATTGTGTTAGATATTCAGGAGCAAAATCATCAACAGAAAGAATGGATACACTTTCATCATGATCAATTATCATTGGAGGCTCGTACAATTTTCAATTTTCCACATTTATAACTGAATAAATCTACATATTAAATGGTAAATCTAACCAGAAAGCATTTGTACCAATTTTTTCCATAATCTGAAAAGGACCATACCTGATTGGTTTCAACTTTTTACCTTCACCTGTCAGTCTTTCCTTACTGATGTGAAGCCATACCATATCATCTACAACAAATTGGTGATCAATACAATGTTTGTCATGTCTAGCTTTATACTTGGCTTGAATTTTCTCCAATTGAGTATGAACAGTCTGATGTACGAGCAGTATTTGTTCAATGAACTTCTTAGCTCGAATGGATTCTTTTGGTTCACCAACAGCTGTATCCTGTCCATAACAAACATCTAGAGGAGATTTATGCAAGTATCCATAACAAACTTCAAATGGAGATTTCATAGTAGAAGAATGAAGTGCCCAGTTATATGCATGTTATATGTAACACAATTGTTCATCCCATAACTTTGGATGTTTATTTCTATATCCCCTAAGCAAATGTACCACTGTGCGGTTCACAACCTCTGTTTGACCATCATTTTGTGGATGAAATGCAGCGCTCTTTTTAAATTTAGTGTCCATTAGTCCCCACAAAGTTGACCAAAACTCCCCAATAAATTGAGAATCCTGATCAGAAATAATTAAAGTAGGCAAACCAAAATGAACCCATACATGTTTAAAGAACAAGTGTGTAGTGCCTTCCCCAGTAAATTGCTTAGTGCAAGGAATAAAAACACACATCTTGCTAAATCTATCCACAACCACATATAAATAGTCATGTTTTCTTTGTGTCATAGGCAAACCCCCCACAAAATCCATGGAGATACTTTCCTAGTGGCAAGTAGGAACAGGTAGAGGAGTGTAAAGTCCTAATTTCCTATTACTAGGTTTGCTTGTGGCACAAAGAGTACATCCCTTAATATATTTAGCAACAGTTTCTTGCATACGGGGCCAGTAAAAATACATTTTCAAATGTGCAACTATTTTAACAACTCCAAAATGACCAGAAATAAGAGAAGTATTTGCTTCTCTAATCATGTGCACCCTCTCATCTTGAGGAATACATAGTTTACCCAAATGATACAAAAGATCATTGTGTAGATGATAGTCCAATTCTTCTACTTGTCTACTACTCATCAAGTCTTTATAAACATCCTAAAAATCAAGATCATTAACATAATGTTCTTTATAAATTTCATGAGACAAAGAACCATGTTGTAAAAGAATAGATGCAACAACCATAGGAGGCCTAGATAGCATATCTGCAACCTTATTCTGAATACCTTTTTTATACTTATCATAAGATGAAATTGTTTTAAGAAACCCATCCAATGAAAATTTCTAGACTATTGTAGTTTGGTTTGTGATTGGAGATATTGTAAGGGCTGATGATCTGTATGTATTATTGTTTCTTTGCCCATTAAGTAATGTTTCCATTTTTTAACACTTTGAACCAATGCATACAATTCCTTATCATAAGTTGGATATTTTCTTACTGCACTTGTGAAGGTTTCAGAATGATATCAAACTGGTTTCTTACCTTGCATCAGAATGGCTCCCATAGCATACTCACTTGCATCTGTCTCGATCTCAAATGGTTGTTGTATATCAGGAAGTGCCAAGACTGGAGCAGTACTTATCTTTTCTTTCAAAGTATCGAAGGCTTTTTGATGTTTGCCTCTCCACTGAAAGCCCTGTTTCACACTTGTCAAAGAATGCAATGGTGATGCAATATATGAAAATTGAGCAATAAACTTTTGCCAAAACTATATTGCACCAAGAAAACTTCTAACCTCAGTTGTATTAGTGGGTGTAGGCCAGTTAACAATGGTTGCTACTTTTGCAGGATCAATTTTTAATTCACCATGTCCTATAATGTAACCCAAGCATATCAAAGAGGTCTTGTCAAATTCACATTTTGACATTTTTAAATAAAGTTTTTTCCTTTGTAATGCATCCATGACTTTATTAATGTGGATCACATGCTCTTCCCAAGACTTGCTGAAAATCAATATATCATCTAAGCAAACTATAACAAAATCATCAAGGAACTATCTTAAAACATCATTCATCAATCTTATAATTGTAGCTGGGGCATTACACAACCTGAAAGGCATAACAAGCCATTCAAACAATCCCTATTTTGCTTTGAAGGTGGTTTTCCAAACATCACCTTCACTAATTCTTACTTGATGATATCCACTTCTCAAATCTAGCTTAGTGAAATAAATAGCATGTTTTAATTGATCTAATAAATCATCAATACGAGGAAGAGGGTAATTATTCTTAATAGTAATTTTGTTTAAAACATGAAAATCAACACACATTCACCAAGTGTCATCTTTCTTTGGCACCAAAATAATGGGTGAACCAACAGGAGATGAACTTGGACAAATAATACCTCTATCCAATAGATCCATTACCTATTTTTTGATTTCCTCATTTTCCACCACTGATAACCTATACATGTCAATGTTTGGGAGAGGAGAATCCTGCAATAGCTGAATTTCATGTTGAACTCCCCTTTTAGGGGGCAAACCCTTAGGATCCTGAAATACATCATCATAAGTAGAAATGATTTCAACCAATTCATTCTTGTGTTTAGGATCAAAATTTTCCAAAGCCTGAGAATATTCTTTTTCCTTAGACTTAATCAACATGAGACAAAAAGCCTTGCTTGAATTAACTAGTCTTTTTATTTGCCCTGTTGTGACCAATGAAAGACTTGTTTTAATGTGATGTGCTCTGACTATATATTCAATGCCATCCTTAACAAGAAATTTCTTATTTTCCTCTCTATAAAAGATTGCTTTTCTATCATAAAATATGGGCTTCCCAAAACAATCCCACATATGTCCAATGGGACAACATCCAACTCAACCTCATTTACGAACTTGGATGTGATGGCAAACCTCAGTCTACAAGTTTGTGAGACTTGTAGCTTCGCATTGTCACACACCCAACCTAGTGGATAAGGCTTCGGATGGGGATTGGTTTGTAAGCCTAACTTCTTAACAACCTCTTCAGAAATTAAATTTGCTTGAGAACCACTATCAAATAGAGTGTCAATCTTAGTATGTTTTGAAATGACTCTAATGTGGAACAATTCATTTCTTTTCTTATCAACTTACACAGAGTTCTATTTAGAAGAAGATGCATCATTTGATGACTTTGTGCTAGAAGCTGAAAGAGAAGAATCATTATGCAATCCCATAGCTGTGATCTTAGTTTCATCACCTGAATCTGAACCTAAGTCCTGAACCATAGCATTAGTCTTCTTTTCTTTCTTTTGAAACCTTTTAGGCCTTAACTCAGGGTGTAGTTTCCAACACTTAGACTCATCATGATTTTTCTTGCAATGATTACAAAATGGCTTTCCTTCTTCTTTTTTAACAGTAAAAGTGGATTTCTGTTTACCCTTTCTTTATGAACTTTCCCCTTTGGATTGCCTAACATTAGATTGCTTACTTTTAACTTTAGGAAGATATTCTTTTGATTGTTTTCCTCTAGCCTCTAAATGAGTGGCTTGTACACATACTGCTTCTAAATTAGTGGGATTGAACATAAGAATCATATGTCTTAAGTAACTATGTAGCCCACTTATATATTTTAGCAGTATTTCTTGTGTGTAAAGAGGAACATTCAAAAGTAAAGCTCTTTCCCTAAATTATCGTGTATAATCTTGAACATTTTGGCCTTTTCCTTATCTGAAACTTTGCCAATTCATCATGACTTGTTTCATATAGCCTAAAGGATAAAATTGCTTTCTGAGTTCTTTAAAAAATTCATTCCAAGTAGAAATCAGGTTAACTTATTGAAGCTCAGCTTCCTTCAACTTACTCTCCCACCAGATGAGAGCTGTGCCTCCTGTACAAAGAGTAGTCAAATGAATTTTTGATTCATCCCCTACAATCTTTTGGACCCTGTAATAAACTTCTATCTACTTGACCCAATTATCCAACTTTTCAACATTAACTTCACCATTAAACATTGGTAATTCAAACTTAATATCCAATTTAAGTGAAGGGAGAGATTCCATAGTTTTTTTACCGTCATCCGATGAAGAATGTTTTTTGGTTTCTTTACCTTTTGATTCTTGTGAATCACCTTTCTCATTCTCAGTTTTTTTTTGTTTTTCATGGTATAATTCCTCAACCATGCTTCTCATCTCCATGAAGGCTCGGTGGAAAGCTTGTTCGGATTCCATCTCTTCTTCGGCCATCCTTGAAGCATGCCTTGAGCCAATCTCTGGATTGTACTCAACGAGTTTTCCTTCATTCTTTTGGGATTTAGACCTTGTCAACATACACTAGCAATCACTGTTAAATAACAATCGCTTTGATACCAAAAATATGATTTGAAAATTGAAATTGCAAGTGTTGCACAAATCGAATAACACTTGTTGCTTTTCTAAGATCTACTAATTTCTTGACTTTTGCTTTTAATTTTTAATCTTGAAATAAAAACCAAAATTAAAATGAAGATCAAAATTATAAAATAGCAGAGAAAAATCAGAAGAAATCACCAACAAATTGATAACGGAGTTTGGCTTCAATAGCCTATGTCTTCGGGTCCGTTCGATGTGAGGACCATTTCCATTCATTTTGTGCATCAAATGGCTTCCAAAATCAATACAAGTCTTCAATTCACCTTCCCTGGTCTCTGCTTGCCTGTATTAATATCTCTCGGACTTAAAAATAAAGGTCTAAGGCCATACAAGGCTTAATTAATTCTATAATCTTCTTAATTCTTTACACAGTCAACTATTTAATACCCTTCAAATAGAAATTTGCTCCCTTTATAACACTTACAAGCCCGTGGCTCAAGCGGTCAAGGCTTATCTTTTTGCTTAGGAGGTGCTGGGTTCAAGGCGTCGGCCTTCCATTTAGCACCTTATCTTATCTTATTATCCCACATTGGGAGTTTGAAAACTGTTTTCACCCTTTAAGGTTGGCGGCCCCCTTGATAAGTGCCGACATCCCTTTTGGGGGAGACTTATGGGCAAGGCTTGGCTGATTTTCAAACTTAAGCACTAAACTTGGATAAGTCTATACTTAGGCCGATGTGTGGAGATATGTGGCTTAGCTTGTGGTGTTTGTGTGGCATGATAGGTTGGCATGGCATATTTGAAAAGTCTTATTGCAAAGTGAAAAATAATTATCCCACATTGGTGGGGTTTGAGCAACCTTTGTAACTTAAATACAATTTCTCAAACAATAATATATGAAGATTAGGAGGCCAAGGCACCCCTCCACAAGAGTGTGTCGAATCTCACTGAGGGCCCCCAGTGAGCAAATAGCGGGGCCCACGGATCCTCGTATGACCACCTATCAAAGATTGGAGGCTAAAAAACAAACACCAAACCATTTTTTTTGCACCAATTCATATTACCATGTGTCAAATGGTTATTAGACCACTTGGCATGTTTAAACAGTGCCATGTCACTTTTCGACACCCATTATTCACCTGTCACAAGAATGCTTCAGCAAGCTATATCTTGAGTATCCAGACTCCGTTTTACATTCTAAAAGAAGCACCAAAAAGCTCTCAACAAATTCTACGATGTGTAAATGGTTCAACCAGAATTTGAAGACTTTTAAAATGAAATGGTATATAGATCCACCTAGATCAATGGGTGGGTTTCATGAGGAATGGTAGGTGGAGTGGGTAGAGGGACAATTATTTCTTGGGGTGGTAGGTAGAGTGGGTCTTGAGGCATAAGAGGAATTGGTGTGAAACTTGGTACATTTGTGGATTGCTCTTTAGGAGAGGAAGCCATAAAACTAGGCACTTTCAATGGAGTAGATTAAACTTGATGCAATTATTCTTGAATTTTTTTCCATGAGGGAAAGGATCTAGGATTTTGAGGAGGATAAGGGAAAGGCTGAGTATCTTTAGGTTTGATTGATTGTATGATTTGGTTCTAAGATTGGGAAAGATAGAGGTTCTTCTTGACCCTTTTGATTCTAATTTTCTTCCTCTTTCCTTGTCTTCAACTTCAACTCTTTGATTTGCCTCTCTATATGCTCTTGGAATAACTTCACTTGGGGAGGAATGGGTGAAACACAAGAAGGTTGAGGTGGTGTATATGAAGGCACATAAGATTGGTGAGGTTGGACCTACTATTCTTCAAGGCCTTTTAGCTTATTTTTAATGCTTTAAATGTAACCACCTACATCCATCATGTCACATATGAGATTATTCCAATTTACACTCTCAACAGGTGTCCATTCTTCTTTTATTCACTACAATGACTCTCTCACATGATGAATCAAGTGAGTAGGGACATCTTTTCCATAACATCTCTATGAGCATAATTACAGTGCATGCTTGTCAAGGCTCAATAAAGTTTGCCTAAATGATGGTATGGATGGCTTGTGATGGGGTTGGTAAGGAGCAATATTATGATGGGCTTGATGTCTATAGGAAGGATCAGGGCAATATCCTTGCACATACGACTGAAATAGGTACTCATATTACTGGTGAGGATCACGAGGAAGGTAAGATATATTCCCTTGATAATAAGGATCATGAGAAACTTGACAAGGATCCTCTTAGCTTTGTTAGGATTCTTGATAAAGTTGATTAGGTTTATATGGATCATGAGGATCAAATTGGGGCTATTGATAAGGAGGTGGATAATAGTAATATTCACTAAAATTATTCATATTGACCTCATATGTCAAATAAGAAGTAAGAACTGACTAAATTTTTTAATGAGACATACCTGGTCTGCTCATAACTAGAAACTTTAACTTGGATTCACCATTGGTGCTAAATTTCTTGCTTCCAAAGTTGATCATAGGAAAGACACACCAAGATCTTTCCACTCTTTTGGACCTGGTCCCATTGGACATGCCAAAATTATTAGGGTTTTAGATTTGTATGCTTGTTAAGGAGGGGATTGTTTATATGTTCCTACTCAAATCTAGTCTAACATGGGATTGATCCTAGGTTGTGGGTATCCTAAAAGTGGATCAAACCTCTAGGGATGGTTAGCTTCCTTATGGATTTATCACCTGCACTAAACCTAAACTAGCACTTGCTTGGAAAAGGGAGAGATAAATGACAAAACTTATAAAAGCATGTAAAAAATCTTTGATGCACCAGTGATTTGATCACTCCAACTCACATAAAATACAATATGAGACAATTTTCAGACCAAATAACATCAATCTCACATAAATATTTTAGAATAAGGCATTAATTAGTTATCATATTAGCATGACAAGGCAAATATCCACTTTCAAGCTAGAATAATAAACTATAAATTGCACTTATAATGACCTGTAAGAACCACTAAGCACTTTTTAAATGTGAGAAAAACTTAGACATAAGCAAGGAACACACATTAACTCAATAATAATGCATGAATTCATATAACACACTTCAATTTGGCTTAGAAAATGACAAAATTCAATCTTTATTGCATCAAAAAGGTGTTATAGTATAAATTTTGGCAGAGTCTGTTCATACCAAAAAGAGGGATAGATAATAGAGGATACATTTTAAGGCTTAAAAGCCTGCATTTATAGAGAGAGAGAATTGTGTGTTGGAAAAGGACTAACCAATTATGATGGATTAACACCAATTTGAGGAGGCAGCTGAGTCAAGATCTTATCAAGAAGGATTAAACCTTAAAGGTTTACAAAATAATTGAATGCTCACTATCTTTATTCATCCACCTGGTCATTATCTCAGGACTGCATGCTACTTCCACTTGATCTATTGATGAGGATCATGTCTTGGAATTGGTTGAAAAGTGCCTGCTTTGTTGATGATGGGCACCTTTGCATTAATTTCATATTCATTCCTTTTCTATATTTGCATCATAGGTCCCACCTATAGTTGGAAAACCAATCTAAGGACATCGGTTTTCCTATAGTATTTATCATAAAATAGACCCATGGATCATTTAACACCTTCTATAATATAATAGGTACAAATAAACCTATTATATCTCTACAGGGACTGAGAATTCATTATACATGGATCCTTTTTTAACCTAGTGAACCAGTCATAATAAAGAATCTTGTAAGCTCTAACTTATCAAACCAAATATCAATATAAGCTCCAATGGAAATCCCTTTGTATTATTCATACTTGACTACATCATCTAGACCACTCTATGGCATTTGAACCAGCTCTAGTGATGTTGAGAAGACTCTGTAAAACCTTGATTTCAAAAATAGCCTTTCAACCCTCATCGAGAATCTTGGGCTCACCATAGCTCTCAACCTTAATAATCATTGGTTATCGATGCTCAACTTAGCTTATTAACACATTAACCCAACTCACTCCATCAATTTGCTTGTGCATGGATGCCTATGAGCCATCAATCTTCTACCAAGACCCATGCACTTTTGACACTTGTCCTCGACTAATTGGCTCTTTGGATTCATATATCAGTTTGAATCTACTTCAATCCATTTGATCTTGATGTATGAGTTCATTAGAGCTCTTATATCTACATAGGACCCACTACTTGAAAGCCAACAACTAGTCTATGGTCTTAAAATTGACGTCCTCACTCCCATCATTTGATGTTTGTGTAACCATCAAATTTAAGTTTAATAGGATTATCTTACCCTATCTTTAAATTTTACATTCACATGACCATCATTCATCATTATAAAGAACGTGATTGACATCTGATAGACTATCAAATTTAAACACATGTATATTTTTTCCCAAGCCTTAATTTGCTATTTGCAAAAACATCTTATGATCTTTGACAAACTTTGAAAGTTTATATCCTGAAGCATGAGAATCATAGAGGCATCAAACTTTCAAAGGATGTTATTAAGGTCAAAAGGGACAAACCCATTTGATCCATTGGTCTTTGGATATTTTGAAGCAAAGAAATCCTTAGTTTAAGATGGTTGGTCCATAATTGCTTTTGCATAACATCCCAGTGACGACTGAGCTCAAAAGACTAAGTATGGGGAACTTAGAAAAATGCCTATAAGCCCATATTTGCACATGGATAACTCTATTTTCTCTTTAGTGGAGGACCTCAGACTTGGTGCATAGCAACTTGGGACTAAGGTGAACAAACCCATATGACCAATTCTCCTTGACTCATCCACACATATGAGATATGCCCCCCTATAAATTGCCTATTTGTACTTTTTTACACTAGACCCAAGATGACTAAGTAAATGCAATGAAGAACCAGATGAATAACAAGAGCTTATTAATTCATTCCAAACACTCTTAACACCTTATAGTGGATCTAAAACTCTGAACCATGTTTTAAATGTTGAAAAACAAATGAGAATCTGCATGGTCTCTTTTACTTGGGAATCTTGGACCCCTTCTCTAAGCCTTTGGTCTACTACTTCATCAAACCATGCAAAAGCTTCATATATGGGCCAAAATGGCCAATAATTTTGGTAACTCACAGGGAAGCATGCCTATTATGATTGAGAACCCAGACCAGTTTGCCTTGTCTAGTTCATTAGGCATGGAGTCACTACTTGGGTCCAACATATTGTCTTGGATCTAACACTTGTTGCCAATCTTGCTCTATCCTCTTTTTGAAACAACATAAAGACCAAATGATAAAAACAAAATAGAGTGCCCAAGGCACTTATTGAAGGGAAAATAACCTAGAATAAAACATGGATAACAAACAAATGTGCTAGAAAGTACATTTAGAATTTTTTTTAAGAACTACCCTAATTTATATAGCATAAAACTATGTGTACCTTTCCTCCTAGATCAAAAGTAAATTTTGATGACTTTCATACATCATGAGATGTGAAATTAGATGAGGCATACAACTCCTTAACCCTTAGCCTTGATGCTTCCTTCTTCTTTCTTGTGTCTGTCAACTTCATTGGCATGATTTTTAGTGAGAACGAAGCAGCTCCAAATAGGTCAGCTATGTGCATCCATATAGTCTCAATTTCCTCATATGGATCCTCAATTATGACCTCCAATAGTGGTTAAAAAAGGCATACCTTCTTGGTTTCTATGGTGTCTTCAATAATACTGGGCTTCTTCTTTGTTTCAAGTTCTTCAGGCTCATCAAGGAGCCGATAGCCCATTATGAAGATTTGAAACAAGTCCATGTCTATAATGAACTCTTGAGGTGGTAGAGTTGAAAGACTACTCACTCCACCCCCTTTGATTTGCTTAGCAAGGTTTCTCTCCTTGGCTACAACTAGACCATAGTCACTTTTAAAAGAACATATCTTACTCTCAAGATCTTGAATAAATTATCAAATGAGCCCTTTGGCTGATTGGTAGCCTCTAGCTACCCCACAAGTTCATTAGTTTGATCAACTATTTCATTCATTTCCTCATCCTCTACATAACATGGTAGCTCATTATCCTCATTCTTGAATCTAAAATTGCCTCTTTCACATCTAAGAGGGGTAACAATAACAAATTCTTCCTCATAAATGCTTGCATCCTCCTTAGCAGATTCCCTTTGAAACTCTGTTGAATATGCAATTTCCTACTCTAATTCCCACATGACATGCTCATCTTCTTGAGTGCGAATGGTAGAAATGCAAGATGGCTCTACTTCTGATATAACTTAAATTGTTTTGGCAACCTCTCCATAGAGGAAACTCATGAAGCTTGGAATTATGGACTGCTTGACTTCTTCCACTCCCTTTGTTTGATCATATGGATTAGGCACAATAGGATCCTCAAGACAAAGACTAGGCATCACATAATCTAAGTGCATAGCCCACGAAGGTCTCCAAGTTTGAGATGGATGCGTTTCATGAGGAATGGTATGTGGAGTGAGTGGAGGGACAATTATTTAATTTGGGTGGTAGGTGGAGTGGGACTTTAGGCATAGGAGGAATTGGTGTGAAACTTGGTACCTTTATGGACTACTCTTTAAGGGAGGAAGCCATGAAACTAGGAACTTTAAATGGAGTAGATTCCACTTGATGCAATTATTTTTGAATTCCTTTCCATGAAGGAAAGGATCTAGTATTTTGAGGAGGATGGGGGAAAGGCTGAGTAGCTTTAGGTTTTCTTGACCACATGATTTGATTCCAATATGGGAAAGATATAGGTTCTTTTTTACCCTTTTGATTATGATTCCCCCTCTTTCCTTGTCTTCAACTCCAAATCTTTGATTTGATTCACTATATTCTCTTAGAATAGTTTCACTTAGGGAGGAATGGGTGGCCCATAAGAAGGCTGAGGTGGTGTATACAAAGGCACATAAGATTGGGGAGGTTGGACCTACTATTCTTCAAGGCCTTTTAGCTTATCCTCAATGTTTTGCATGTAACCACCTACATCCATCATGTCATCTGTGCGATTGTTCCAATTTTCTCTCTCAACAGGTGTCTATTCTTATTTTATTCATTGCAATGACTCTCTCACATGATGAATCAAGTGAGTAGGGACATCTTGGCCATAACATCTTTGTGAGCATAATTATAGTGCATACTCGTCAAGGGTCACTAAAGTTTGCTTGAGTGTTGGTATGGATGGCTCATGATGGGGTTGGTAAGGAGAAATATTATGATGGGCTTATTGTCTATAGGAATGATCAGGCTAATATCCTTGCATACAACTAAAATAGGTCCTCATATCGCTGGTGAGAATCATGAAGAAGGTAAGAGTTATTCCCTTGATAACAAGGATCATGAGAAACTTGATAAGGCTCATCATAGATTTGATAAGATTCTTGATAAAATTGATTAGGATCATATGTATCATGAGGATCAAATTGGGGCTACTGATAAGGAGGTGGATAATAGGTATATTCACTAAAACTACTCATATTGACCTCATATGTCAAATGAGATGCAAGAACTAACTAAAATTTTCAATGAGACATACTTTGTTTGCTCATAACTAAAAACTTTGACTTGGAGTTGCCATTGGTGCTAACTTGATTTCTTGTAAAAGATGATCAAAGGAAAGACACACCAAGATCTTTCCACTCTTTTGGACTGGTCCCATCGGGCATGCCAAAACTTTTAGGGTTCTAGATTTGCACCCTAGCTGAAGAGGGAATTGTTAAAATCTTCCTACTCAAATAGAGTCCAACGGATTGATCCTAGGCTATGGGTATCCTAAAAGTGGATCAAACCTCTAGAGAGGGCCAACTTCCTTATGGATCTATCACCTACACTAAACCGAAACTAGCACTTGCTTGGAAAAGGGAGAGAGAAATGACAAAACTTATAAAAGCATGTAAAAAGTGGTGATGCACCAATGATTTGATCACTCCAAATCACACAAAACACACTATGAGACACTTTTCAGACCAAATAACATCAATCTCACATAAATATTTTAGAATAAGACATTAATCAGTTATCAAATTAGCAAGAGAGGGGAAATATCCACTTTCAAGCTAGAACAATAAACTATAAATTGCACTTATAATGGCCTATAAGAACCACTAAGAACTTCTTGAAGGTGAGGAAAACTTAGACATAAGAAAAGAACATACATTCACTCAATAATAGTGCATGAATTCATAGAACACACTTTAATTTGGCTTATAAAATGATGAAATTCAATCTTTATTACATCAAAAAGGTCTCACAGGACAAATTTTGGTAGAGTCTGGTCATACCAAAAAGAGGAATAAATGATAGAGGATACATTTTAAGGCTTAGAAGCCTATATTTATAGAGAGAGAACTGTTCATTGGAAAAGGACCAATCACTTATGATGGATTAGCACCAATTTGAGAATGCAACTGAGTCAATATTTTATCAAGAAGGAACAAACCTTAAAGCTTTGTAAAATAATTGAATGCTCACTATCCTTATTCATCCACTCAATCATTATCTCAGGACTCCATGCTACTTCCAATTTATCTGTTAATGAGGATCATATCTTATAACTGGCTTAAAAATGCCTACTTTGTTGATGATGGACACATTTGCATTAATTTCATCTTTGTTCCTTTTCTATATTTAGATCAAGGTCCCACCTATTGTTAGAAAATAAATCTAAGGAAATTGGTTTTCCTATAGTCTTTATACTAAATCAGACCCATGGATCATTTAACACATTCTATATTACAATAGGTTCAAATAAACCTATTATATGTTTATAGGGACCAAGAATTCATTATACATGGATCCTTCTTTAACCTGGCGAACTAGTCACAAGAAAGAACCCTATAATCTCCAAATTATCAAACTAGAGATAAATATAAGCTCCAATAGTAGTCCCTTCATATTCTCCATACTTGACTACATTATCTAGACCACTCCATGGTATTTGAACCAGCTCCAATGGTGTTGGGAAGACTCTATAAAACCTTGCTTTCATGGTCAAAAACAACCTTTCAACCCTCATCGAGAATCTTTGGCTCACTATTAGTCTCGACCTTAATTTTCATTGGTTATCAATGCTCAACTTAGCTCATTCACACATTAACCCAATTCACTCTATTGATTTACCTATGCACGAATGCTCATTTACCATCGATCTTCTATCAAGACCCACACACTATTGGCACTTATCCTCAAATCATTATCTCTTTGGATTCATAAACTGGTTTGAATCTACCTCATTCCATTCAATATTGATGTACAAGTTCATGTGAGCCCTTAGATCTACCTGGGAATCACTATTTGAAAGCTAACAACTAGTCTATGGTCTTGAAATTGATGTCCTCACTCCCATCTTTTAACATTCACATGACCATCATATTTAAGCTAAATAGGATTATCTTGATCTGTCTTTAAATTTGATGTTCATGTGACTGTCATTCATTATTCCACAGAGCATGATTGACATACCACAGACAATCAAATTTAAACATAGGTATATGTTTTTCCTGATCCTTATTTTGATGTTCATGAGAATGTCTTATGCTTTTTGACCAACTTTGAAAGCTTGGATCCTGAAGCATGAGAATCATAGGGCATCAAACTTTTAAAATATGTCCTTAAGGTCAAAAGGGACAAACCAATTTGATCTGTTGGTCTTGAGATCTTCTGAAGCAATTATATTCAAAGTTTAAGATGGCTGGTCCATAACTACTTCTGTGTGATATCTTGGTGACGACCGAGCTCAAATGACTAACTATGGGGAATTTAGAAAAATACCTAGAAACTCATCTTTGCACATGGATAACTTTGTTTGTGCTTTAATGGAGGACCTCAGACTTGGTGCATAGCAACTTGGGACCAATGTGAACAAACCCATATGACCGATTCTCCTTGAATCATCCACATATGTGAGATTTGGCCCTTTACAAATTGCATATTTACACTTTTTGCCACTAGACCCAAGATGCCTAGGTGAACACAATGAAGAACCAGATGAATACTAGGAGATTCCTAAGTCATTATAAGCACTCTTAACACCTTATAGGGGTTCTGCAACTCTAGACCAAGTTCAAAATGTTGAAAAACACATGAGAACCTGCATGGTCTCGTTTACGTGGAA